>CM039618.1:32622919-32963257 GCA_022457205.1 Saccharum spontaneum
GACAAGGGGGCATATCAGCTGGACAGGATGTTCTCTCATGTGGGACATCGAGCCACCATTGAGGATAGCATTGAAGATGCTGCTTTTGAAGCATGTATGGGTCTTCGCTATCTTCGCTTTAACCTCATGAAGCATGACATCCATCGCTTTCTTCCTCGTGCACACCCCGAGCTTGGTTGGGCTATGACAGATCCAGTGCAGCTAGAGCCACTACCTCGGGTGATGGTGAACTTTGTCTATGACATGATGGACAGGAAGCTGCAACTAGAAGAGATGGTGAGGACACAAGGGAAGACTATCAAGAGATGCCAAGCAACCATTGATGAGCTCCGAGCAAACCAAGGCTTGCCCAAGATCTACGAGGAGTTAGAGCATGAGCCACTTCCTTAGGAAGTAGGAGTCCTTTTATGTAATAAGAACGTTCTTAGTAACGTCAGTTGAGTCAGTCGAGTCTGTCGTGTGGTTTGAACTTTGGTGTGCTAGTTGCTTTATTATTATGCTTATGTGTGAGTTGGATCTTTGTTTGAGTGTCTGGACTTGTAGGCATGTCTACAAGTACCATTATTAAGAATAATAAGTTTAATAGTCAAGGAATAATAGTTGGGTTTGATAGTATCTCGTTTCTGTCCTTGCTGTTTTCTGGAGCAGTCTCTGATGTTTCTGTTATAGTTTAAAAATGGTTCGTGCAACATTTATGAAATTTTTATGAGAGAAACTAGACTCAAGCATCTTTCAAATGCCACTGGAATCACCTTTTTATCTAATCTGGTTCGAGAGATATAATTTTCACAAGTTAGAGTTTCTGCACAGTCTGGAATCTGGAACAGTTTCTGTTGCGCCTTATTATTCATAGACTTAACGACAGAATCTGGTCTTGAGGTCTGAATAGAAATTGTGGATAATTTCATAAGCTTTCCAACCATGTACAGCACGCCTCTTTTGGACTTCTGTAGCCCGAGATATGATTGAAATACTGAACTGTCAATATTGCTACTCGTCCAGAAAACTTTCAGATCTCATTCTTAATCTTATAAGTGGTTAATAAACTGGATTTCTTAAAGTTTGCATGTTTATGGGTGGCAGATGGCCGGAAGAGGAAGAGGCAGAGGTCGTGGAAACATTCCCCCGAATCCACCACCACCACCGCCACCAACTATCGAGCAGTTGCTGGCAGTACAGACGCAGTTGATGCAACAACTGGTGCAAAATCAGCAGAATCAGCCAGTTGCTGGAGTGCAACCACGTGATAAGCGTGGTGAATTTTTGAAGGGTCGTCCCCCAGTGTTCACACATGCTGCTGATCCTATGGAGGCTGATGATTGGCTTCGTGCAGTGGAGAAACAACTCACCATTGCACAATGTGATGACCGACAGAAGGTGTTGTTCGCTTCTGGGCAACTTCAGGGAGAAGCTCAAGATTGGTGGGAGTCATATGAGTATGGCCGTCCTGCTAATGCTCCTGCAGTCACCTGGCAGGAGTTTAGAGAGAACTTCAGGGCTTACCATATACCTGAAGGGATGATAGAATTGAAGGCGGAGGAATTCAGGAACCTGACCCAAGGGTCAATGTCTGTAGCTGAGTACCGTGACAAGTTTGCTCAACTGTCACGATATGCTCCACATGAGGTGGCCAATGACAATGATAAGCAGCGCCGCTTCTTGAAGGGATTATATGATGGACTACAGTTGCAGTTGATGTCCAATACCTATCCCAATTTTCAGACGCTTGTGAACCGCGCTATTGTGGTGGATAACAAGCGCAAAGAAATGGATGCCAAGAGGAAGAGGTTACAGGGACAAGCTTCCAATAGCAACACCCGTCCACGCACTGGCTTCCAACAGAATACTCAGCAGAGACCTCCTTCTGGACAGTGGAACCGTGGTCAGACCCCATTTCGTGGACAGTTTCCTCAACGTCCCCCATTTCAGCCACAGAGTAGCAACCAACGTCCACCACAGCAGAATGGGAATCAAGTGCAGCGCCAGGGTCCTTCCAACAACACACCTACAAAGACCAGTGCTCCCAACACTCCCAACAGGTGTTTCCGTTGTGGAAAAGAAGGTCACATGTCTTTCAACTGCCCAGAGAAGCCTAACCAGCAGACTCCCCAAAGACAAGGCAGCAACCAGAAGCTCGCACTTAACTCGGGAAGGGTGAATCACTTGTCCCAAGAAACTGCAGTGGAGGAGCCAGAAGTTATGCTTGGTACGTTCGATGTCCACTCTACTCCCGCCACTGTTCTTTTTGATTCTGGAGCATCACATTCTTTCATATCACAATCATTTGTTAGAATACATAGAATCCATTTGTGTGCTATGAAGAACCCTATCTTAGTAAACTCACCGGGTGGAAGCATGCCAGCATCTTATCGCTGTCTTCCCATTAGTCTCAACTTAAGGGGGGTAGAGTTTTCAGTTAGCCCTATAGTATTGAGAACAGCTGGGATTGATCTTATACTGGGAATGGATTGGATGACCCAACAACAAGCAGAGATTCAGTGTAAGGATAAATCGGTTTTGCTGACTACACCAAAGGGGGATAGGATCAAGGTTGAAGTCAAAGTGCAAAAACAAGCGACCGCTACAGTGAACCAGCTCAATAATGGTGCTAATCAGGAGGACCCAGTTGTGGAGGAATTCCCAGATGTGTTTCCGGAGGATTTGCCAGGTATGCCACCAGACCGTGATATTGAATTTATTATTGAATTATTACCTGGAACTGCACCTATAGCTAAGCGTCCATATAGAATGGGAGTAAATGAACTAGAAGAACTTAAGAAACAAATTAAGGAATTACAGGATAAGGGTTTTATTCGTCCTAGTTCGTCACCATGGGGTGCACCAGTAATTTTTGTGGATAAGAAAGATGGAACTCAGAGGATGTGTGTAGATTATCGGTCTCTTAATGAGGTTACCATTAAGAACAAGTACCCATTGCCTAGAATTGATGACCTGTTTGATCAGTTGAGAGGAGCTTGTGTATTTTCCAAGATTGACCTTCGCTCTGGATATCATCAATTGAAGATTCGTGCCAGGGATATACCCAAGACAGCATTTACTACACGTTATGGGTTATATGAGTATACAGTGATGTCCTTTGGTTTGACTAACGCTCCTGCATACTTCATGTATTTAATGAATAAGGTGTTCATGGAATATCTGGACAAGTTTGTAGTGGTATTCATTGATGATATACTAGTGTTTTCCAAGACGGAGGAAGAACATGCTGAACATTTGAGGTTGGTCTTGCAGAAGCTCAGAGAACACCAACTATATGCAAAGAGGAGTAAATGTGAGTTTTGGCTTAAGGAAGTTTCTTTTCTGGGTCACATCGTTTCAAATGGAGGAATATCAGTAGATCCTGGCAAGGTGAAGGATGTATTGAATTGGAAACCACCTACCAATGCAAGTGAGATCCGTAGCTTTTTGGGATTGGCTGGTTATTATAGAAGGTTTATAGAGGGATTTTCCAAGCTTGCAAAACCAATGACTGCATTGTTGGAAAAGAATGCTAAGTTTGTGTGGTCCGAGAAGTGTCAGGCTAATTTTGAGGAATTAAAGAAAAGATTGACAACTGCACCTGTCTTAGTTTTGCCAGATCTGAATAAACCTTTCTCTATCTATTGTGATGCATCTCGATTGGGATTGGGATGTGTTCTGATGCAAGAAGGTAGAGTTGTGGCATATGCATCGAGGCAGTTAAGGAAGCATGAGTTAAATTACCCTACCCATGATTTGGAATTAGCTGTAGTGGTTCATGCATTAAAGATATGGAGGCATTATTTGATTGGACATAAAAGTGATATATACACTGATCACAAGAGTCTCAAGTATATCTTCACTCAAACAGATTTGAACTTGAGGCAGCGTAGATGGTTGGAGTTGATAAAAGACTATGATCTAGAGGTGCATTATCATCCCGGAAAGGCCAACGTGGTGGCTGATGCTCTTAGTAGGAAGAGTTATGCAAATGAAATACAAGTAATACCTATGCCTAAGGAATTGTGTGCTGAGTGTAAGCATCTGAACTTAGGATTTACTACTAATGCAGTGGAACTAGTATTGGAGCCTACTCTGGAGCAAGAAATCCGTAAAGGTCAGCTGAAAGATGAAAAGTTGAGAGAGATAGCTGAAAACATAGCGAAAGGAAAATCTCCAGGATTTCGTAAGGATGAGAATGGTACGCTTTGGTTCGGAAAAAGGCTATGTGTGCCCGAAGATAGGGAAATACGAATGGCAATTCTGCGTGAAGCTCATGAGTCAGCTTATTCCATACATCCGGGTAGTACTAAGATGTATTTAGATCTGAAAGAGAAATATTGGTGGTATGGTTTAAAGAGAGACGTAGCTGAGTATGTTGCTCTGTGTGACACATGTCAAAGGGTGAAAGCGGAACATCAAAGGCCCGCAGGATTGTTACAACCTATGCAGATACCTGAGTGGAAATGGGAAGAGGTTGGTATGGATTTTATAGTTGGGTTACCACGGACTCAACGAGGATATGATTCAATTTGGGTAATAGTGGATCGTTTGACTAAGGTTGCTCATTTTCTGCCTGTGAAGACTACATATAGCAGTGCGAAACTGGCAGAGTTGTATATGGAGAGAATAGTGAGTCTACATGGAGTTCCTAAGAAGATTGTGTCTGATCGAGGTACTCAATTTACATCTCACTATTGGCAAAAGATACATGAATCATTGGGGACCAAACTAAATTTCAGTACAGCTTATCATCCTCAGACAGATGGTCAAACAGAGAGAATTAATCAGATATTGGAAGATATGTTGAGAGCTTGTGCTCTACAATATGGTACCAGCTGGGATAAGAGTTTGCCATACGCAGAGTTCTCTTATAACAATAGTTATCAGAAGAGTCTTCAAATGGCACCGTTTGAGGCTCTGTATGGACGAAAGTGTAGGACCCCGTTGTTCTGGAATCAGACAGGGGAAAGTCAAGTGTTTGGACCTGATGTATTAAAGGATGCTGAAAAGAAAGTAAGAATGATTAGAGATAATCTAAAGATAGCCCAGTCTAGACAGAAAAGTTATGCTGATACTCGCAGAAGAGAGTTGACATTTGAGGTAGGAGATTATGTCTACTTGAAAGTGTCACCCATGAGAAGTGTGAAGAGATTTAACATGAAGGGTAAATTGGCACCAAGATATATTGGACCTTTCAAGATTATAGAGAGACGTGGTGAAGTGGCATATCAATTGGAATTACCCGAGAGTCTGGCAGGTGTACATGATGTGTTCCATGTATCACAATTGAAGAAATGTTTGCGAGTACCAGAAGAACAGATTCTGATAGAGGAACTCACTGTTAAGGAGGATCTTACATATGAGGAGTTTCCGGTTAAGATTTTGGAGACTGCGGACAGAGTCACAAGAAGTAGAACAATTAAGATGTGTAAAGTACAGTGGAATCGGTATACCGCAGAAGAGGCTACTTGGGAACGAGAAGAGGATCTGAGAAAAACCTACCCGCAACTGTTTGAGTAAGCACCGGTCGAATCTCGGGGCGAGATTCATTTTAAGGGGGGTAGAATTGTAACACCCTAAATTTTGAAGAAAAGAAAAATAGGGAAAATATGGATTTTATATTTATTTTTGTGAAGCATGCAACTTTAGAATAAGAATAATTTTATAAATTTAAAATCAAATATAAGGGTAGGAACATGTTTGAGCATTCATGCTGCTGCATTTGGAGTTTTGTGATGAGTGGTTTGAAATCCAATTCAAATTTGATTTGAAAATCATTTGAAAAATGGATTTGAAAATTTGGAAAAGAAAAGAGAAAAGAAAAATGCTGTTCACTCGGTTTTTGGCCCGTTCCTTCTCGCGGCCCAGCGCCAGCCGCGGCCCAGCTCCCTTCTCCCCGCGCGCCGTTTTCTCTTCTGGGCCGAGCCGGCCAGCGGCCCGCAGCCCAGCTCCGCCCGCGCGTGGCCGCGTCCCGCCTGGAGTCGCCGACAGGTGGGTCCTCTTTGTCAGCGTCACCTTCTACCTTTCCTTTCTTCTTCCTCCGGTTTCCCAATCGCGAGCTCCGGTTTCCCCTTCTCCGATTCGAATCGTGGATCGAATCTCCTCCTTTCCTTAGTTGGTGACACCCCCGGGCTATAAAACGCGACCCCCGCGTCATACCGCGTCTATCTCATCCTTTCGGAGCTGATCTAGCCGTCCCGACGAGCCACCGCAAGAGCTTCGCCTCCGCCGTCCGCCATACCGAGCCGAGAGCTTTCCTCTCTTCATCCCCGGTTCTACTCTTGCCCTAGGTGAGTTCGCGTTCGAGTTCTCTACCTGCAGGTGATCTCCGTTCGTGTTTTTGTGCACTGTAGCGCGAGAAGAGGATCTCCGGCGATGGCGCCGCCGCGCGAGTCGCCGTCGGGGTCAAGTCCGGCCGGGCCGCCGCCGTTCCTTTCTCCCCGATCAATCTGCACCGTCGGATCTAGATCGGGCGGCGTAGATTAGAACATACCCTTTCGCGTGTCTTTTTGCTAAAGAGTCCCTGTCTTTTTCTGGAATACAACCCGCAGTCCAAAGCGTATTCGGTAAAATACGTTTTTAATAAAAGAAAACGTAATTCGTTTCGGAAAAAGAAAAATACGTTTTCTGTTAATTACAGTTTTGCCACTGAGATTGTTTTAGCCGTAGAATCTTCGTTTTAGCTCCGATTTGATCCATTCAAATTGCGTTAGATTCTTATTCACGAGATCTATCTAATGGTGTAACTGTACAGTAGGTTTAGATTAATTTATTTTCGAGTTTTAATTAAAGTATTTATTTTTCTATAGGAAATCTTCGGAAATTCATAACTTTGTCGTTGTAGATCCGTTTTTCGTGATCTTCGCGTCTGTGTGATCCTAGCGAGTTGTAGATTCATTTTAAAGACTTTTTATTTTATTTTCTTACTGTTGGTGTATTGTTCTAATTATAGTCTTGTTTGTCTATGCATGATTGCCTCTGGATGTGTGTTGTTGATAATGGTTGATCGAGTATAGACGGTGAGCAATTCGTTGGAAATCAAGAGTCTTACTACGAGCAAGATCTTCAGGATCAGTTTGAGCAAGGCAAGTATAGCATGGGATTATCCTTGTTGTCCTATTCACCTTATGCAATTAAAATCATTATGCATTTATTCCTTGTTAAGGATGACTTAGAGATTGATCCTATACCTTGGTACCCATTATGATGCATTGATTAGTATGGCTAGTGCTTAAACATGGACTATGATCATGTAAAATTGATTAAAGGAATATGCAATAAACATTTAAAATATGATTTTGATTCTTGTATAAAGGGGATTAGAGCATGTGTGTTGTTTTGATGCTCTAATTGCTCTCCATAAGGACTCATCTATAAGCGACAATCCGGGATTTACAGTACAACTGTGAGGGCTATATGGCTCTGGCTTTAGCTCAGTATGAGGACCTTTTCTAGCTTGTTAGAGGTTACCCTTGGGGCGCAAATGGGGTAAAGCAGACCGTGGATCTCTGCGTGTGTATCACACGGACTGACTTCTGAAACCTAGCGGCCCTAACTTGTTAGACGAACCTTTGAAAGGCTTCATAGTGATTCCCTGCCCGCTCACCTTGGAAGTGTTTTGGGAGTAATTAACCCGGGCATATGGGTAACACGACTCACAGTGAAAGTGTACAACCTCTGCAGAGTGTAGAACTGTTATAACAGCCGTGCTCACGGTCACGAGTGGCCTTGGATCCTTATGGAATAGTTGATTAATTGTTTATGTTTATGTTTTTGCTATTCATTAATCATTTCACATGGATCATATGTTTATTGTTTACATTGAGACCTATTGATGCTATTGTTATGCTAAAATCATGTTAACTAAAAGCTACATGCTGATAAACCCATGATTATGCCTATTTGAGCCTCATTAACCCCATGTTACACTTGTTGAGTACGAGATGTACTTACGCTTGTTTATTCTTCTTATTTGGATAAAAATCCCGGATGGGTAACAGATGGAGGTAATAGCGACTACTACGCCTACTTCCCTGAGGATTACTAGTCTTGCTGTCAACCAGTCAATGTACCTGTGACTGGAGCTACCACGAGAGAGAGATTTTTATTTATACTTCCGCTACATTTGTGTTAAGACTATGTGTTAAATATCGTGCTGTAATAACATTTGCCATGATACTTCTGTTATAATTTGTGAACTTATGTGTGATTGATCTCTGGGCGCACATAAGGGTAAGCATTCCATTTGGTCGATAAATGGGTGTGACATACTGGATAAAAAAATGACCTGCTGGGCTCCATGTTTTGATTAGTTTGATTGGATAAAAAAATGATGGAAACAAACTCTCAGGTCGTCATACGAGATGATAGAGAAAGAAAGAGTTTGGGCTGAGTTAGATTAGCTATAGAATTAATTGTTTTTTTTACTTGATTTATTTTATTATAAAATTATTCTAGAAATTTGGGGAAAATTCTAAGAGGTATTTTTTTTAAAAAAATGATGATCTCCAATAAAGTATTTTTGGCTCATGAAAAGATATTTTGGAGCATCTAAAAAAATCATATTTTCCCATAACTAAATTTGCTCTAGCTCAAACTAAGCTTGATAAATTTTATCTAAATATTAAAATATTTATTTTAATTAGTGTTTTCTACGCACAACCCAAAATTGGAAATTTCAGGTCTGACAATAACCTTAGAGAGCAACACAGCGGAAAGACAACTCCGAACACCGGGAGTAGACTTCACTCCAGGAACAAACTGACAGGTTGATCACAAGCCTAAAAACTCCAGACACTATCCTGAGGTGTGGGAAATAGCAAGAGTCAGTCCATGTCGAATTCAGCAAATATATCATGGGGTTCATGACGCTCAAAAAGGCTGACACTGGTTTACTGCGATAACTTTTAGTGAGTCATCTTTGAGCATTTGAGTAGAAACAAGTTTACCATAAGCCAAATAACCTCATGATCATGTAAACGTGAATAACGTATAGCAAGAAACAATAATCATTAGTGAGCATCAATACCATCAGTATTATCTTTATCATCAGTGTTCATCATTTATTCTGTAAGGGTCCAAGGCCACTCGTGATCGTGAGCACGACTGTTATAACAGTTTTACACTCTGCAGAGGTTGTACACTTTTACTGTGAGTCGTGATTACCCATATGCCCGGGGCGGCCAATCCCCAAAACACTCCCAAGGTGAGCAGGCAGGGTTCACTATGAAGCCTTTCAAAGGTTCGTCTAACAAGTTAGGGCCGCTAGGTTTCAGAAGTCAGTCTATGTGATACAACCACGCAGGGATCCACAGTCTGCTTTCCCCATTTGCGCCACAAGGGTAACCTCTAACAAGCTAGAAAAGTTCCTCATACTTGACTAAAGCCAGAGCCATATAGCCCTCACAGTTGTATTGTAAGTCCCGGATGTTCGCTTACAGATAAGTACTTATGGAGAGAAACTAGAGCACCATAAAAATAACCAAATATGCTCTAGCCCTCTTGAGACATGTTGCTTTAAAGCATCTTTTAAATGTTTATTGCATATACCATTAGTCAAGTTACAGATCATGGTTATTCAAAAAGAGCACTAGCATCACTATACAATGCAATGTTCCACCGGTGTCAAGGTACAAGATGTAAAAGCTAGGATATCCTTAGTGGTAACAAGGTAGACACATACACATGAATTAAGTGTATTAAAGGTGAATAGGAAACAAGGATGATCTCATGCTATACTTGCCTTAACTTAGATCCTTCTTCAAGTTCAAACCTCAATGAACTGCTTCTTGATCACCACGTATAGCTCACTGACTAGACAAGATCATAAAAGCACCACACAAGCATCCATTCAATCATACACGAAGCAAACAATAGAAATAAATTAGAACAGTACACCAAACATATGAAACAACGTGTGAAAAGGTTTTAAAGATGTTCTACGCGTTGCTACGAACACACAGGCGTGAAAAGCACGCTAATCGAAGCTATGGTTGAAAAGATACATCTACCGAAAGATTTTGTTGTATAAAATTATAGGTCTCATTTGTTTTAACTATATAAAATCATATAGTTCATTTTTTTAAATACTTTTTATAGATATTCAAAAGTGACTTAGGCTAAATTACATTTAAATTTAGAAAACTAAAGGAGAAATCAATAATATTTTATTTATAAATCTAGTTGCACAGTTATTAATCAAGTTAGATCTAAACTATGAAATTCTAGAGATTTTGATAAAGAAAACATTAATACTAATACGTAGTTCATGTTGTTATAAATCCATTGCGATTTGAACGGACTAATTCGGAATTAAAACGAATAAGTTATGAATTAAAAGAGATTTTCTTTAGTAAAATAATAGATTAAATCTAACATCAAATCTTAAAGGTAGAAAACCTAACCACAGTTGCACTAACAGTATAAAAAGTTTGTAAAACTCTTCTACACGTTACTACGATCACACAGACGTAAAGATCACGAAATTCGGATTTAAAACGTGAAAGTTATGAATTTTTTAAGATTTCCTATAGATAAATAATTACTTTAATATAAACTCAAAAATTAAAATTTTCAAACCTACTGTACAGTACTACCAACATGTAGAGCTCGCAAATACGAACCTAACATAATTTGAACGGGTCAAATCGGAGTTAAAACGTAGAAGATATGACCTAAACAAGATAGTGGCAGTTTATAAATACGTAGAATTTTAATTTCGAAAATAAATCAAAATCTGGTTTTTAATGTGATCTAGACAGTAGAATTCAAGTAAATACCTCTTCTTCTTCTTGGAGTAGAACGTATGCTCACGAGCAAGCAGCCTGGTGGCTTCGTCAGACGGCGGCGAGAGAAGGAGGAGAAAATATAATTTACTACATGAGAGATTTCCCAAACTAGGGGCTCCTCTACAATAGTTTTGGTGTGCTTTGCCCATGGGGTAGGTACGTATATATATAGGGAGGAAAACTCTCCACCTCCATGTCAACTAGCGATATGGTGCTAATTAACGTTGCACCATCCACCTCCGCTAATAGGCCTAAGTAATCATTTAAGCCCATTAGTATATAAATGTATTGGCCTTTGAGATTTATTAGGATTATTACACATGGGTTTTGAGCGTTGGAAAACAAATGAGAGATTTATTATTTTCGGAATTAATTATTTTCATGGATAAAATAATTTCAGAAAAGTCCAGAATTATTATTTAAGCCACGAAAAATACTCCGAAAGCTCCGAAAAATCATGAAAATTTTCCAGAGACATTATGGAACATGAGGAACCCAAATAAAGTATTTGGAGTTCACTAAAAGGTAATTTTGGAGCATCTAAAAATTAAATTATGCTCACAGACAAGTGGAAATAAGCTACAGAAAAAGTTAGAAAAATTTCCGAGAAGTTTGTAGAGGTTGATTGATGGACGAGAAACTGAAAGGAGTGATTCAGGTTACAAAGAAAAGATTTTGAGAGGCTCCAAACGAAAACTTGAGCTGAGAAACATGGAATTTGATTGCAGAAAAAGGATAAAGGTATAGCAAAGAAGGATAATTACCTACTAAACGCATTTTAAGAAAAACAGTTTGAATTGATTTTTGTACCTTGGTCAAAACCAAACAATACAAAAACACAATGCATTAGCATGTATGCACAACAATGTTGCTACATCCTAAGATGAATTTTAATTTAACGAAAATTTTTATTTTCCTATGTTTTCGTGAGCACAAAAATACATAATTAAATTATTTTAGCTCTATTTCCAAATAAACAATTTTTTGGGTGTTACAACATCAATCCTTTTGACTGCTTCAACTAAGCATCACAAGTTCCTCGGATCACCACTTCCATGTTAGCCTTCCAAGTCCCAAACTTGGTTTCACCTACACACGGCGGCAAGCCCCTCACTAGGGAAAAGTGACCTTTCTCCAAAGAACCACTCTTGATACTCACTTGAAAAGATATAGTTTGATTGATCCAAATGATGAACTAAATCTTCATGAATAATCTTTGAATCTACATTCGAGTCCAATTCTTTCTACTTGTTTAAGTCATTTTATTTCTACCAAATGATCTCTAATCATCACTAGAACTTTAAATATCATCTTCATCTTAAGTTTGATCTTGATCTTCAAATTTGAGTACTGAACATGTACACCAAGTACATTCCACGATCAAATGTTCTTGTACTCATTGCTTTTCATGCTTCTAGATCAATCCAAAACCAAACTTAGGTACCTCAACCACTTATAAACATGTTTCCAACTTAAGGACCTTTCAATCAAAGTGACTCTAGATTAATCCAATGATTGTCACTTTTCTGGCAGATTCTGTACCCTTCAAAGAATAATTCATATCTCCCAATGTACAGATCCAAATGCCATAAATTTGGTGGAGATGTGCTTCACTAAGTCATCTAGCAGCTGTAAAAATTTGAGATTCATTTGACATCTAGATTGCTACTAGATTTCAAATCTTCAACCACTGCTACATGTTGAAAACTGCTGCACTATAGCTGACAAGATCCACTCCAAAACCGAAGCATCTCTTATCCAATTATTATGAAATTTGTACAGCATATCATATCATAAGTCTAGAGCACGTATACCAAATTTCAAGCCAATCCAAATAGATTTGATCACTCAAACATGGCTAAGATCACAGCTAGCTCAGATTTTCAACTTTGGACAGATTTCAATACATGAGCTCTTCTTCATCAAATGTGAATCAAACTTGAGATTAACTTGTTTGAACACTCTCATAAGACATATATCCATTCAATACACTTACTAAATGTCATCTCATGAATTTATCCAACACAAATCAATCCAAACTCGATTACTAAGCATTTAATCTATTCAATCATCTCATAGCAAGCAACATTGCACATTTATCCAATTCAATCAACTCATATGCACCCAAATGAAATGATCAACAAGAGATATAACTTGGTTAGCTTATGTTTATTCATAGCAAGCTTTCAACTTGAATATTTGCAAGCCATCAAATATATCCAATAAATCACCACAATCTTTAACATTACACTTGTATGTTGTAGCACTTGGACTTCACTTATTTTGACTTGGCATTGGGATTGGATATGCATTGAGCTTCATAACTTGACTCAATATATGATGAACAAAATGAAACCAATTGAATCAAGCCTCCAATGCTGATGATACCTACAAACAATCATCCACTCTTTGATGGTACCCAAACTAGTTTGGGTCCTCTCAAGTTAGGTGCAACATACTTCGGCAAAGCCTTAGTATGGATATTGGGATGTTTTGTAATTGTAACCATAGAAGTACCATTGCCATCCTTTCTAAGCATATTAGTATCATCAATTGAACTAGGCTTAGGATTCTCACCTAGGGACATGAATGTGCCATGTGTCCCCTTTTTCGGCATAAGTAGCACATTCTCTTTGCTTGAGCCATTTCTTCCTTGCTCATGTTGTGCTTCCCATTGTCTAACCTCTCATGGGTTGCTTGAGCCTTCTTCTCAAGCTTTGTAGGACACCCCGAGGCAAAGTGTCCCATATCTCCACATCAAAGCACTTGATTTGAGCCAAATCTCTCTTCTTAATTTGATTCTTTCTCATCATCTTGGCATCTTGGATTTGCATTGGATGCCTTGCTTTACCACCCCTTCTTGTTTTCCTTTTCTTCATCATTAAGTCACCAACATCTTCATGATTGATCTTGACTAGAGCTTGGGGTGACATCTTTTGCTCAACTCATGGCTTTGGTTGAGGCTCTACTTGTTGCTGTAACACCCTAAAATTTTGAAAGAATTAAAAATAGGAAAATATGATTTTTATGTATTTTTGTGAGCATGCAAACTTAGAATAATAATAACTTTTATTAATTTAAAATCAAATATAAGGGTATAAACATGATTGAGCATTCATGGTGCTGCATCTTATTTTGTATTGTGTGTACTTTTTGAAAATACAAAAGGCAATTCAAAATTGATTTGAAAATCTGCTTTGAAAAATTAGAAAAGAAAAAGAAAAGGAAAATCATTTTCTCTTGGTATTCGGCCCACCAGCGCCCCTCGGCCTACTTCCGCTGCGGCCCGTCTCCCTTTTCCTCCTCCCGCGCCCCGCATCTTCCTTGGGCCGAGCCCAGCTGCGGCCGCCGGCCCAGAACCGCGCGAGCGCGCCTCTCTTCTCCGTTCCAGTCACTGACTTCGCAGGCCCACACGTCGGTCGCACCTTCTTCCTCAAGCCACCGGCATCGGGAGTTTCCAAAAACTCCACCGATCCGAATCCATCTCGCAATCTTCCTCTTTCCATCTTTGGGGCCGCCTCCGGGCTATAAAAACGGGGCCGCCGCACCCTCCTCTTCACATTAACCTACAAATCGCAGCCTCCGACGTCCCGTGGTGGCCACACCTGAAGCACCACCCTAGCCGCCCGCCTCTCCGAGCCGCACACTCTCCTTGATTCATCCCCGGCCTCGATTTTGCCCTAGGTGAGTTTGCGTTGAAGTTATCTACCCGCAGGTGCCCTCCGTTCGCGAGTTCATGCTCCATAGCTCAAGATGGGCCACTCCGGCCATGGCACCGCCGCGGGGAAGCGCCGTCGGGCCTATTCCGGCCGGAGCGCCGCCGGCCTCCTCCCCGATCCAATCTGGACCGTTCGATCTAAAACGGACGGCTGTTATTTCACGATACCGGTTCGGCCGGACATTTTGCTAAAGCACCCCTGAAATATTTAAGTTTATAACCCGTAGTCCAAAGCGTATTGCCGGTTTACGTTTTCTTTTCCGTAAAGCGTATTTTGATCGCGTAACTTCAGAAAATACGTTTTCACTTATTTATAGAATTGCCATTATGATAAATTGTGCGTAGAATCTCCGTTTTAACTCCGATTTGACCCGTTCAAATTGCGTTAGGTTCGTATTTATGAGCTCTACATGTTGGTAGTACTGTATAGTAGGTTTGTGATAATTTATTTTCGAGTTTACATTAAAGTAATTATTTTTCTATAGGAAATCTTCGTAAATTCATAACTTCGTCGTTTTAGCTCTGTTTTTCATGATCTTTGCGTCTGTGTGATCCTAGCGAGTTGTAGATTCGTTTTAAAGACTTTTTATCTTATTTTCTTACTGTTGGTGTACTGTTCTAATTATAGTCTTGTTTGTTTATGCATGATTGCCTCTGGATGTATGTTGTTGCTGTTGTTGATCGAGTATAGATGGTGAGCAATTCGTTGGGGATCAAGAGTCTTTCTACGAGCAAGATCTTCAGGACTAGTTTGAGCAAGGCAAGTATAGCATGGGATTATCCTTGTTGTCCTATTCACAATATGCAAATAATATCATTATGCATCTATTCCCTTGTTAAGGATGACTTAGTGTTGATCTTATACCTTGATACCCATTATATTGCATTGAGTAGTATGGCTAGTGCTTAAACATGAACTATGATCATGTAAATTGACTAATGGAATATGCAACAAACATTAAAAGATGATTTTGATTAATGTTTAAAGGGGACTAGAGCATGGGGTTATTTTTGATGCTCTAGTTACTCTCCATAAGGACTCATCTGTAAGCGAACATCTAGGATTTACAGTACAACTGTGAGAGCTATATGGCTCTGGCTTTAGTCATATAGAAGGACCTTTTCTAGCTTGTTAGTGGTAACCTTTTTTGGCGTAAGAATGGCTTGACGAATCGGGTATAGTGCGGCCTCTGTCCTTATGAGTATATGCAGCGTGTCATTGTGCCATTTGGAAGGGGGGCTCTACATCTGTTTGCCGAGTGAATCTAATGGCCCTAACTTGTTAGACGAACCTTCGAAAGACTTCATAGTGTTTCCCTGCCTGCTCACCTTGGAAGTGTTTTGGGAGTAATTAACCCGGGCATATGGGCAACACGACTCACAGTGAAAGTGTACAACCTCTGCAGAGTGTAAAACTGTTACAACAGCCATGCTCACGGTCACGAGTGGCCTTGGACCCTTATGGAATAGTTGATAATTAATAATGGTTATGTTTTTGCTATTCGTTAATCATTTCACATGGATCATATGTTTATTGTTTATATTGAGACATCTTGATGCTAATGATATGCTAAAATTATGCTAACTAAAAGCTACATGCTGATAAACCAATGTCATGCCTTTGAGCCTCATGAACCCCATGTTACACTTGTTGAGTACGAGATGTACTTACGCTTGTTTATTTTTCTTACTTGGATAAAAATCCCGGATGGATAACAGATGGTGCAAATAGTGACTACTACTCCTACTTCCCTGAAGATTACTAGACTTGCAGTCAACCAGTCAATGTGCCTGTGATTGGAGCTACCATGAGAGATTTATACTTTTACTTCCGCTATATTTGTGTTAATTATCGTGATGTAATAACATTTGTGATGATACTTCCATTATAATTTGTTAACTTATGTGTGATTGATCTCTGGGCACACATAAGAGTATGCATTCCATTTGGTCTTTAAATGGGTGTGACAAATTGGTATCAAAGCTTTTGTTGACTGCAGGACGCAAGCCTAGCTAGAAATGGTCGATTTAGTATCTTCTTTACACTATTTTTATGCTTATTATTTTACTCTTGTTATTTGATAAATTTTTATGCTTCTTATGTCTCATTCTATTACGAAATTTTTGCCTCTATTCTAACTACATCTAAAATTCTGTAGATGGTTCGTGGCCGTAAGACTGCCCGGATCACCTCTGGAGGATACTACCCACCTCGTGCTTTGCTTGCACCTGAAGAGCCACAAAGAGGACGCACCCCAGGAACAGGAGCAGGCCCCTGAAGCACCAATCCAAGCACCAGCACCTCCCCAGGAAGAGCCTGAGCCTGAAGAAGATCCGGAGATCATTGAGATTGAAGATGATGAAGAGGAGGAGGCTAATGGAGGAGGGCAACCCCCATCTCCACCACATGATGAAGCTGCTGGAGATGTGCCACCTCCTCCAATGGGGTGGACTGTGAAGATCTACCACAAGAATGGAGGGAATGCTATCTCTCATCTTCGACTTGTGGGAATGCTCTCTGCCTACTTCGCTGATTGGCATCCAACTGTGGAGTACGTCTGTTTGGAGTATACCCATCCGCTGGAGGACACTTACTAGAAGGCAAGGGCGAGTATTTTTCCCAAGGATGAGGAAAAAGGGGCATACTAGCTGGACAGGATGTATTCTCACATGGGTCGTCGAGCTACCATGGAGGATAGCATTGAAGATGTCGCTTTTGAAGCATGTATGGGCCTCCGCTACCTTCGCTTTGACAGCATGAAGCATGATATTCATCGCTACTTCCCTCGTGCACACCCCGACCTTGGATGGGCTATGATGGATCCAGTGCAGCTAGAACCACTTCCTCGGGTAATGGTGAACCTTGTCTACGATATGATGGAGAGGAAGCTGTAGTTGGAGGAGATGGTGAAGGCACAAGGGAAGACCATCAAGAGGTGCCAGGCAACCATTGATGAACTCCGAGCAAACCAAGGCATGGCCAAGATTTATGAGACATTAGAGCATGAGCCATGTCCTTGGAAAATAGCAGTCCTTTATATAATAAGAACGTTCTTAGTAACGTCAGTTGAGTCATCGAGTCTGTCGTGTGGTTTGAACTTTGGTGTGTTAGTTGCTTTATTATTATGCTTATGTGTGAGTTGGATTTTTGTTATGAGTGTTGGAGCTTGTAGGCATGTCTACAAGTTCCCTTTTTAAGAATAATAAGTTTAATAGTCAAGGGATTAATAGTTGGGTTTGGTATTGTTACGTTTCTGTCCTTGCTGTTTTCTGGAGCAGTCTGCAATGTTTCTGCTATGGTTCAAAAATGGTTCGTGCAATATTTATGAAATTTTTATGAGAGAAACACTTAAGCACCTTTCAAAAGCCACTGGAATCACCTTTTTATCTGATCTGGTTCAAGAGATATAATTGTCACAAGTTAAAGTTTCTGCACAGTCTGAAATCTGGAACAGTTTCTATTGCGCCTTATTTTTCATTGACTTAACGACAGAATCTGATCTTGGGGTCTTCATAAAAGTTGTGGATAATTTCTTAAGCTTTCCAACCATATAAAGCACGCCTCTTTTGGACTTCTTTAGCTCGAGATATGATTGAATTACTGAACTGTCAATATTGATACTCGTCCAGAAAACTTTCAGATCTCATTCTTTATCTTATAAGTGATTGATAACCTAGAAATCTTAAAGTTTGCATTTTTATGGATGGCAGATGGCCGGAAGAGGAAGAGGCAGGGGTCGTGGAAGTGTTCCCCCAAATCCACCACCACCACCGCCACCAACTATTGAGCAACTGTTGGCAGTGCAGACGCAGCTTATGCAATAACTGGTGCAGAACCAACAGAATCAGCCAGTTGCTAGGGCACAACCACGTGATAAGCATGGTGAATTTTTGAAGGGTCGTCCCCTAGTGTTGACACATGCCGCTGATCCTTTGAAAGCCAATGATTGGCTTCGTGCTGTGGAAAAGCAGCTCAATATTGCATAATGTGATGACCGGCAGAAGGTGTTGTTTGCTTCTAGACAACTCCAGGGGGAAGCTCAGGATTGGTGGAAATTGTATGAGTATGGTTGCCCTACCAATGCTCCCGCAATCACTTGGCAGGAGTTTAGAGAGAACTTCAGGGCTTACCATATACCTGAAGGGATGATAGAACTGAAGGCGGAGGAATTCAGGAACTTGACCCAAGGGTCAATGTCTGTAGCTGAGTACCGTGACAAGTTTGCTCAATTGTCACGATATGCTCCATATGAAGTAGCTAATGACAATGATAAGCAGCGCCGCTTCCTGAAGGGATTGTATGATGGGCTACAATTGCAGTTGATGTCCAATACCTATCCTAATTTTCAGACGCTTGTGAACCGCGCTATCGTGGTGGATAACAAGCGCAAGGAGATGGATGCTAAGAGGAAAAGGTTACAGAGATAGGCCTCCGGTAGTAACACTCATCCACGTACTGGTTTTCAGCAGAGTAATCAACAGAGGCGTCCTTCTAGTCAGTGGAATCGTGGTCAGGTCCCTTTCCACGGTCAGTTCCCGCAACATCCCCCATTCCAGCCGTAGAATGGCAACCAACGTCCTACGCAGCAGAGTGGGAATCAAGCACAGCGTCAGGGCCCTTCTAATAATACTCCCATGAAGACTAGTGCTCCCAATACCCCCAACAGGTGTTTTCGATGTGGGAAAGAAGGTCACTTGTCTTACAATTACCCTGAGAAGCCCAACCAACAGACTCCCCAGAGGCAGAGCAGCCACCAGAAGCCAGCATCCAACACTGGAAGAGTGAATCACTTGTCTCAGGAGACCACAGTGGAGGAGCCGGAAGTTATGCTTCGTACGTTCGATGTCCATTCCACTCCCACCACTGTTCTTTTTGATTCTGGAGCATCACATTCTTTCATATCACAATCATTTGTTAGAATACATAGAATTAATTTGTGTGCCATGAAGAACCCTATATTAGTAAACTCACCTGGTGGAAGCATGCCAGCATCCTATCGTTGTCTTCCGATTAGTCTCAATTTAAGGGGGGTAGAGTTTACAGTGAGTTCTATAGTATTGAGAACAGCTGGGATTGATCTCATATTGGGGATGGATTGGATGATGCAACAACAAGCAAAGATTCAGTGCGAGGATAAATCAGTAGTGCTGACAACGCCAAAGGGAGATAGAATCAGGGTTGAGGTGAAAGTGCAGAAACAGGAGACCGCTACAGTGAACCAGCTTAATGATGGTGCCAACCAGGAGGACCCAGTTGTGGAGGAGTTCCCTGATGTGTTTCCTATGGAATTGCTAGGTATGCCACCAGACCGTGACATTGAATTTATTATTGAATTATTACCTGGAACTGCACCCATAGCTAAGCGTCCATATAGAATGGGAGTAAATGAATTAGAAGAACTTAAGAAACAAATTAAGGAGTTGCAGGATAAGGGGTTTATTCATCCTAGTTCTTCACCGTGGGGAGCATCAGTGATTTTTGTGGACAAGAAAGATGGAACTCGGAGGATGTGTGTAGATTATCAGTCTCTCAATGAGGTTACTATAAAAAATAAGTAACCATTGCCTAGAATTGATGACTTGTTTGATCAGTTGAGAGGAGCTTGTGGATTCTCTAAGACTGATCTTCATTTTGGATATCATCAATTGAAGATTCGTGCCAGTGATATACCAAAGATAGCTTTTACCACATGGTATGGTTTATATGAGTATACAGTGATATCTTTTGGTCTGACTAATGCCCCTGCATACTTCATGTATTTGATGAATAAGGTGTTCATTGAATATCTGGACAAGTTTGTAGTGGTATTCATTGATGATATTTTGGTATTCTCTAAGACTGAGGAAGAACATGCTGAACATTTGAGGTTGGTCTTGAAAAAGCTCAAAGAACACCAGCTATATGCCAAGCGGAGTAAATGTGAGTTCTGGTTGAAGGAAGTTTCTTTTCTGGGTCATATTGTCTCAAATGGGGGAATATCAGTAGATCCTAGCAAAGTGAAAGATGTATTGAACTGGAAGCCACCAATCAATGTAAGTGAGATCCGTAGTTTCTTGGGATTGGCTGGCTATTATAGGAGATTTATAGAGGGATTTTCCAAGCTTGCGAAGCCAATGACTGCACTATTGGAGAAGAATGCCAAGTTTGTGTGGTCTGAGAAGTGCCAGGCTAATTTTGAGGAGTTGAAAAAAAGATTGACTACTGCACCAGTTCTAGTCTTGCTAGATCTAAGTAAACCCTTCTCTATCTACTGTGATGCATCTCGATTGGGTTTGGGATGTGTTCTTATGCAAGAGGGTAGAGTTGTGGCATATGCATCGAGACAGTTGAGGAAGCATGAATTGAATTACCCTACTCATGACCTGGAATTAGCTACAGTGGTTCATGCACTAAAGATATGGAGACATTATTTAATTGGACACAAGAGTGATATATACACTGATCATAAGAATCTGAAGTATATCTTCACTCAAACAGATCTGAACTTGAGACAACATAGATGGTTGGAGTTGATAAAGGACTATGATCTAGAGGTGCATTATCATCCAGGAAAGGCCAACGTCGTTGCTAATGCTCTTAGTAGGAAAAGCTACGCTAATGAAATACAAGTAATGCCTATGCCAAAAGAGTTGTGTGCTGAATGTAAGCATCTGAACTTAGGGTTTACCACCAATGCAGTAGAAGTGGTACTAGAGCCTACTCTGGAGCTAGAAATCCACAAGGGTCAGTTGAAAGATGAGAAGTTGAGAGAGATAGCGGAGAATATAGCAAAAGGCAAATCACCAAGATTCCGCAAGGATGATAATGGTATGCTATGGTTTGGGAAAAGGCTGTGTGTGCCTGAGGATAAGAATATCAGAGGGGCAATTCTGCGTGAAGCTCATGGGTCAGCTTATTCCATACATCTGGGGAGTACTAAGATGTATCTGGACCTAATAGAGAAATATTGGTGGTATGGTTTAAAAAGAGATGTTGTTGAATATGTTGCTTTGTGTGACACTTGTCAAAGGGTGAAAGCTGAACATCAGAGACCTGCAGGATTGTTACAGCCTATGCAGATACCCGAATTGAAATGGGAAGAAGTTGGTATGGATTTCATAATTGGATTGCCACATACTCAGAGAGGGTATGATTCAATTTGGGTGATAGTGGATCGTCTGACTAAGGTTGCTCATTTTCTGCCAGTTAAGACTACATATAGTAGTGCAAAGTTGGCTGAGTTGTATATGGAAAGAATAGTGAGTCTACATGGAGTTCCTAAGAAAATTGTGTCTGATCGGGGTACTCAGTTTACATCTCATTATTGGCAAAAGATACATGAATCACTAGGAACCAAGTTGAACTTTAGTACAGCTTACCATCCACAGACAGATGGACAGACGGAGAGAATTAATCAGATATTGGAAGATATGTTGACAGCTTGTGCTTTACAATATGGTACTAGCTGGGATAAGAGCTTGCCTTACGCAGAGTTCTCTTATAACAATAGTTATCAGAAGAGTCTTCAGATGGCACCGTTTGAGGCTCTATATGGACGAAAGTGTAGGACCCTGTTGTTCTGGAATCAGACAGGGGAAAGTCTAGTGTTTGGGCCTGATGTACTCAAGGGTGCTAAAAAGAAAGTGAGGATGATTAGAGATAATCTGAAAATAGCACAGTCTCGACAAAAAAGTTATGCTAATACTCGTAGAAGAGAGTTGACTTTTGAAGTAGGGGATTATGTTTACTTGAAAGTATCACCAATGAGGAGTGTGAAAAGATTCAACATGAAAGGTAAATTGGCACCAAGATATATTAGACCTTTCAAGATCGTAGAGAGACGTGGTGAAGTGGCATATCAATTGGAATTACCTGAGAGTTTGGCAGGTGTACATGATGTGTTCCACGTGTCCCAACTTAAGAAATGTTTGCGAGTACCAGAGGAACAGATCCCGTTAGAGGAACTCACTGTTAAGGAGGATCTCACATATGAAGAGTGTCCGGTTAAAATTTTAGAGACCGTTGAAAGAGTCACGAGGAGTCAAACTATCAAAATGTGTAAGGTTCAGTGGAATCGGTATACTGCAGAAGAGGCCACTTGGGAAAGAGAAGAGGATCTGAGAAAAACCTACCTGCAACTGTTCGAGTAAGCACCAGTCGAATCTCAGGACGAGATTCATCTTAAGGGGGGTAGAATTGTAACACCCTAAAATTTTGAAAGAATTAAAATAGGAAAATATGATTTTTATGTATTTTTGTGAGCATGCAAACTTAGAATAATAATAATTTTATTAATTTAAAATCAAATATAAGGGTAGAAACATGATTGAGCATTCGTGCTGATGCATCTTATTTTGTATTATGCGTACTTTTTGAAAATACAAAAGGCAATTCAAAATTGATTTGAAAATCTGCTTTGAAAAATTAGAAAAGAAAAAGAAAAGGAAAATCATTTTCTCTTGGTATTCGGCCCGCCAGCGCCCCTCGGCCTACTTCCGCTGCGGCCCGTCTCCCTTTTCCTCCTCCCGCACCCCGCTTCTTCCTTGGGCCGAGCCCAGCTGCAGCTGCCGGCCCAGAACCGCGTGAGCGCGCCTCTCTTCTCCGTTCCAGTCATTGACTTCGCGGGCCCACGCGTCGGTCGCGCCTTCTTCCTCAAGCCGCCGGCATCGGGAGTTTCCAAAAACTCCACCGATCCGAATCCATCTCGCAATCTTCCTCTTTCCATCTTTAGGGCTGCCTCCGGGCTATAAAAATGGGGCCGCCGCACCCTCCGCTTCACATTAACCTGCAAATCGTAGCCTCCGACATCCCATAGTGGCCACGCCCGAAGCACCGCCCTAGCCGCCCGCTTGTTTATTTTTCTTACTTAGATAAAAATCCCAGATGGGTAACAAATGGTGCAAATAGTGACTACTACTCCTACTTCCTGAAGATTACTAGACTTGCAGTCAACCAGTCAATGTGCCTGTGATTGGAGCTACCACAAGAGATTTATACTTTTACTTCCGCTATATTTGTGTAAAGACTATATGTTAATTATCGTGATGTAATAACATTTGCGATGATACTTCTGTTATAATTTGTTAACTTATGTGTGATTGATCTCTGGGCACACATAAGAGTATGCATTCCATTTGGTCTTTAAATGGGTGTGACAGTTGCTTCACCAATTGCTTGGTTGGGCACATTGAGGTAAGATGACCCCAGTGTGGCACTTGAAGCACTTGACATGCTTGAGCCTCTCTTCTTCCTTTATCTTCTTTAGCTTCTCAATGTTTGGGCAAGATGTCCCGCTTCATGGCATCGATAGCACATGGAATGCATGAGCTTCTTTTGGAGTAGCCTCTTTATCCTCTTTTCTTGCTTTCTTTTGCCCTTTGTCATTTTCTTCTTGAAGCCAAGGCCACTTTTGTCACCAAAGTTTCTTTGAGTCTTCATTATGTGCTCAAAGGTGACTTTTGAGTTGTAGCACCTCTCTAACTTGTAGCTCAAATTCTTCACTTCACTTTTGAGCTCATTGTTCTCCTTCAAAAGGTTAGTCTTACAAGACATAGAAGTAGAACAAGCATCTAATTGTGAAGAACATGGCATATCTAGTAAATCATCACAAGAGGTGGATAGATGCTTCTTGCCTACATCACAAGGGTTAGTCATATGTGATTGATCATTTGACCCAAATGATGAGCTCTCACTAGTTTTGTTTTCATCATTAGAAAGCTTTTTAGTAAGGCATGTTCTTGTACCAAGTTATCATGAGCAACACCAAGTTCCTCATGAGCCAATTTTAGCTGCTCATGTGAACAAGTAGTAACATAAAGTAGATTCTTTTGTTGTTCACATGTGGTCTTTAGAAAAGAGTTTTCATTTTCCAATTTACTTGATTTTTACATTTCTCTTTTTAAGGCTCTTGAGAGTTTATAAAGAAGCTCAAAATTTGGATCATCACAATCAACAACAAAACCACCAACATGTATCTTAGTGTTACCATGTGATGAAGTTGAAGAGCTTGTTGAAGCATCACTCTCATAGCCATCATCTTCACCATCAAGCGTGCATGAAGTAGCATCATCATTTGCATCACTTGTGGCATCATCATCAATCTTGTCAAGCGATCTTGTGGTATGATCATCATTGTCATCACTTGACCTTGAGGTGGAGCAATCCTCCACAACCACCTTGTTGTGGTCATGCTCAACATCCTCATGCACCTCCTCCTTGGACTCATCATCATTGGAGATCGTCCCATATTTATCATTGAGAAACATCCAAATCTCATGGGCGGACTTGAAGTCCATGATCTCACAAAGTATGCTACTATGCATAGATCGATAGAAAACGTTAGTAGCTTGACTATCGAGATGGAGGCATTTACTTTGCGCTTGAGTTGCATTCTTTCTATCAATCGCAAAGGAAAAGCCCACATCTACGATCCACCACATTTGAGGAGAAATAAACTTAAAATTGCATTGCATCCAATTTCTCCACCATGCAAAGTGTGTGCCATCAAAAATGTGTGGACACTCAACATCTAGCCCATAAGCCGCCATCCTCTCGAGTCGGTGAAGACCACAAATGAGAGACCTGGCTCTGATACCACTTGAACGATCGAGATGGTGGACTATAGGGGGGTGAATAGTCCTTTCTAAAAAATAAACACGTCAGCTAACCGAAACAAATGCGGAAATAAACTTATCAGTCTACCCAAGACTTCACCCCTCTAACTAAGTTCTTAAGCACCTTAGAAATGATTCTAATTAGGCAACAAAGATGCTAAGCTAAGCAAGAGCTCACCTAATCAATTCTAGAGCAAGGTCACACAAACCTATGCACTAGTACTTTGCCAACCAAGGCAGCTCCTACACAACTAGTGAAGCAAAAGCACAAAGCCTAAGCTCGCTAGCAAAGCTCAATAACAAGGCAACCAATGCCAAATTAGAGAGCGCAAATTACTTGAAAAACACACTAAGCAATGTTTCTAACAAGGTTACACAAACCAAATTAGCCACGCAAAGGGGATACTTCTAGCTACACAAGCAAGAAGATATCTAGCTAGATACACAAGCACAACTAGAACAAGAGCAACTACACAAGCAAGATACATATGAAAGTAAATACAAGCTTGTGTTGCACAAAGGCAAACCACCGAGAAGAGTAGACAATGTTGACACGGTGATTTTCTCCCGAGGTTCACTTGGTTGCCACCAAGCTACGTCCTCGTTGTGTCGACCAACACTTTGTGGTCTTAGAAGTGTCAACATCAAGCACATCCTTACTTCCTCCAGAATACGCACTTGACCCCCTGATTCCTGGCCTGAACTGTATTAATCGGCTTCATGGTCGAAACGGCTTATCCGGCCAGCTAAGTGTTAGACTGCGTTCAACATGACTCAAGGACGTACAGCGAATCGGTCCTTAAACGACTCAGACGGGGATAGATCCACACCCAAGACCTCCATGCCTTGTTGCTTCACTATCGTCATCCCGCTCGGTCTCCTTTCATATTATTAGCACATGGTTCTTTTCCACGATAGCAAATATAGCCAACCGTGCCATATATTAATATCCCTACTTCTCACAGGTGACAGAAAATCATCTAACTTCTACCGCTTAAAGCAGGGCTAAGCATCTACTCGATCCTAGTCTATGTAGGTGTAACACCCAAAAATTTCAACAATTAGAATTAGTGGGTTTTAAATGATTTAGATAATAATTAATGGGGAATTAGGATTTAAAATTTTAGATAGAATATTTGATGATGCATTCATGCTGTTGCATTTATTTTATTTTGTGGTGTGGACTTTATTTTATTTGATTTGGATTTGAAACTCTATTTGAAAGGTTTTGAAAACAAACAAACAAATAAAGAAAAGAAAGAAAGAAAAAATATAAAACAAACTTACCTTCTCACCTTTTTGGCCTGGTGGCCCAGTTAAGCCGAGCCTGAGCTTTCCTTCCTGGTGCGCGCTTGGGCCGGCCCATGAGCCGCAGCAGCCGCGCCCTCCTTTTTCCTTGTGCCGCTGACGGTCGGGTCCCACCCGTTGGTCGCCTATCGTCGTCTTCATCGTAACCGGGACGGATTTCATCACCGAACCGTAACCAAATCCGCGAATCCAGGGAGTTTCTCTCTAAATTGATCACGCCATCCCCTATTTAAGCTAGAGCCGAGCCTTGCCGGTCGTTTTTAGAACAAATCGTGACCTAGCTAATACCCGTTCGAGCTCTCGCCGCCGCCGCAAACCTAGGGGCCGCTCTGGGGAGCAATTCAGCGGGTACGTCAGTTTTTCGCCACTGTAAGTTACTCTACCGACTTTAGCTTGCTTTTGTGAACCTAAAGGTACTTCCAATTTGATCGCTAAGAGCTTTTTGCGTCACCACCATGAGTAGGAGTTTGGCCACCCGCCCTTTGGAGCCGTCCGATCGACCTGAGCCATATTCGTCCTTGTCTTCGTGTTAGATGAGATCGCGTTAAGCTTCTCTTTCGTTTGGAACAAGTCCCGTGTCGATTGGTGGTTTAGGTTGTGAGAACCGCCGTCTCTGGCGAGGTAGGGCGCGACGGCCATGGTGGTCGCCGGCCGGAGGTGAGGGAGAAAGCCGCGCCCTCTCTCTGTGAGCTGAAGTCGTTGATGACCGTCCATCTTGTGATCGACGGATGAGATTAGAACTTACCCCTTCGCGGGGTAATCTTTCTAAAGAGTCCCTAGCCTTTTTCCTAATAGAACCCACCGTCCCTTGGCTTAATTCCCGAAAGACGCTTCCGTGTTTTGAAAGCGTATTTCTTCTCGGTAAATCAAAAATACGCTTTCGGATATTTATAGTTTTGCCACTAAACTTGTTTTGTCCATAAAATCTCCGTTTTAACTCCGATTTGATCCGTTCAAGTTGCGTTAGGTTCGTATTTGCGAGCTCTATATGTTAGTATAGTTGTACATTAGGTTTGGGAAAATTAATTTTTGAGTTTATATTTAAGTAATTATTTATCTACAGGAAATCTTAGAAAATTCATAAGTTTCATGTTTTAACTCTGAATTTGGTGATCTTTACGTCTGTGTGATCATAGGAACGTGTAGAAGAGTTTTATAAACTTTTATTGCTGTTTTGTTACTTTTGGTGTACTGTTCTAATTATATCTTTTTGTTTGCTTCGTGTATGTTTGCTCGATTGCATGTATGTTGTTGATTGGTGATCGGGTTTAGACAGTGAGCAGTTTTTGGATGATCAGGAGTATTACTTTGAGCCAGATCAGTAGTATCATCCGAAAAGCTTTGATCAAGGCAAGTATAACATGGGACTATCCTTGTTACCTATTCATTGAAAATTATCATACATATGCATGTGCTTTCCTTGACAACCATAGAGATTATAATTTAGTGATTGGTATCCTGATTCCTTGTTACCTATGGGCTATGCATTTGGGTAGCTATTGCTAGTGCTTAATCCTGAACAATGATCTTGTAATTTTGATTAATGGATTAAGCAATCAACCTTTAATGATGATTTTATTTGCCATTAAAAAGGGGGCTAGAGCATGTGGGTTATTTTGATGCTCTGGTTTCTCTCCATAAGGACTTATCTATACATGATCATCCGGGACATACAGTACAGCTGTGAGGGCTATATGGCTCTGGCTTTAGTTGCTTAAAGGACCTTTTCTAGCTTGTTAGTGGTTACCTTAAATGGCGTAAGAACGGCTTGCCATGTTGGGTGTAGGACAGCCTCTAGTCAATGAGTATAGCCGAGAAGGAAGTATGCCATTTGAAAAGGGGGGTTCCTACATCTGCCTGCCGAGTGAATCTAATGGCCCTAACTTGTTAGACGAACCTTTAAGTTGCTTTATATGATTTCCAGTGTTTTGGGGAGTCGTGAACCCATGCATTTGGAAGTCATGACTCACAGTGAAAGTGTACACCTCTGCGCAGAGTTAAAAATTGGTATACTAGCCGTGCCCACGGATACGAGCGGCCTTGGAACATTTATAGATAGATGATCACCACTGTTATATCATGCTTAATTATTGTTGTTATTATTATGCTCATGTTAATGCTATTCATTATCTTTATTACAATTGATCATTGGTTCATTAATGGGAAGTGGATTACTTTGATGCTACTCAATTGCTAATTACATGATGAATAAAAGCTAAACGCAGTCAAATAGTGTCTAGCCTTTTGTGCCTCATGAACCATGTGTTGTACTTGTTGAGTTTGACATGGACTCACCCTTGCTATTTCCACCATAACAGATGAAGATTATGAGGAAGATTATCGTAATGAGTACTAGTCTTGGTTTCAACCAGTTAACCGTGTCCATGTGTTTGGAGTTTCCGCTGGAGATCTACTATTAGTTATTATTACTTATTGTTCAAGACTATGTGTTAAATATCTATTCGCTATGCAATAAGCACTGTGATGATACTATGTAATTTGTCTACTTGTGTGTGCGATCATATCCTGGGGCGCACATGAGTCTTTGTCACACCCGAGAACCATATAAAGCCATCCAAAAGTTCGTCTAACAAGTTAGGGCCATTAGATTCACTCGGCAGGCAAATGTAGAACCCCCCTTCCCTGTGGCACAACAACCGTAGCCTATACACACTAGGCCAGGGGCTCGCACTACACCCAACGTGGCAAGCCTTTCTTACGCCATTTAAGGTAACCACTAACAAGCTAGAAAAGGTCTCTTGAACAACTAAAGCCAGAGCCATATAGCCCTCACAACTGTACTGTATATCTCGGTTATCACTTACAGATAAGTCCTTATGGAGAGAAACCAGAGCATCAAAATAATACACATGCTCTAGCCCCCTTTTAACAGTAATAAAATCATCTTAATGGTTGATTGCTTAATCCATTAATCAAATTACAAGATCATTGTTCTTAGTTTAAGCACTAGCAATAGCTACCCATATGCATTCCCAAGGTTGACAAGGAATCAAGACAACAAGCACTAAGTTATAATCTCTAAGGTTGTCAAGGTAAGCACATGCATATGTATGACAATTCAATATATAGGTAACAAGGATAGTCCTGTGTTATACTTGCCTTGATCAAAGCTCTCCAAACAATACTGCTGACTTGGCTCAAAGTAATACTCCGAATCGTTCAAAAACTGCTCACCTTCTATACTTGATCATCAATCAACAACATACATGCATCCAATCAAACATACACGAAGCAAACAAAGAGATATAATTAGAACAGTACACCAACAGTAACAAAACAGTAATAAAAGTTTATAAAACTCTTCTACACGTTTCTACGATCACACAGACGCAAAAATCACCAAATTCGGAGTTAAAACGTGAAAGTTATGAATTTTCTAAGATTTCCTATAGATAAATAAATACTTAATTATAAACTCGAAAAATAAATTATCAAAACTAACTGTACAACTACACTAACATGTAGAGCTCGCAATTACGAACCTAACGCAACTTGAACGGATCAAATCGGAGTTAAAACGAAGTTTTTATGACTAAAACAGTTCTAGTGGCAAATCTGTAATTTCCTGAAAACGTATTTTTGAATAAACCGGAAAAGAATACGCCTTCCCAACGCGAAAATGTATTTTCAAAACTACGCTAAGGACCGCGGGTTGGTTTCCAAAAACCCGAGGGTCTCTTTAGATAATATGCCATGCGAACCAGTATGCTCTAATCTTGATCGTTGATTCACGATCGGACGGCTCACAATCACCCGCAACTCCACAGTACAATCTCCGATCCTTCTTCCTCGGTTCCGGCCGGCGGCGGCCATGACCGGCGCCCTTGGTTCGCCGGAGAACTTCGGCCCCCACTATTCCGGCCACCAAATGCCCCCCAACCAATACCAATCGGTCGAGAAGACCAACCCTAACTCCTCTACACGAATCATACCCCCCAAGACGTCCCAAATAGAGAGCGCGGCAACAAAAGAACGGCGGCGCCATTGCCGGCCACGAGAAGCTCCAATCCCGCAAGACATAGCACGAAAGCTCAAAGGAAAAGCATGGGGAGGGAGAGGAGAAGATGATAAACTCACCCAAGCGGAAGACTTTGCCTCCGGTTCACCCGAAAGCCTCACCCGCTTCCAACCGAACTCGTCGGCACCGCCCAACCCTAGAGCTCGATTTCGTGTTGTGGAACTTGCGTTTTAGATGAAAAACGGAAACTAGATGACCTACACGTCCTATTTATGACCTCTACTAGCCGTGTTCGGGTAGGATACCCCTGGTAATGCGGATATGGCGGCGGTAGTTCACCGGTTCGGACGGAGTCCGTCTCGGTCACGAGGTTGAAGATGAGACGGAGACCGACAACTGGGACCCACACGTCAGCGGAAGAAAAGAGAAGGAGGCGGCTGCTATGGCGCTGGGCTGGCTTGGGCCGCGGCAGAGCTGGCTCGGCCCATGCGGAGACGGGCTGCTGGGGCACCGACCGGCCCACCAAGCAAGGAAGGAACGGCCGCTGATTAGGTGGGCCGCCAGGCCAACAGTTCTTTTTTTTATTTATTTTCACAAATTATCTCAAATAAATTTTCTAATCCAAAATAAAATAAAACAAAACCACTCCACATAACAAAACAAAATAAATGCAACAGCATGAATGCAACACCAAATATATTTTATTATTTTAATTTGCCATTATTTGTTATGCAATTTATTCAAAATTCATTATCTCTAAAATTTGAGTGTTACAAATTCTACCCCCCTTAAAAGAATCTCGTCCTCGAGATTGGACTGCTTACTCAAATAACTGCGGATATGATTTCCTCAATTCATCCTCTCTTTCCCAAGTTGCCTCTGCCTCTGAATATCGATTCCACTGTACTTTACACATCTTAATAATCCGACTTCGAGTAACCCTCTCAGCAGTCTCTAAAATCTTAATTGGAAACTCTTCATATGTAAGATCCTCCTTAACAGTCAACTCTTCTAAAGGTATCTGCTCCTCAGGCACCCATAAACACTTCTTAAGTTGTGAAACATGAAACACATCATGCACTCCAGATAAATTCTCAGGCAACTCTAATTGATAAGCAACTTCCCCACGTCTAGCAATAACTTTAAATGGTCCAACATACCTTGGTGCTTGTTTACCTTTCATGTTAAATCTCTTCACACTTCTCATAGGTGACACCTTCAAATAGACATAATCACCTACTTCAAAAGCTAGATCTCTTCTCCTATTATTAGCATAACTCTTCTGACGAGACTATGCCACTCTCAAATTCTCACGAATCACTCGCACTTGATCTTCTGCGTTTCTAAGAACATCTGTACCAAACACCTGAGATTCACCTATTTGATCCCAAAACAATGGAGTTCTACACTTACGTCCATACAAAGCTTCAAACGGTGCCATCTTAAGACTCTGTTGATAACTATTATTGTAAGAAAATTCTGCATAAGGCAAACTCTTATCCCAACTAGTTCCATATTGCAATGCACAGGCTCTCAACATATCCTCTAACACCTGGTTGGTCCTTTCAGTCTGTCCATCTGTCTGTGGATGATATGCTGTGCTAAAATTCAATTTGGTTCCCAAAGATTCATGTACAGCTTTCCAAAAGTGTGACGTAAACTGCATACCTCGATCAGACACAATCTTCTTTGGAACTCCATGCAAACATACTATCTTCTCCATATACAACTCTGCCAATTTTGGTCCATGGTAAGTAGTCTTAACTGGTATAAAATGAGCAACTTTGGTCAACCGATCTACTATTACCCAAATAGAATCATAACCTCTCTGAGTACGCGGTAACCCCACTATAAAGTCCATACCAACTTCCTCCCACTTCCATTCAGGAATCTTCATTGGTTGCAACAATCCAGCAGGTCTCTGATGCTCTGCTTTCACCCTCTGACAAGTATCACACAATGCCACATACTCAGCCACATCTCGTTTTAATCCAACCCACCAATATTTCTGTTTAAGATCCAAATACATCTTAGTACTACCAGGATGAATAGAATAAGCTGACTCATGAGCTTCACGAAGAATTGCCTGTCTAACAGTCTGATCCTCAGGTACACACAGCCTCTTTCCAAACCACAAAATCCTATTATCATCCATTCGAAAGCCTGGTGACTTACCAATCACTATATCCTCCGCTATCTTCTTTAGTTTCTCATCCTTCAACTGACCCTTGTAAATTTCTTGCTCTAAAGTAGGCTCTATCACTAATTCCATTGTATTAGTAACAATTCCCAAATTCAAATATTCAAATTCAGCACATAACTCCCTGGTCATAGACAATGTTCTTATCTCATTGGCATAACTTTTCCTACTAAGAGCATCAGCTACTACATTAGCCTTACCAGGATGATAGTGTATCTCAATATCATAATCCTTAATCAACTCTAACCATCTGCGTTGCCTCAAATTCAAATCTGACTGAGTGAAAATATACTTCAAACTCTTATGATCAGTGTATATATCACTCTTATGTCCAATCAAATAATGTCTCCAAATCTTTAAAGCATGAACTACAGCTGCTAACTCCAAATCATGTGTAGGATAATTCAACTCATGCTTTCTCAACTGTCTAGATGCATAGGCCACAACTCTACCTTCTTGCATAAGAACACATCCCAACCCTTGCCGAGAAGCATCACAATAAATAGAAAACTTCTTACTCAAATCTGGCAAAACCAAAATAGGCGCTGTAGTCAACCTCTTCTTCAATTCCTCAAAACTAGCTTGACATTTATCAGACCACACAAACTTGGCATTCTTTTCTAACAGAGATGTCATAGGTTTAGCAAGTTTAGAAAATCCTTCAATGAACCGTCTATAATATCCAGCCAATCCCAAGAAACTACGAATCTCGCTAGCATCAGTAGGTGGTTTCCAATTCAATACATCCTTCACTTTGCCTGGATCCACTGATATCCCTCCATTAGAAACAATATGACCAAGGAAAGAAACTTCCTTCAACCAAAACTCACATTTACTTCGCTTCGCATAAAGTTTATGCTCTCTAAGCTTCTGCAATACCAACCTTAAATGTTCAGCATGCTCTACCTCTGTCTTGGAAAATACCAGTATATCATCAAAAACACTACCACAAACTTATCCAAATATTCCATGAACATGTTATTCATCATGTACATAAAGTATGCAGGTGCATTGGTCAATCCAAACGACATAACAATATACTCATACAATCCATACCTTGTAGTAAAAGCTGTCTTTGGAATATCAGAGGCACGAATCTTCAATTGATGATAACCAGAACGTAAATCAATCTTAGAGAACACACAAGCACCTCTCAACTGATCAAACAAGTCATCAATCCTGGGCAAAGGGTACTTATTCTTGATACTTACCTCATTTAGTGACCGATAATCAACACACATCCTCTGACCACCATCTTTCTTATCAACAAAAATAACTGGTGCTCCCCAAGGTGATGAACTAGGTCGAATAAAACCTTTATCTTGTAATTCTTTAATTTGTTTCTTAAGTTCTTCTAATTCATCTACTCCCATCCTATATGGTCGTTTGGCTATAGGTGCAGTTCCAGGTAGTAATTCAATAAGAAATTCAATGTCTCGGTCAGGCAGCATACCTGGCAATTCATCAGGAAAGACATCCGGAAATTCCTCAATCACTGAATTCTCCTTAATAGTATCTTCAAGCTGATTCACCATCGCGGTTGGTTGCTTCTGCATTGCTACATTCACATTGATTTTATCTCCATTAGGCGCAGTCACAACTACCACTTTCTGCTGACACTGAATCTCTGCCTGATTTTGCTTCATCCAGTCCATACCCAATATCACATCAATACTAGATGTCCTCAACACTATAGGAGTTATCTTAGACTCTACCCCCCTTAATACCATACTAATTGGAAGACAACGATTACTGGTTTGCATGGTACCTCCAGGTGAATTTACTAAGAGAGGTTCTTTCATAGCTAGCATGGGTATACTATGCATTTTAACAAAAATGTTGGATATGAATGTATGAGATGCTCCAGAGTCAAAAAGAACAGTTGCGGGAGTGGAATGTACATTGAACGTACCAATCATAACTTCTGGTGCATCATGAGCTGTATCAGAAGACACGTGATTCACCCTTCTAGTACCAGATTGCCTCTGGTTGCTCTTCTGGCTCTGAGGAGTCTGTTGGTTCTGTTTCTCAGGACAATTATAAGACAGATGGCCCTCTTTACCACAGACAAAGCATCTAATAGGAGTGCTGGGAGCACTATTCTTCATGGGGGTAACATTGGGATTTCCAGTGCGAGGAGTCTGTTGCCCAGTCTGCTGATACTGTTGACGCTGTGGATATGATGAACGCTGCTGCGACTGATTACTTTGCCAATTTTGGGACCACCTCTGATTCGGATTACGATTCCACTGGCTAACCGGTCCCTGAAACTTCTGATAAAAACCATGCTGAGAATTTGTGCGTTGACGGTTGTTGCTTCCTGAGCTTTGCACCTTCATCTTCCTCTTTCTGTCCATCTCCCTACGCTCATTATCAAGCACAATAGCTTTGTTCACCAGCTCTTGAAAACTAGCATAGTTATTCCCCTTCAGTTGCAAGCAAAGATCATAATAAATTCCCTTCAAGAAAAGACGCTGCCTGTCTGCATCTTCCCTCACTTCATTAGGAGCATAGCGAGCCAACTGGGTGAACCTGTCATGATATTCACTAACGCTCATCTGCCCCATCCTAAGGTTTCTGAATTCTTCCTGCTTTAGCTCAATTATACCTTCAGGAATATGACGAGCTCGAAAATCTCTAACAAACTCATTCCAAGTGATAGGAGGAGCATTGTCAGGGCGCGCAGCCTGATACGACTCCCACCAAGTCTGAGCTGTTCCCTGTAACTGACCAGATGCATATAACACCTTTTCCATATCATTGCATTGGGCTATGTTCAGCTGTTTCTCCACTGCCCTCACCCAATCATCTGCTTCTAAAGGATCAGCAGCATGAGAAAACACTGGAGGGCGTCCCTTCAAAAATTCTCCACGCTTATCCCTTACTTGAACAGGTGGTGGTCCTCCTGCAGGGGGATTGTTCTGCATGTGCTGCATAAACATCTGCATCAGCTGATTCTGAGTTTGCATGAGTTCCTCCATAGTAATGGGTGGATTAGCACCTCCACGACCTCTGCCACGACCTCTGCCTGACATCTGTTTCCAAACACAGAAGATAAAATTCAGTACGACCCGAGATGATGTATTCAATAGATAAACAAAATCTGATTTTTCTGGGCGAACTCTAATTTCAGCAACTCAGTAAAACTGTCATATCTCGAGCTACAGATGTCCAATTCAGATGATCTTTACATGGTTGGAAAGCTTATAAAATTATCTACAACTTTTATTCACAACACTTTTTCTGATTCTGTCAATAAATTGGTCAAAAACTGAACTTAACCGAAACTGTTTCAGAATTCCAGACTGTGCAGTAACTCCAACTTGGAATAGATATATCTCTTAACCCATAATAGATATTAAAGTGATTCTTGTGGGGTTGGAAAGATATAGAAGTATAATTATTCCCAGTAAAATTTCTTAAATTTCTCATGAACGGATTTTAAGTTATTTCCAAAACATCCAAGACTGATCCTAAAAATCAGCAAAGGACAGAACTAAGTTAACCTCATATTCAACTATTATATTTTGATCAAACTTAATATTCTTAACCATGGAACTTGTAGGCATGTCTACAAAACTCCAGCACACATTACAAAGATCCAAATCACACATTATCATAATAACAATCCATCAATCACACAATTGTTCACACCACAAACTGACTCTTAAAACAATCCAAACTTAAAATTAACTCGCAACTACTTTCATTCTTATTACATAGGGGTTTTTCCTATTTCCTAATTAAGCTTCTTGTAAATCTTGGGTCGACCTAACTCCGCCCTTAATTGGTCAATCTCCTTATAAGCTTGCTCCTTAAGTTCTTTTTCCTTCAACAACTCATCCTTCAAATCCACCTCATGGAGAGCCAATTCACGAGCTAATCCCACCGTAGCTTGTAAAGTCAAAGAGGAATCATCTGCAAGCGGCACGGTTCAAATACCCTTGTCATGTAGGAAACAAGGGAAATGTCGGAGTGCACCCTTTAACGTCTTGTCCGAGCGTAGACCATGGTAGTAAACAAATGCATTGAAAGTGACATCCTCCATGCTTGTCTCCACGGTTGCCCGGCTCACTCTGGTAATGAACTTTGACTCCACCTTAGGCTCCTTAGTGGTAGGATCCCTTTTCTTGACCCATAACTCCATTTCCCAATAGGAATCCATCCATGGATGACTATACTCTGCACTGCGATACTCCAAAGTAGCTTCCCAGTCGTAGTAGTAGTTGTCCAAAGTTCTTGTCAACATATCATGGAAGAAAGCATCAGCCTTAGGAACCATGATATGAAACTTCGTAGTCCACCCCATAACTACATCCTCCATAGGTGTATCACCAACTCTTGATTCAGCATCAGATAGCTCTTGATCACCCTCTTCATATGGCTCCTGGGGTTTGAAACGGGCAACGTACTGTGCAGCTGACAGACGGGGATGAGGAGGCATCTACAAGATTTAGACATAGATTAGATAGAATCAATGTATTTTCTCAATAGAATAAAGTAGAGGAAGCTTAAAACTTTAGTAATTAACAAGGTGAAAAGAGGAAGCATGAATTAAATGAAGTAAGGATGCTATCAACGACCATTCTAACTAGGCTTGCGTCCTACAGTCAACACGGCTCTGATACCAATCTGTCCCACCCATTTTTAAGGACAAAAATAGGATGCATAAATTACTCATGTGCGCCCCAGGACATGATCGCACACATAAGTAGACAAATCACATAGTATCATCACAGTGCTTATTACTTAGCGAATAAATATTTAAGACATCGTCTTGAATGATAAACAATAATAACTAATAGTAATCTCCAGCGGAAACTCCACATAGGGACACGATTGACTGGTTGACACCAAGACTTGTACTCATTACGATAATCTTCCTCATAATCTTCATCTGTTATGGTGGAAATAGCAAGAGTGAGTCCATGTCGAACTCAACAAATATAACACAGGGTTCATGAGGCTCAAAAGGCTAGACACTGTTTAACTGCGTTTAGCTTTTATTCATATAATTAACAATTGAGTAGCATCAAGATAAACCACTTCCCATTAAAGAACCAATGATCAATTGTAATAATGATAACGAATAGCATTAACATGAGCATAGTAATAGTCAACAATAATTAAGCATGATATAACAGTTATGATCAACTATTCCATAAGAATCCCCAAGGCCGCTCGTATCCGTGAGCACGGCTAGTATACCAGTTTTTAACTCTACGCAGAGGTGTACACTTTCACTGTGAGTCATGATTTCCAAATGAGTGGGGAGATCAAGCCCAAACACCCGAGAATCATATAAAGCCATCCAAAAGTCCGTCTAACAAGTTAGGGCCATTAGATTCACTCGGCAGGCAGATGTAGAACCCCCCTTCCCTGTGGCACAACAACCGCAGCCTATACACACTAGGCCAGGGGCTCGCACTACACCCAACGTGGCAAGCCTTTCTTACGCCATTTAAGGTAACCACTAACAAGCTAGAAAAGGTCTCTTGAACAACTAAAGCCAGAGCCATATAGCCCTCATAGCTGTACTGTATATCCCGGTTATCACTTATAGATAAGTCCTTATGGAGAGAAACCAGAGCATCAAAATAATACACATGCTCTAGCCCCCTTTTAACAGTAATAAAATCATCTTAATGGTTGATTGCTTAATCCATTAATCAAATTACAAGATCATTGTTCTTAGTTTAAGCACTAGCAATAGCTACCCATATGCATTCCCAAGGTTGACAAGGAATCAAGACAACAAGCACTAAGTTATAATCTCTAAGGTTGTCAAGGTAAGCACATGCATATGTATGACAATTCAATGTATAGGTAACAAGGATAGTCCTGTGTTATACTTGCCTTGATCAAAGCTCTCCAAATAATACTGCTGACTTGGCTCAAAGTAATACTCCGAATCGTCCAAAAACTGCTCACCTTCTATACTTGATCATCAATCAACAACATACATGCATCCAATCAAACATACACGAAGCAAACAAAGAGATATAATTAGAACAGTACACCAACAGTAACAAAACAGTAATAAAAGTTTATAAAACTCTTCTACACGTTTCTACGATCACACAGACGCAAAAATCACCAAATTCGGAGTTAAAACGTGAAAGTTATGAATTTTCTAAGATTTCCTATAGATAAATAAATACTTAATTATAAACTCGAAAAATAAATTATCAAAACTAACTGTACAACTACACTAACATGTAGAGCTCACAATTACGAACCTAACGCAACTTGAACGGATCAAATCGGAGTTAAAACGAAGTTTTTATGACTAAAACAGTTCTAGTGCCAAATCTGTAATTTCCTGAAAACGTATTTTTGAATAAACCGGAAAAGAATACGCCTTCCCAACGCGAAAACGTATTTTCAAAACTACGCTAAGGACCGCGGGTTGGTTTCCAAAAACCCGAGGGTCTCTTTAGATAATATGCCATGCAAACCGGTATGCTCTAATCTTGATCGTTGATTCACGATCGGACGGCTCACAATCACCCGCAACTCCACAGTACAATCTCCGATCCTTCTTCCTCGGTTCCGGCCGGCGCCGGCCATGACCGGCGCCCTTGGTTCGCCGGAGAACTTCGGCCCCCACTATTTCGGCCACCAAATGCCCCCCAACCAATACCGATCGGTCGAGAAGACCAACCCTAACTCCTCTACACGAATCATACCCCCCAAGACGTCCCAAATAGAGAGCGCGGCAACAAAAGAACGGCGGCGCCATTGCCGGCCACGAGAAGCTCCAATCCCGCAAGACATAGCACGAAAGCTCAAAGGAAAAGCATGGGGAGGGAGAGGAGAAGATGATAAACTCACCCAAGCGGAAGACTTTGCCTCCGGTTCACCCGAAAGCCTCACCCACTTCCAACCGAACTCGTCGGCACCGCCCAACCCCAGAGCTCAATTTTGTGTTGTGGAACTTGCGTTTTAGATGAAAAATGGAAACTAGATGACCTACACGTCCTATTTATGACCTCTACTAGCCGTGTTCGGGTAGGATACCCCTGGTAATGCGGATATGGCGGCGGTAGTTCACCGGTTCGGACGGAGTCCGTCTCGGTCACGAGGTTGAAGATGAGACGGAGACCGACAACTGGGACCCACACGTCAGCGGAAGAAAAGAGAAGGAGGCGGCTGCTGTGGCGCTGGGCTGGCTTAGGCCGCGGCAGAGCTGGCTCAGCCCACGCGGAGACGGGCTGCTGGGGCGCCGACCGGCCCACCAAGCAAGGAAGGAACGGCCGCTGATTAGCTGGGCCGCCAGGCCAACAGTTCCCTTCAAATAAATTTTCTAATCCAAAATAAAATAAAACAAAACCACTCCACATAACAAAACAAAATAAATGCAACAGCATGAATGCAACACCAAATATATTTTATTATTTTAATTTGCCATTATTTGTTATCCAATTTATTCAAAATTCATTATCTCTAAAATTTGGGTGTTACAGCATCAGTAGATCCCCAACATCGGATAACTACCGATGATGCAAAAGGCAAGGGGCTATTGACAGAAAGTGATAGTTCTAGAAAGCCTCCTCGATCTGGCATCATGATTACTCATCGAAGACAACAGGAAGGCTGGCGTCAGCGAAGGGATCGGTATCGACAACAACAAGAGGAAAGACGTCAAGAAGAGTGGAATCGGCATAAGGATCATTGGAATTGTCCATTTTTTATTCATTGTTGGGAGGAAGGTATTAAGTTACCTACTGTTGAAGATTGCCTAGAGTGCAATGGTTATTATGGAGTTAATCGTCCTGTAAGAAGGTTTCAATCTGGTAATCAAGGTTTGTCCATTAATGAGCCGATCAGAAGGAGAGCATCAGTATATGATCGGCTGGGGGCAGGCTCAGTGTACATGAAAGGCTTGGTAAACGCGTTGCATATTTTCTGAGAAACCAAGAGGAACTTGAAGAGATGGCAAATGCAAGAGTTCCTGATGAAGAAATATTTTACAGGGATCCTAATATACGTCGTGTGGAGACAACCAGGACTTATCAGCCAGTGTGGAAAACTAAACTTCCTCAATGGTGTCCAGAAGGTTTGACAAAGACACAGAAGAGGAAAATGCAGCGAGATCGTCAAAAAGATTTATACCAAGAAGGAAGTCCCTCCAATGAGAGATCTGGTAATCAGCAGTGGCAGATAAGGCACAAAAATAAAGGCCCATCGGCAGATGTCAATATGGTGTTTATGTTGCCGATGGAATTTTTGGCTCTATCTGATAGCGAAGAAGAGGCTGTTTTCTCTGATCAAATAGCTCAATTAACGCTAGATCCAATGATGGCTGTTTTTGAGAAGCCTGCCGATGATGAGAGACAACACCTCAAGGCTTTGTTTGTAAAAGGCAGAGTTGATGGGCAGCCTGAGTCTAAGATACTTATTGATGGAGGAGCTGCAATTAATATTATGCCCTATGTGATGTATCGGAAGCTTGGTAAGGGAGATCAAGACTTAACTAAGACTGATATGATGCTAAAGGACTTTGAAGGCAATGTATCACCAGCTAAAGGGGCAGTGTGTGTTGAATTGACCATCGGCAGTAAAACCTTACCGACAACTTTCTTTGTTATTAATGGCAAGGGTGCATATAATCTGCTCTTAGGAAGGGATTGGATTCATGCTAATTGCTGTGTTCCTTCTACAATGCATCAGTGTCTGGTACAATGGATTGGAGATAAAATTGAAGTTGTTCCTGATGATTCTTCTTATATCATCGCATCGGCAGAATCAGACACTTATGAGCGAACCAGGTGTATATCAGGAGAAGCTTGGGAAAAAGAGTTCCTCAAGGTTGCCGATTACGAAATTCTACCGATCCAAGCAGTCGGTTCTGAAGAAGAGTTTTAATGGATAGATTTGCCGATGATGGAAAATTAGGTCAAGGATTTACATCGGCAGATGATTTAATAGAAGTAGATATTGGTGAAGGCGATAGGCCAAGGCTCACTTTTATTAGCTCTAAGTTAAATTCCAAGTGTAAACAGCAACTAGTTGATTTGTTAAAGGAATATAAAGATTGTTTTGCTTGGGATTATACTGAAATGCCTGGATTAGACCGATCTATAGTTGAACATCGGTTGCCTATTAAATCTGGATTTCGGCCACATCAGCAGCCGGCTCGCCGATGCAATCCTAATATACTTCCTGATATTAAGGCCGAAATAACTAAATTAATTGAGGCAAAGTTTATTCAGTAGTGTCGATATGCAGAGTGGATTTCTAATGTGGTTCTTGTGTACAAGAAAAATGGGAAACTTCGTGTTTGTATTGATTTCAGGAATCTCAATAAGGCCACACCGATGGATGGTTACCCAATGCCGATTGCTGATTTGTTGATTGATGCTGCAGCAGGGCATCAGATTATCAGTTTCATGGATGGTAATGCGGGTTATAATCAAATATTCATGGCTGAAGAAGATATTTCCAAGACTGCTTTTAGATGTCCAGGTAATGTGGGATTATTTGAGTGGATAGTTATGACATTTGGTTTGAAAAATGCTGGCGCTACTTATCAAAGAGCTATGAACTTTATTTTCCATGAATATATCGGCACGTTGGTAGAGATCTACATTGATGATATAGTGATTAAGTCTGGAGACATCACAAAGCATCTAACCGATCTACGAAAGATACTGGAGTGCACAAGAAAACATGGATTAAAGATGAATCCTAATAAATGTGCATTTGGTGTATCGGCAGGACAATTCTTGGGTTTTATGGTGCATCAGCGGGGTATTGAAATTAGTAGAAAATCTATTGAGGCAATCAACAAGATTGTTGCTCCTGCCGATAAAACTAAATTACAATCCTTGATCGGTAAGATTAATTTCATCAGAAGATTTATATCTAATCTGTCGGGAAAGATCAAGGCTTTCAGTCCATTATTGAAATTGAAAGCCAATCAGGAATTTAAATGGGGGGGATGAACAGCAATTAGCGTTAGATGAAATTAAGAGTTACTTAATAAATCCTCCAGTGTTAGTTCCACCCCAACATGGAAAACCTTTCAGATTGTATTTATCAACTGAAGATACTGTTATCAGTTCAGCTCTTATTCAAGAATTTGAAGGGAAGGAGCGTGTTATCTATTATTTGAGCAGACGGTTAATAGATGCTGAAACCAGGTATTCGGCCATTGAGAAATTATGTCTATGTTTATACTTCTCTTGTATTAAGCTGAGGCATTATTTACTATCGGCTAAATGTACTGTCATATGCAAAGATGATGTGGTCAAATATATGCTATCAATGCCGATACTGAATGGTAGGATTGGTAAATGGATTTTAACATTATCAGAATTTGACCTACGTTATGAATCGGCTAAGGCAGTTAAAGGACAGGTTATGGCCGATTTCGTTACTCAACATTGCAACACGGTGGATTCTCTAGAAGTTGCTCCGTGGACACTTTTCTTTGATGGATCTACTTGTGGTGAAGGGGCAGGCATCGGTATCGTGTTAATTTCCCCTCAGGGGAAGAAGTATGAGTTCTCATTGCCGATCATTGCTACATCGACAAACAATCAAGCTGAGTACCAAGCCCTAATAAAAGGGTTAGAATTGCTTAAAGAAGTACGAGCTGATGCTGTTGAAGTCTTTGGTGATTCTATGCTAGTTATAAATCAGTTGACTGGGATTTATGAATGCCGAAGTGAAATTCTAATTTCATATTATGAAAAGTGTTTGGAATTGTTAAAAGGGTTCAGGAGTTTTCGTCTGGAACATATTTCTTGGATGCATAATGAAGAGGCTAACCGATTGGCTCAGCATGCTTCAGGATATCAACCTGTTCAAGAAGTATTAATATCAGTAGCTGATACCGATGACTGGAGAAAGGAAATTATTGATTATTTAAAGAATCCATCTAAAAAGGTTGAAAGGCGTATAAGGTTCCAAGCTACCAAGTATGTACTCCTCGATGATGAATTGTATTACCGTACCATAGATGGAGTTTTACTCAGGTGTGTTAGCATAGAGGAATCAAAAGGCCTAATGGGTGAAATTCATGAAGGAGTATGTGGGGCTCATCAGTCAGCTTTCAAGATGAAATGGATGATCAGAAGAAATGGATATTATTGGCCGACTATTCTTGAGGATTGTTTTAAATATTTTAAAGGATGTCAGGAATGTCAAAAATTTGGTAATATTCAAAGGGCACCCGCATCGGCTATGAACCCCATAATTAAGCCTTGGCCGTTCCGGGGTTGGGCTATTGATCTCATCGGTCAGATTTATCCACCATCGAGTAAAGGGCATAAGTTTATTCTAGTTGCTACCGATTATTTCACAAAGTGGGTTGAAGCAATTCCTTTAAAAAAGGTGACATCGGCTAATATGGTTGATTTTGTGAAGGAGCATATTGTCTACCGATTTGGCATCCCTCAAACCATCACCACCGATCAGGGCACTATGTTTACATTGGGTGAATTTGATGAGTTTGCTATAGGTATGGGGATTAAAGTTTTGAATTCTTCACCGTATTATGCCCAGGCTAATGGTCAGGCTGAAGCATCTAATAAAGGAATTATCAAGCTCATTAAGCGCAAGATTAAAGAGTATCCTAAGAAGTGGCATACAATATTAAATGAAGCTTTGTGGTCATATCGGATGGCGTGTCATGGTGCAACCAAGGTAACACCTTATCAGTTGGTGTATGGACACGATGCAGTCTTACCTTGGGAGATTAAAATTGGTTCTAGGCGAATACGCTTTCAAGATCAATTGACAGCCGATGATTATGATATTCTTATGAAGGATGAATTGGAAGATGTAGCAGGTCATCGGTTAAAAGCTTTAGTTAGCATCGAGGAGAATAAGAAAAGGGTAGCTAGATGGTATGACAAGAAAGTGAAGGTAAAGGAATTTGTCGATGGAGAATTGGTTTGGAAGTTGATTTTACCGATTGGGACTAAAAGTTCTAAGTTTGGCAAATGGTCACCTAATTGGGAAGGTCCATATCGGATAAATCAATTTGTTCCTGGTAATGCATATATTCTTGAAACTCTCGAAAGAGTTGTATTTCCCAGAGCATTAAATGGAAAATATTTAAAGAAATATTACCCTAGTATCTGGATATATGCATAAAAGTATAATTGCCGATAACAATCCTATCGGCTAGAGTTAAAACAAAGTATCGATTGGTGCCAATGTGCTAATTTAACAAAGCTTGGATAGCCGATATCGCACGCAGGCGAATTTCATCGGCTTCTTTCAATTCCTTGGCGTCTTCATCGGCACTTCCTTCCACAGGCTTAAGTTTCTTTTTGAGGACCAAGGCCTTACGAGCTTGGGCATCTCGTTCCTGTTGAAAGGCCTTGATAGCGTCAGGAAGCTGGTCTTCTTCTTGTTTGGCTTGAGTCAGGGCTGTTTCAACCTTTTCCAGTTCAGCTAGCAGGGCTGCCCTCTTTGCCGATAGATCTAAGATTTTCTGCTTAAAATCAACATTGGAGGCTTGCAAGTTGCTGATGTTCTTGTGCTTCTCATCGGCAGTTTGCTTCAGCTGCAGCATTTCTTCCTTAAGTTGAGCCTGAGCTGCTCTGTCAACAATACGATGAACAGCCCTTTGGTATTGAAGTTGTCTGCTCTCCAGATGGACTGCTGGGACGATGGTTTCTTCAACATCGGCAGGGACTTGGCCGCGGATCGTTTTGAAGATGGTCCTCACAGGGTTTGAATCAATCACCAGTTGGGAAGTATTTTGTTGCAGCAGGTTCAGGAGAGCTTCTAGTTTACCAGAGGTATCTGCCGATATTGTTCCCAATGCCAGGGAAGAACTCGCCTCTTCTCCGTCATCATCGGAGACGTCGATAGCAAAAGAGAACAAGCTATCGGGAGAATCTTGTTCCTATGAAATAAAGAGAGTTAGAAATCCTATCTGTGATATCTGGGGATATTATAAACCAAACAATTAATTGGTTTACCTGCTTCAGGGCAATTTCTTGAGCCTGGCTTGGGGGAGCGGCCTGAAGAGGATCATGCGAAGGATCGGCAGAGGATGCCGATGGAATATCTTCTACGATCTCATCGGTAGTCGGTCCTTCGGGTGTAATGGCCGATGGTGTATCTTGTGCAGAAGGAGCAGCTTGTTCAGTTACATCAGTAGGTTGACTGACAGGTGTTGGAGCAGATGCAGGGGCTGGTGTAGATTTCTGTCGCTTTTGTTGAGCTTTAGCATCGGTCAAAGCTTTGCGCTCTGTTTGGATCTCAGCGACAATTGGCTGGGGGGCATCGACATGTGTTGATTGGGGAGCTTGCATGCTTGGCGTGCTTGCCGATGTGCCCGTTTGTTGCTGCAAAAACGGGTATAAGATTGGATATTTAACAGGAAAAAATGTAAAAATAAGAGAATACCTCTGAAGGAGGGGTAGAGGTCGTGGTGCTTGGTGTTGGAAGAGTTGCCGATGACGATCCAGCTGCAGCTTGCACACCCTGATAGTTGTATGTTAATGTAGTGTGTATCGGCAGAAAACGGAGTAAGCAAGGTTATTACCTTAAAAGCCTTGATTAGGCTTGAAGCAGCAGCCTTTGGAGTGGCCCTGGATGTTCCCAGTCTTGGTCTGGAGGTAATAGTTTTGGCGCGAGTCCTCTGGAAGGTCAAGGCCTCTACGGTAGGGGCGTTGTAGCCGATTATTGAGACTGGAGAGTGTTGACGGTTCTTAAGTATCAATTATAACCATCAAATAAATAAAGAAAAGGACCTATATGCAAGCAACACCTAGAATTAGGGTTTGATCTAACAGAATTCCATGAGTTTTGCTGTTTATCTATTTCTGCAGGGGGTTATTAGGAAATACGGAAGAAAGGCCCACATGTCGGATTAATGACGGGATATTAACCGAACACGTAATTATCTTACATCTAGAAGATTCCAGAAGCCACGGGAACAAACGGGAGCCGTAACGGGCCAGGACACAGGGCGCCCGCCCTGTGCCCTAGGGCGCCCGCCCTGCCCCCGGGACCAATCAGGTCGAGTCTCGCGGATTATGCTCCACCGCCTTTGAGGATCAAGGAAAACCGTAGGATGAAGGTCGGTTTGATCCAACGGTCCAGATTCATCCAAAAGGGCTATATAAGCAAGGCCCCTGACCCCTGGTGGAGAAGACCCCAATTCATTATTCAGTTGCATATCTCTAGTTAGGGTTTAGAGAGAGAGGTTCCCTCTAGGGTTCCCACCTCTTAGGGCTTAGCATCCAATGTGAAAGTAGAATTAGTTCTACTAGATTGAGAGAGATAGAGTGGAGGTGTAGATCGGAGGAAGCCGGCCTGTCGGTGTCTACTCTGAGGTTGTACCTGCGGGAGCAAGTTCTTCTAACCCGAGGCTTGTTCTCAGGATTCTTCAGTATTTCGACTTCTAAATTCTAGTAAGTTCTTTGTTTTATTGTTATTTGGTTTATGAGTTTACTTTGATCTCTTCGCGTAGAGTTTAGAGTAATCATCTCTAGCGTAAACGTGGTGTTTAAGCTAGGATACTCATAGATATCCCCTCGTCTAGCCGGATCGTGGTAGTAGCGAGGAACGTGACAATTCCGAGTTACCTTTGTATTCCATATCCCGTTAGCAGGATCGATAGGGTTTATAGGTGCGGGTTGAACATCCTTTGTGGTGTCTAGATTCCGTAAACCTCCCCAATAGAACAGTAGATCATCCTTACCAAGGTTAGAAGAAGAGTGCGGTTGTAGTCTTCTCTATACATCACTCACATCGAATCATAGTGGTTGTAGCCTAAAGGTTAGTAGTAATAGATTTGGTTAGTCAGATGCACTCTTTCTCCTAAAGGTAAAAATATAAATACGATACCTAGGATAACATCTCGGGTGAAGTGCTCACCGATATCCGTGCGCTTGCGGATCCTATTTCCTAATTGCGTTACCAAATATCAACAAGCATTTCTGGCGCCGTTGCTGGGGAGAAAGACGGTTTGCTGAGATAACCTTGAGTCTTACTACTAGCTTGTATTCATACTTTTTATTTTCTTATCTTTTTCATTCTTTCTTTTTCTTTTTACCAAAAATGGAAAACCAAGGTTCTATATCTATCTTTGATGCCGCAACACCTTCAGCAACTGACCTTTTACCATGGGAGTCATCACAGCCTACCCAAACATCCCAGTATAAGTTAAGTTCAAGGTTGATTGCGATGATTCAAAATTTATCTTTTTCGGGAAAGGAAGACGAAAACCCTTACCTTCATATTAGAGATTTTGAGCAGACATGTGATTGTCTTCGCATTGATGGCATTTCTGATAAGACTTTACGTTGGAAGCTTTTTAATTTTTCCTTAAGAGGAGAAGCTAGACGATGGTATAGTCAGAAGGTAAGTCAACAGCGAGGTGAATGGGGAGTCTTACGAGCCAACTTCTGTTTAGATTTTTATTCCCTCGATCGTATCGCCGACCTTAGACTCGAAGTTCTATCTTTTAAACAAAAAGAAAATGAAACTTTGGAAAAATCCTGGAAACGTTTTTCTGATCTTTTAGAATCTGGTCCAAAACTCAATATTGAAGACCCTATTCTCTTTTTTCATTTCTTTCGAGGTCTTCAGAAATATCATAAACAAATGCTACATACAATGTCTAGAGGTTCTTTCTTTCGTATCCCTACTGATGAAGCTAGAGCGATCCTAGATAGAATCCTAGAAGCTGAGATGGATAATACCCTCCATGATGAAACCTACGAAGCCGAAGTAGACACTCTGCCGAATTCTTCACCTACTTCAGCTATCCCAAGTTTTGAGCCACAAAAGGAAGAAATTCCACCACCTGATTTCATGCTGGATATAGAATCCGATCTTTTTGCTGATTTTGGAAACATTTCAAACTACCATTCTATAGACAAACCCCAAAGCGGCCATTATAGCATTTGTTTACCAAGTGAATATCAATTGAGAGAGCTTATCTCAGTCATGAGTAGCGAATGGTTGGAGGAGTCAGAGCTTTCCTCTGAAGTGATCCGTTTGGATACACCTCCTATCACTATACGCTGTGCTTATGATTCTGATCAATTTAACGCTCTCTATAATCCTGTTGTGGGGATCAATATTATGTCCGAAGCTTTTGCACTTAATTTATTTGGGAAACTTGTTTTAACCCCCACAACAAAGGTCATAAAGGAATCTTTGGGACGATTAGTCCCCAGTCTTGGAATTATTAATGTTCTACCCTTTATGGTAGAAGGCTCCATGGTTCATTTGAACTTTTATATCTTAGATATATGGGGTTTCGACCTACTGATTGGACAACCTTTTAGAAGACTCCTTTATGAAGGTCAAACTGGAAAGCTCTACATTTCTTTGGGAAAGGATTTTAAACTTCCAATTACAATAACTCACTCCTTGAATAATAAGACCGAGCCATATCTTTTGCCTGATCCTATGGAGGAGGTAAAGGCTGCATCTCTAGAACTTTTAGATGATCCAGACTTAGAAGAGGAAGCCCCCTTCTTCACTGAAGAAGAGGCCGAACCTTCTGAACCTGAACCCTTAGATGAGTTTGCAGAAACACCTAGACCCCCCATAGAACTCAAAACTTTACCACCCGGTCTTACCTATGCTTTCCTAAACAATAATCCAGAGTTTCCTGTGATCGTTAGTAATAAACTCACTCAGGAGCAAACTCTGCGATTAATGACCATTCTTGAAAAACACCACTCTGTTTTCGGCTACTCACTTCAAGATCTCACAGGAATCAGTCCTATGATTTGTACCCATCGTATTCCGATAGATCCTTCTGTTACACCCTCTCGAGAGCCTCAACGTAGACTTAACAACGCGATGAGAGAGGTAGTTAAAAAAGAAGTTATAAAGTTGCTGCATGCAGGGATTATATATCCTGTGCCGCATAGTGAGTGGGTAAGCCCTGTTCAAGTTGTGCCTAAAAAGGGAGGCATGACTGTTGTTACTAATGATAAGAATGAGCTAATTCCGCAACGCACCGTCACTGGGTGGCGGATGTGCATAGACTATAGAAAACTTAATAAAGCCACGAAAAAGGATCATTTTCCTTTGCCTTTTATAGATGAGATGCTTGAGCGGTTAGCAAAACACTCGTTTTTCTGTTTTCTAGATGGATATTCAGGGTATCACCAGATCCCTATCCATCCTGATGATCAAAGCAAAACCACTTTTACATGCCCATATGGAACGTATGCTTATCGTAGAGTGTCTTTTGGGTTATGTAATGCACCAGCTTCTTTTCAAAGATGTATGATGTCTATATTTTCTGATATGATTGAAGAGATTATGGAAGTTTTCATGGATGATTTCTCATTTTATGGAAAAACTTTTGATAGTTGTCTTGAGAACTTAGACAAGGTTTTGCAAAGATGCAAAGAAAAGCACTTAATCCTTAATTGGGAAAAATGTCATTTTATGGTTAGAGAAGGAATAGTGCTAGGACACCTAGTGTCTGAAAGAGGTATTGAGGTAGATAGAGCTAAAATTGAAGTAATTGAACAACTACCTCCACCTGTGAATATAAAAGGAATTCGAAGTTTTCTTGGCCATGCTGGTTTTTATCGCAGATTTATAAAAGACTTTTCATTTATTGCGAGACCACTTAGTCTTTTGCTAGCCAAGGATGCTCCTTTCGAATTTGATGAGGCATGTCTAAATTCTTTCAATTTATTAAAGCAAGCACTCATCTCTGCACCAATCATTCAACCCCCTGATTGGTCGTTGCCTTTTGAAATTATGTGTGATGCTAGTGATTATGCTGTGGGGGCAGTTTTGGGACAAACTAAAGATAAAAAGCATCATGCAATTGCTTATGCAAGTAAAACTTTGACAGGAGCTCAACTTAATTATGCAACCACTGAAAAAGAGCTTCTGGCTGTTGTTTTTGCCATTGATAAATTTAGATCTTATTTAGTTGGAGCTAAGATAATTGTTTACACTGATCATGCTGCACTAAAATATTTGCTCACTAAGAAAGATGCTAATCCTCGCTTAATCAGATGGATTTTATTACTCCAAGAATTTGACTTAGAAATAAAAGATAAAAAGGGAGTAGAAAATTCTGTTGCTGATCACTTGTCTAGAATGTACTTTAAGAATTCACAGGAACCCCCCATTAATGACTCACTCCGGGACGACATGCTTTACGGGATTAACAGATTTGACCCCTGGTATGCAGATATTGTTAATTTTATGGTTTCAGGGTATGTACCACCAGGAGCGAATAAGAAGAATGAGTTCTCACCCGGAGATAAGGTATTACTTTTTAATTCCAGGGTGAAGCTTTTCGGGCATGGAAAACTCCGGAGTAAATGGGAAGGACCATACAAGGTAATTCATTCATCATCCCACGGAGCTATCACACTTCAAAATGACGAAGGTACGTTATTCAAGGTAAATGGTCAACGTCTTAAATTATTTTTAGAGCCTAATAAAGAATTAGAAGAAATAGACGTGATCAATTTTTACCTACCAATTAAAAATTAAAGCCCGACGCTTTTAATTTGACGTTCTTGGGCCAAGTATATATTTTTCGGGATAAAAACACGGTGAGAAACACGCTCGAGAAAGCAGGCTTGTAGAGGAGCCGGACACAGGGCGGGCGCCCTGAGGATGAGGGCGGGCGCCCTGCCCCTGTCTCCCCTCGGCCCCAGACTTCTCCCACGCGATAACCTCGCCCGTTGCTATCTGGAAAATTCCGTCCTCGGTTTGTTTCGCAAACATGACGGCGGGAAGAGTCCCGACCATGCACGAGAGCAGTTTTTACCCCCTATATAAACAGACCCCCAACGTCAGCTTTTAGCACCAATTCATTCAAGCCTTCTCTCCTTCCTCAAATTAGATCTTGCTTAGTTCCGAGCTGCTCCAATGGCCGAGAAGTTCCACGTCGATTGGGAAGTCGTCCCCTACGACCTCAACAAGAAGCCCAAGGAGGATCCCGACGCCTATGCTCTCGTCCCGGCCAACACAGAGCCACAGCTAGAAGCCATGCCACCACGTCAACGCAGCTCTGCCCAATCCTACTTTGCTCGCCCAGTTCTTACCGCACCTACGTAGCCCCTATTGCTCGAAGGCTCGCCATCATCGTCGAAGGGGAAGGAGATCATCAAGGTACCAGCCGGAACAAAGATCCTGCCGCCAAAACCCAATGAGCGGATCATCGGAGTGAAGACCAACCGGAGCGGCGAGATCTCTAGTGTCCGCTATACCACGGAGGAGAGACCTTACTTCGAGGGTGTTAGGGCAGCTAAGGTCCGCTTCGTTCCTCCGAAGGAAGTACCCAAGAATGCTCTTAATGCTTTCGAGACACCTCCCAAGCGCCGCAGGACCATTGCAGATATGGATGAGGAGCTACGGGTGATCAAGAACAGCATTATAGAAATTTAGAACTCCAATATCTCTATGGATCGGAGGACCTTCAACCATAACACTACGATCGTAAAGCTATGGGATGACCTTGCCGACGCCAACAAGAGGATCGATGAGTTAGAGCATAGTCTTAGGAGGCGTGAGCGTCACTGAGCTATCTAGATTAGATCTTGGGGCTATATATGTCTTAGTTATTGTTAGATTCGATTAGGTTAGCTTATAATCAGTTTAAATCTATTATATTCGGTTATTATTATTATTCGGTTGTAATAAATGCCTCAAGATTAATAAAGATTATTATTAGTATGTCTTGTGTGTCTCTACTTTACTTTTGTGCAAGAAAGCAGAAAACAAGTATGGGGGAGATTCCCTGACATGTCACACACACTTCGATCGCACCACTCCATGAACCAGGTACACACTCTGCACACTTTTATTACACACTTACACACTCACCTTAGTTTGTGCAGAATTTTATCTCTCTAAACATGATAAATTAAAAGGATAAAAATGCTTATAATCATGATCAATCTCACTCTGTGATATTTCCTGGAAACCTGCAATTATTAAAATTATTTCAAAACCCTGTGTTGCTAAAAGTCATTGTGGAATAAGAGATGGTAAGGGTATGAGTACCTTATTCTTAGTATCTTTATTGCTTGGAGAATTTGTTTTAAAAATCTCAAAATTATAGCTACCATCCTCAAGTTTTATATGTCTGCTAAACATGAAAATATTAATTAAAGCTATCTGCTTTGTATTGAGTTTGTTCAAAACAAGTTAGACCCTTGTTGAGAGATTTATCATACTCCTAAGATCAAGACATTTTTGTTCAGAAAGATTCACTCTTCCGAAGTATTATTGCGTTAGAGGCATGGGCTATGCAAAATTATGAATATATCGAGGAAATAAAAAGGAGCAAGTGCTCCTCGTGGAAAAAAATGGACAAGTGTCCGGTAGTAGAATTAGGGGTACCTCGGTATCCACCCAACATGAAAAAAAATGAGATATGATAAAAATATGATGGAAAGAAAATGATAGCCCATGGTCCCTCTAATAAGCAATATGCCAGTAAGAGTGACAAGTTTTTAATTTTCAAAATCTTTGATCTAAGAGTATGGCATTCTTCTCCTCGGATCCGGTTTTGACCATACAATAAATGCAAGGTATGTATGCTTAAAGAATTATTTTTGCAAAATCAAAACAGCCTCAGAGAGAAATATAAAAGATAATGAGTGATTCTGAGGGTACCTATGAGGATAAAGGTATGCTAAGTTTTTCTTTTCAAAAATATGTAAAAACTCCATATATTTCCCTGATTATAAGTGCACAGTGGATTTTTACAACACCCTGCAGGTATGAAAGAATGTTTCAACCCCAGATGTTTTATTAACCAACCTTTTCTCGAGGACGAGTAAAAGCCTAAGTATGGGGGTGTTTGTTGATGGTTCTTAAGTATCAATTATAACCATCAAATAAATAAAGAAAAGGACCTATATGCAAGCAACACCTAGAATTAGGGTTTGATCTAACAGAATTCCACGAGTTTTGCTGTTTATCTATTTCTGCAGGCGGTTATCAGGAAATACGGAAGAAAGGCCCACATGTCGGATTAATGACGGGATATTAATCGAACACGTAATTATCTTACATCTAGAAGATTCCAGAAGCCACGGGAACAAACGGGAGCCGTAACGGGCCAGGACACAGGGCGCCCGCCCTGCCCCCGGGACCAATCAGGTCGAGTCTCGCGGATTATGCTCCACCGCCTTTGAGGATCAAGGAAAACCGTAGGATGAAGGTCGGTTTGATCCGACGGTCCAGATTCATCCAAAAGGGCTATATAAGCAAGGCCCCTGACCCCTGGTGGAGAAGACCCCAATTCATTATTCAGTTGCATATCTCTAGTTAGGGTTTAGAGAGAGAGGTTCCCTCTAGGGTTCCCACCTCTTAGGGCTTAGCATCCAATGTGAAAGTAGAATTAGTTCTACTAGATTGAGAGAGATAGAGTGGAGGTGTAGATCGGAGGAAGCCGGCCTGTCGGTGTCTACTCCGAGGTTGTACCTGCGGGAGCAAGTTCTTCTAACCCGAGGCTTGTTCTCAGGATTCTTCAGTATTTCGACTTCTAAATTCTAGTAAGTTCTTTGTTTTATTGTTATTTGGTTTATGAGTTTACTTTGATCTCTTCGCGTAGAGTTTAGAGTAATCATCTCTAGCGTAAACGTGGTGTTTAAGCTAGGATACTCATAGATATCCCCTCGTCTAGCCGGACCGTGGTAGTAGCGAGGAACGTGACAATTCCGAGTTACCTTTGTATTCCATATCCCGTTAGCAAGATCGATAGGGTTTATAGGTGCGGGTTGAACATCCTTTGTGGTGTCTAGATTCCGTAAACCTCCCCAATAGAACAGTAGATCATCCTTACCAAGGTTAGAAGAAGAGTGCGGTTGTAGTCTTCTCTATACATCACTCACATCGAATCATAGTGGTTGTAGCCTAAAGGTTAGTAGTAATAGATTTGGTTAGTCAGATGCACTCTTTCTCCTAAAGGTAAAAATATAAATACGATACCCAGGATAACATCTCGGGTGAAGTGCTCACCGATATCCGTGCGCTTGCGGATCCTATTTCCTAATTGCGTTACCAAATATCAATAGGGAGGTAGGGTGAAGGTTGAAGGGTTTTCCACTTTTTCTTATTGATGGAACTGGATCATCGGCCTGTTTCAAGGAAAATTTGCTACCGATATACATATAAAAGGAAGGAAAGAGACAAAAGTTAAAAGGAACTTACTGCATCGTCAGGAACGGCATAGTCGGGATCGATCATGTGCCTATATGTGTGAACAGATGTTGAAAATAGCTGTTCTTTCCACTCTTGCCACCATTGCTTATATGACTCTGTGATGAAAGATGCTGGTGACCAGGCGGAGAGATCAACATTTGAGATATCGGCATCGGGAGCAAGTCTTACTATCCTACTCCATTCAGTTCCAGCGGTAATGATTTCTCTGGGCTTGATCACATCGGCAAAGCATAGCTTGATTGGCAGTTACCCAAAGGCCAGCTGGCGAGATACTGCCAATGGATTATAGAATTCATAAGTAATATGGGAAGCTTTCCCGCTACCAAATGTGTTGACTGGGATTGCTCTGGGGTGATAATAGCCATCATAAGATCATTGTCTTGGTTCAGATCACTATCGGCAAAATTGAAGAGAACAGGGAACTTGTTATCCTCATCAATATAAGGTACCCAAGCCCTGAGATCACGAGGGAGACCATGGTAGAAATTCTGAAAAAATCTGCCGATTTGATCTTCATTGGCCTCTGTTCCGGGAAGGACAATTATGGCTTCGCCGAAGTTGAGAGGGGGGCGTGTTGCCGATTCATCGTCTCTAAGGATGTAATCTTCGGGAATCTCTCGTGGGAATTCTTGAGCAAAGAAATCCCACTGTAAACGCTTATGCATGTGAGCGTTTAACCACATATTGATGAACCACCATGGGCCTCCCAGATTGCCGATGGGTTCACCAAGTATAAGCTTCTGAGATACTTGGTGGAGAAGGTGGTAGGTTGAGCTCAGGAGGTATCGGCCAAGTGGGAATCTGACGCCGTTGGCTAAGAGTTCTGCTGCTGGGAGGAAAGCGTTGGTTGGTCCTACCGATCGACCACAGAAAATAAACTCCTCCAGCCACATGTTCAGGAATGTGGCGTGTTCTCTTTGATTGACAGTACCAGTCTTTTAGTACTCTTGGATGTATCCCGTCCAGCCGCCAATGTTGCGTGTACTCACTCTATACTCAGCTTTTCTGCCAAAATGTGGCCTTCATCGACAGTTGAGATGTCCAAGCCTGTGAGCATATATACATCGGCAAGAGTAGGGGCGCATGGGCCTTGGCCGAACATGAAGGTATTGGTGGTATCTGACCAAAAGTGAGCGGCAGCTATCATCATGGATTCATTCTTTTGTATATCGGCAATGGATAGCCTGATACATTGATCTATCTTCCGTTCTGCCCAGAACACTTGCATTGATCTGTTGACCCTCAAGAACCAGTTTTTCCACCCTTTGGTGGGTTTGGGCCAAGAGCGGAACGTATCTTTCCACAGATTCAAAGAGAAATTTTGAGCTTTGAAGGGAATATGATTTGCCTCTGCATTGATCAGGTCAGTTGGATCTGGGTCGCCCATTGGACCTAGGCAATGGAGGGGAGGTTGATTGGTTGGAATCACCAGTGTGTTGCGTAGTTCCTGAGTTTGGAGGATCAAGAAAATGGAAGAAATAGGAAAATACCAACTGTAAGAACTCGCAGGGAACCAAAAGGATTAAAGTAAAGGTAATAGAAGAAGAACGAACCGCAGGAACGTCGAAGTTGACAGCCATTGCTTCGGAAAGGATGAGGGCACGAGCTGGGAACTTGAAGATGACGATGGAGGGGGCTCTGGTGAGTCGAGGATGCACAGTTGTTGGTTAGGGTTGCCGTCGGAGTGAGAATGCCAAAGGATGAAGTTTGAAGGTAGAAGATGAGCAGTCCGGAGAAATCTATTTATAGGCCATTTAGGGTAGGGGTATTCTTGACTTATCTCTATGCCGTACGCGGATGGATCGAGGTGGTTCAGATGGATATGGTAACTGTTCACACGATAATCAAGGGATGGTACAGAAGATTTGACGGCAAGTAATCATGACTTGAAGGATATCTCGATACAGGATTTTTCAGTTCTAAAAAAGTGATGTGCTGTGATAAGATCTTGCCGATGGATTGTTATTTTGGTATCTCAACCGTAATTGAGGCAAAGGCAGTTGGAAAGTGTGCGATATTTACTGAGATACATGGATTAGATCTAGATTTGATTAAATCTAGTAACAGATCATGTTATGCTTGGAGAATGGGTTGAAAAATAGGTAATAGCAAGCATTATCTGGAGTAAATTTCGGAGCATCAGTATCTTATACTCCGAAATTGGAGGGCATGTGTTGACATCGTTTTTAGCACGTGTCAAGATGATCAGGAAGGGCTAATCAGCAGAGGAAAGATTACTGTGTAGATTGATAGCCGAGGAGAATAAGCTTGTTTATGAGTGGTGGCAGCGTATGGATTCAAATTGAAGTGTTGCCGATAAGGTTAAGGGTATTATTGCCGATGCCGATGAAAGAGGGTTTGAAGACTGCTGCCAATGAAATAGGGAATGTACCGATGAAAGAGGGTATGAAGACTGCTGCCGATGAAACAGGGAATGTACCGATGGAAGGAACTTGAAGGCTGCTGCCGATGGAACAGGGATTGTGCCGATGAAAAGGAGGTTGATGAGAATAACATTGTGATTGAGGCGGACTATGGAATAAAATAGGAGTTAATTTCCTTGTATATGTTTAGTAGAGTCTGAGTTGTATCAAAGTCATGTGTTTCCATAGATTTGGATTTAGTGTCCTAGTCGTATTTGGTTACGTTTCTGTAGATCAGGATATAAATGTAGAGTGAAGGGCAATGTAATAGGGGATCAATCAATACATCAAAAAACAGCTTTTACACTTATTTACATCTACTTTTGGTGACTTCATCAATTTGCATATTTTTACTTTTTATGAGTTCTCATCGATTCGGCGAGTTGCATTGCTCTAGTGCAATCTTCGACGATCCTCGAGTTCCGTGTGAGTACCTCTTGGCCGTGACTTCCGGGCGTATCGCTGTTGTCAGGACCAAAGTGCTCGTATCTTCATCCTTGTCGATTAACAGGTCAAATCGACTGGCACGCTTTGGATATCGATTTCGGGTATTAGCCCTTTGTGTTTGCAGATCTACTTTTGCATCAACAGCGATTGAGTAGCATCAAATAGGTAATATTCCCATAATAAACACATGATCATGTAAAGAGAATAATGAATAGCAAGAACAAGTAATTTAATAGTGATCTCTATTTCGTAAGGGTCCAAGGCCACTCGTGTCCGTGAGCACGGCTGATATACCAGTTTTACACTCTGCAGAGGTTGTACACTTTCACTGTGAGTCGTGATCCCCAAAAGTCCGAGGTCATGACTCCCCGTTGGACAGTTAAGTTTCCCTATGAAGTCTTTCCAAGGTTCGTCTAACAAGTTAGGGCCGCTAGGTTTATGTGGCCTGCAAATGTAGAGCCCCCCTTCTGTATGGCACAATGACACGCAGCCTATATTCATAAGGACAGGAGCCGCACTACACCCAACCCGGAACACAACCCCTTTTGCGCCTTAAAGGTAACCACTAACAAGCTATAAAAGGTCCTCTTATATGACTAAAGCCAGAGCCATGTAGCCCTCACAGCTGTACTGTAAGTCCCGGATGTTCGCTTACAGATAAGTCCTTACGGAGAGGAATCTAGAGAAAACTCTAGCCCTCTTGTTCCCTGTTTTTAAAAATCATCTTTTAGTGTTATTGCATATATCATTAGTCAAATTACAAGATCATTGTTTATGTGAGCACTAGCCACTACCCAATGCCAATAACCATAGGATTCAAGGAACAAGATCAATACTAAGGCATCCTTAACAAGGAGACACATGCAGCATGAATTAAGTGAATTAAAGTGAGTAGGTATCAAGGATAATCCCATGCTATACTTGCCTTGATCTAGCTGATCCTGTTGATCCGATTCGTAATAGTATTCTTGATCACCAACGAACTGATCACCGTCTATTCTTGATTAACACATCAACAACAATCATCCAAGAGCAAACAAAGCTACAATTAGAACAGTACACCAACATTAGAAAAATAAGATGAAAAGTTTTTAAAACGAATATACATCGCACTAGGATCACACAGACGCGAATTGCATGTAAATCGGAGCTAAAACGGAAAAGTTATGATTTAAACAAGATTTACTTTATTAAAGTAATAGATTAAATCTAACCTCAAAATGTAAAAGTGGAAAACCTACTAAACAGTAGTACTAACATGTAGAGTATGAAATTATGAACCTACGCAACTTGAACAGGTCAAATCGGAGTTAAAACGGAGATTTTATGCCCAAAACAAATCTAGTGGCAAAACTGCAAATACTAGAAAACGTATTTTCACCTAAACCGATTGAGTTTACGCTTTCAAAAGGATAAAGCGTATTCGGGCTTTACGCTTATGGACCGCGGGTTAAGACTTAAGAAAGTCCAGGGTCTCTTTAGCAAAAGTGGCAAACGAAGGGGTATCTAAAGATGTAGACCGTTGGATCTTATTCGGAGGGTTGAATTAGATTGGGGAGGGAGGAGATGAGAGTGCCGACCACCAATAGTGACCCGAAGGTGGCGGTTTGGCCGGCGGTGAGCCCTGCTTGTCGGCGTTGACCAATTAAGCAAATTACCACACTATTTGTTAAATCAAAAGCACGGGAAGCAAGAGCGGAAGCTCGTGAACTCACCTAGATGGGTTGGAGCGACGGAAATCGGCTGAGAACATCACGCGGCTATCAATGGCGACAGCGGACCTCCTGTGCACGGCAAAATGACCAATTAAGCAATGCCGGCAACAATTGAAGGAGAAAAGGATTCGGCGATCTAGAAAGAGCAACCCGAACCCTTCGAAAGCTCACGTTGGTGACCAAATCAACGAACTCGCCGTGTTACCCCCGAGCTCTAATGGCGGCTATGCGGTTGCGGCGGCTAGCGCTTGTCTCGCGATGGGTGGTTCCGGGTTAGGGCTGTGGAGGGACGGTGCGGCCGCAGCTGCTATTTAAGAGGGATAGCCGATGTGCGGGACAAGGCAGGAAAGGGGAATCGGGGCGGCGACGGTCTCCGACAAGGTGTCCGGCTCGAACACGAGCGGGAGGAGGAAGAAGGTAATGGTTACAAGCGGGCCCGGGAGGTCAGTGAGACCGAGAGGGAGAAAACGTGGCGGCCTGCGTCCGATGGCAACTGGGCCGGCCCACTGCACGGCGCGCGGGAAAGATGGCTGGGCCTCGGGTGAGAAGGCCGAACGGCCCGGGAGGGAGAGAGGAGAAGCTGGGCCTTCGGGCCGAAACTGAGAAAAGATAAATTCCTATTTCCTTTTCTTTTTCTAATATTTCAAATGCATTTTCGAATTATTTTTTAAATCATTTTCTTCTGGAAATGAAAACCAATCAACACAAATAAAAATATGCAGCGGCATGTATGCACAAACACGTATCTAACCTTAGATTTGATTTTATTTATTAAAAATTATTATTTCACTAAGTTTTCATGCACACATAAATGCATAACTAAATCAAATTCTCCTATTTAAAAATATTCAAAAATTTAGGGTGTTACAATTCTACCCCCTTAAAATGAATCTCGTCCCGAGATTCGGACGATGCTTACTCAAACAACTGTGGGTATGCTTTTCTTAAATCTTCCTCTCTTTCCCACGTAGCCTCTGCTTTCGAATATCGGCTCCACTGAACTTTACACATCTTTATAACTCGACTCCTGGTAACTCTTTTCGTTGTCTCCAAGATTTTTACTGGATACTCCTCATAAGTGAGATTTTCCTTAACAGTGAGTTCTTCCAATGGTATTTGTTCTTCCGGTACACGCAAACATTTCTTTGACTGAGACACATGGAACACATCATGCACACCTGCTAAGCTCTCAGGCAATTCCAACTGATATGCCACTTCACCATGTCTCTCTAAGATCTTAAAAGGACCGACATACCTTGGTGCTAACTTTCCTTTCTTATTAAACCGTTTCACACCTCTCATAGGTGACACCTTCATGTAAACATAATCTACCACTTCAAAAGTCAACTCTCTCCGTCTAGTATCGGCATAACATTTCTGTCGTGACTGAGCTGCTTTCAAATTGTTTCGGATCATTCTTACTTGTTTCTCAGCATTCCTAAGCACATCGGGACCGAACACTTGACTTTCTCCTGTCTGATTCCAAAACAACGGAGTTCTACACTTCCTACCATACAAAGCTTCAAAAGGTGCCATCTGTAGACTTTTCTGATAACTATTATTATAGGAAAACTTTGCATATGGCAAACTTTTATCCCAACTTGTACCGTACTGCAAAGCACAAGCTCTCAACATATCTTCCAATATCTGATTAATCCTTTCGGTTTGCCCATCCGTCTGAGGATGATATGTTGTGCTAAAATTCAGCTTAGTCCCTAATGACTCTTGTACTTTCTGCTAGTAATATGATGTAAATTGAGTACCTTGATCAGACACGATCTTCTTTGGAACTCCATGCAAACTTACTATTCTTTCCAAATATAGTTCAGCCAACTTTGCACTGGAATACGTTGTTTTAACCGGTATAAAATGAGCAACTTTAGTTAAACGATCCACTATAACCCATATTGAATCAAAACCTCTCTGAGTGCGTGGTAACCCCACTATGAAGTCCATACCAACTTCTTCCCACTTCCACTAAGGTATCTGCATCGGTTGCAACAATCCTGCAGGTCTCTGATGTTCAGCTTTAACCCTCTGACACGTATCACATAGTGCAACATACTCTGCAACATCTCTTTTCAAGCCATGCCACCAATACCTCTCTCTCAAATCCATATACATCTTAGTACTTCCGGGATGAATAGAGTAAGCGGACTCATGAGCTTCACGTAGAATTGCTTCTCTTATAGCTTTGTCCTCAGGCACACATAATCGTTTCCCAAACCATAGAGTTCCTTTATCATCCAACCGGAATCCAGGTGATTTACCTTTCGGTATATTCTTCACTATCTCCTTTATTTTATCATCTATCAACTGACCCTTACGTATCTGTTGCTCTAACATAGGCTCTATTATTAATTCCACTGCATTAATAGCAATACCCAAATTTAAATGCTCAAACTCAGCACATAACTCAATGGACATAGGCATTACTTGCACCTCATTAGCATAGCTCTTTCTGCTAAGAGCATCTACAACAACATTAGCCTTACCCGGATGATAATGTACCTCCAAATCATAATCCTTAATTAACTCTAACCAGCGACGTTGTCTCAAATTCAGATCTGATTGGGTGAAAATATACTTCAAACTCTTATGATCAGTGTAAATATCACTTTTATGTCCAATCAAATAATGCCTCCATATTTTCAAACCGTTAGTAGGGTAATTTAACTCATGCTTCCTCAACTGTCGAGATGCATATGCCACTACTTTGCCTTCTTGCATAAGCACACAACCAAGACCCAAACGGGATGCATCACAATAGATAGAGAAACTCTTATTCAAATGTGGCAAAACTAACACCGGGGCTGTTGTCAATCTTTTCTTCAACTCCTTAAAATTATCTTGACACTTATCAGACCACACAAATTTAGCATTCTTTTCTAACAATGCTGTCATTGGTTTGGCAAGCTTAGAAAACCCTTCAATAAATCTTCTATAATATCCAGCTAATCCTAAGAAACTATGAATTTCTCCCACATCAGTTGGTGGCTTCCAATTCAACACATCCTTTACCTTGCTAGGATCCACTGAAATTCCACCATTAGAGACCACATGACCCAGAAAAGCAACTTCCTTCAACCAAAACTCGCATTTACCACGCTTAGCATAGAGCTTATGCTCTTTGAGCTTCTGCAGGACCAACCTCAAATGTTCCGCATGTTCTTCCTTAGTCTTAGAGTATACCAGGATATCATCGATGAACACTACTACAAACTTATCAAGATACTCCATGAATACCTTATTCATCAGGTACATAAAGTATGCAGGAGCATTAGTCAAACCAAAAGACATTACTGTATACTCATACAAACCATACAGTGTTGTGAATGTTGTCTTTGGTATATCGGTAGCACGAATCTTCAATTGATGATAGCCAGAGCGAAGATCAATCTTAGAAAACACACAAGCACCTCTCAACTGATCAAACAAGTCATCAATCCTTGGTAGCGGATACTTATTCTTGATAGTCACCTCATTAAGTGACCGATAATCAACACACATCCGTTGAGAACCATCCTTCTTGTCAACAAAGATCACTGGAGCTCCCCACGGTGAAGAGCTAGGACGAATGAAACCTTTCTCTTGCAACTCTTTTATTTGTTTCTTAAGTTCCTCTAATTCATTAACCCCCATTCTATATGGACGCTTAGCTATAGGTGCAGTTCTAGGCAATAATTCAATAATAAACTCAATGTCGCGGTCGGGTGGCATACCTGGCAAGTCGTCGGGGAATACATCCGGAAATTCATCCACAACTGGATCCTCTTGATTAACATTATCATCAAGTTGATTTACTATAGCTGTCTGCGATTTTTGCACTACAATCTCCACACTAATTCGATCTCCCTTCGGTGTTGTCAGGGCTACTACCTTTTCCTTACACTGAATCACTGCTTGATTTTGCTTCATCCAATCTAGTCCCAGAATAAGATCAATCCCAGCTGTTCTCAACACTATAGGACTCACTTTGAACTCTACCCCCCTTAAAATTAAACTAATAGGGAGGCATCGATAGGAAGCTTGCATACTTCCCCCAGGCGAATTGACTAGTATAGGTTTTTTCATGGCACATAAAGGGATGCTATGTGTCTTAACAAATATTTGAGATATGAATGAATGCAAAGCTCTAGAATCAAAAAGAACAGTGGTAGGGATGGAGTGGACATCGAACGTACCGAGCATAACATCAGGTTCCGCCATTGCAGTCTCCTCCGACACGTGAGTCACCTTCCCGTAGTATGGTGGCTTCTAGTTACTGTTCTGCTTCTGAGGGTGAAAGGTCTAGATGGCTAGAGGGGGGGGTGAATAGCCTTTTAAAAAACTTTCTACAAAGACAAGCTAAACAAGTTTATCAATATAACAAATAGCAAGATGCGAGTTTTGCTTAGCCTACGTGGTGTTTGCAAGCCACCTATCTAATTCACAATTCTAGTATATTGGCACTCAACCGCACAAGTTAAACGGAGAAGGTAACTACAACTACAACTAGCAAGCTACACAAAAAGAGCTACCCTACCAAAGCAAACTAGCTAGCAAAGATAACTAAGAAAGTAATACAAGTGAGAGTTAGGAGGGTATCACCGAGGGGCGAAGTATTGAGCCAACCAATAAGATTAACAATGAATACCAAGACAACCGAACACCGGGATCAATCAATCACAATATGAAAGTGATGACACGAAGATTTATCCCGAGGTTCACGTGCTTGCCGGCACGCTAGTCCCCGTTGTGTCCCTTTTCACCACGTGGTTCGGTGGCTAATCGGTCTCACACCGAGCCTCTCAAAAGGCGCCACAAGAACCTACCAAATGGCAAAAGGTTGCAAATGACACGAGCAATCCACTAATGTTGCCTTTGGCGCTCCGCCGAGGTAGGCACAAACCCCTCACAATCACCGGAGGTGGCCAAGAACAATCACCAACTCTTGCCAACGCCTCCAAGCTGCTCCAAGCCGTCTAGGTGGCGGCAACCACCAAGAGAAACAAGAATCCCGCAGCAAATCAACCACCAAGTGCCAACTAGATGCTATCTCACAATGCAAATGCACTTGGATCACTCAATCTCACTTCGAATATGCAAACAAGCAAGAGAGATGAGTGGGAGGGGAGTTGCTTGGCTCAAAGTGCTCACAAGTATGTCAAATGTGCAAGAGAGGGAGCCTTGAGCCGGCCAACGAGTATTTATAGACGTACCCCTTCGAATATAGCCGTTGGGAACGAGTTACAGCTGAACACGTGCTGCACCGGACGCGCTGGTCCAACTGACCGGACGCGCCGGTGCCGCAACGGCTAATTTTCAAACAACCGACCGGACGCGCCGGTCGTAACGACCGGACGCGCTGGTCACCACCGGACGCGCCGGTCCCGTGACTCACCGGACGCGCCGGTCAACACCGAGTCGCGCAAAACGAACCAACCACCGGACGCGCTGGTGAACCGACCGGTCGCCACAGTGACCGCGTCCGGTGGGAGTCCAGTAAGCTCCCTGGACCACCGGACGCGTCCGGTGGCCTGTGACCGGACGCGCCTCGCGTCCGAAGAAACAACCGAAAAACCGCGCATTCACTGGATACTGACCGGACGCGCCGGTCGCACAGTGACTGCGTCCGGTGCAGCGTCCGGTGCTGCGTCCGGTGCCACTGTGACCTTCGTTTGCTTCCGTTCGATTTCGTTTGATTTCCGACTTCCGGCGTAGTAGAAAATAGGCATTTCATTTCCCCGAAATCGCCTGAATCCCGCGCTCGCACGCTCGGCGGGAGGGAGAGAGGAACCAAACCCTCTCTACCACTTAAACTCCAACGCCGTCGCAAACGTGCTAACACCACCAAGTGATCATGTCATGTGCATGTGTGTTAGCATTTTCACAATCATTTTTCGAGGCGTTATTAGTTCTATCCAAATGCATATGATCATGAAATGCACACCTAGAGGCACTTAGGAGTTCATTAGCCGCGTCATTCCCCTCTTTATAGTACGGCTCTCTATCCTATAACGTAACCACACCCACTAGGTGTCTTGGTTACTAAAACACAACCCTTAAGCATATACCTTTGCCTTGATCACGTAGGGTCGCGTCCAAATCCAAGTGTGGCCATCATGATCACCATGTCCATCTTGCCACCAACCTTGGAATGTACTAATCCTCATATGCTACATACAACTTAGGCATAGGATTAGTACTTAGGCATTGTCACTAATTACCAACACCAAACATAGGACTTTCAGAGGGGTTTGCTGATTGGCCTTCTCAGGACAGTTATAAGACAAGTGACCTTCCTTCCCACAACGGAAACACTTAGTTGGAGTATTAGGGGTACTAGTCTTCATTGGGGTGTTGTTGGGGGTACTCTGTCGTTGATTCTGGTTCCCATTCTGCTGCTGAGAGCCTTGATTGCCATTCTGCGACTGACAAGGAGGACGTTGCAGAAATTGATTATGAGGAGGAAGTTGACCATGATTCCATTGGTTGGGAGGATACCTCTGCTGATAACCTTGTTGAAAACCAGTGTGTTGGCGAGTATTGTTTCCAGATACCTGTCCCTGAAGTCTCTTCCTTTTGGCATCCATCTCCTTATGCTTATTATCCACCACAATAGCGCGATTCACTAATGTTTGATAATCTGGGTAAGCATTGGACATTAGCTGCAATTGAAGACCATCATGTAGACCCTTCAAGAAGAGTCGCTGCTTATCGGCATCATTAGCCACCTCATTCGGAGCATAACGTGATAACTGAGCAAACTTGTCTCTATACTCCGCTACAGGCATAGATCCCTGTGTCAAATTGCGGAATTCTTCTGCCTTCAGTGCTGTCACCCCCTCAGGTATATGGTAGGACCTAAAACTCTCTATAAACTCCTGCCAAGTAATGGCAGGAGCATTGGAAAGACGACCATACTGATATGAACCCATGTCACATTGTCCAAGTATATTACTATGTGTAAGAATTATGGACAAGTGATCATGAATTCAAATTGATAGCAATGGCTCCCCCTACATGTATGCTATATGTTTGGATTTTGGAAGCATACATGTTAGATAGGAAAGATTAGGAGCATTGACTACCAATAGGTGCTAAGTGTTTTAGATTATAGACCTTTGAAGCGTGATACCATCGGAGTAGCGATAAAAACCATCTTAGCACCTTGTGTAGTTAGATATCACTTGGAAAAGCACAAACATAACTAGAAACCTCGTGAGATCAACATTATAAGCAAGGTTCTAGTACCACTTAGAAAGATATGAAGCAAGAAAAATCTAACTACTTCCTATTCATGCTAGTACTTCAATACACCATTCAATTGTATACTAGCAAAACACCACACAAGTAAAGTATTGGAGAAAAAGAAATGCATAACTATGCGTCATACATATGAGTGCACAAAGAAATGCAACATTCATGTTTAAGAGCTTGCTCCCCCTACTTGTGTGCTCAAAATTTTAGTTGATCCCCTTCTTTTATCAATCCCCTTCTTTTATCAATTCTCCTCTTTTAGAAATTTCTCCCCCTTTGTGCTTCTCCCCCTTTAAGTTCTATCTTTGTGAACAACATTTTCTCCCCCTTTGGCACCAATGACCACAAGGGACCAATTTTAGTTAGATTATCATGTTGAAATATGGGGTGAGGATCAAGTTAGTGATTCAACCTAGATTGCTTGCATAAATAAAATGCTTCGGTTTGATCCAAGGGCAAGCTTCTTCACACCTCACTAGAAGGGTTATCATGCACCATGTTGAAGCAAATATTTAGACAAGTGATCTAGATTAAACACTTAGGATCACAAGCTACTTAAACAAGTTATATGCTACCACTAGATCATACAAGACATGGAAACAATAGTGGCACCATATAAACTTCAAAGTCATTTAATTTTCATGAATGAGCCTAGAATATGTAAATTATGACTAGATGCACTAAACATGTCCTTAGTATAGAATGTATGACATATCAACCAATTATACCTTGGGGCTCGAAGGAGAGGCATGTCATATATGGGGTGCATCAACTCATGTTGGAGAAGTCAAGTATGTTCAACTCATTCTTTAGCTTGTGAAATCTCTTCTCATCAAGTGGCTTGGTGAATAGATCGGCTAATTGATCTTCGGTGCCCACACTCTCAATAGCAATGTCACCCTTTTGTTGATGATCTCTAATGAAATGATGACGAACATCAATATGCTTTGTTCTTTGATGTTGAACCGGATTGTTGGTTAGCTTCACGGCACTTTCATTGTCACATAGCAATGGCACATTCTTGAAATTGATTCCAAAATCCTTCAATGTTGCCTTCATCCATAAGATTTGTGCACAACAACTACCCGCGGCGATGTATTCGGCTTCGGCGGTAGATAGTGCAATACTATTTTGCTTCTTGGATGACCATGAGACAAGTGATCTTCCCAACAATTGACAAGTCCCGGAAGTGCTCTTTCTCTCCACTTTGTCACCGGCGTAGTCGGAATCCGAATATCCAACTAGCTCAAAGCTTGCACCTTTGGGATACCATAATCCAACATCTTGTGTATGCTTCAAATACCTCAATATTCTCTTTGTTGCCTTCAAATGACTTTCTCTTGGTGAGGCTTGAAATCTTGCACACATACATACACTAAACATTACATCGGGTCTTGATGCCGTCACATAGAGTAGGCTACCAATCATTGATCTATAAAGCTTTTGATCCACCATATTGCCACTCTTGTCACTATCCAAACTTCCACTAGTGCCCATTGGGGTTGTAATGCCCTTTGCATCTTCCATGCCAAACTTCTTGAGCATATCTTTGATGTACTTGGTTTGGCTCACAAATGTTCCTTCCTTCATTTGTTTGATTTGAAGTCCAAGAAAGAAACTAAGTTCACCGATCATTGACATTTCAAATTCCTTTGCCATCATTTTCCCAAACTCATCACAATAATCTTGATTGGTTGAACCGAAGATGATATCATCAACATATATTTGCAACACAAACAAGTCTTTCCCAATCTTCTTGGTAAAGAGAGTAGTATCCACTTTGCCCATGACAAATCCTTTGGATAGCAAGAAGTCCCTCAATCTTTCATACCATGCTCTAGGTGCTTGCTTTAATCCATACAAAGCTTTCCTTAACTTGTATACATGGTTGGGTTTCTTGTCATCTTCAAAACCAGGAGGTTGCTCCACATACACCTCCTCTTGAATGTACCCATTAAGAAATGCACTCTTCACATCCATTTGATATAGCTTGATATTGTGAGTACAAGCATAGGCAAGTAAGATCCTAATTGCTTCCAATCTTGCAACCGGGGCATAAGTTTCACCAAAGTCAAGACCCTCTATTTGTGTGTAACCTTGAGCCACTAGTCTTGCTTTGTTTCTTACTACTATTCCATCTTGATCTTGCTTGTTGCGAAAGACCCATCTTGTTCCAATGACATTGTGATCTTTAGGCCTCTCAACTAGTTCCCATACTTCATTTCTCTTGAAGTTGTTGAGCTCTTCATGCATTGCATTTACCCAATCCGGATCTCTCAATGCTTTATCAATGTCCTTGGGTTCTTCCATTGACACAAAAGAAGAGTGAGCACAAAATGATGCCAATCTTGATCTAGTTTGAACTCCCCTTTGTATGTCACCAATGATGGAATCTAATGGATGGTCTCTAGCAATGTTGGTTGGTTGAAGCACTTGCACTTGATTGCTTGGATGTTGATGTTGATCATGAGTTGGAGATGATGAACTAGCCACTTGTTGATCTTGTTGCACTTGAGATGATGTACTAGCTTGATTTTGCATTAGAGAACCACTAGCTTGTGTAATTGGGCTTTGGAGTACTTGATCTTTGTTGTCATCCACATCAATCACTTGCTTAGGCCTAATATCACCAATATCCATTTCTTTCATAGCATTGGTCAATTGAGTTCCTCTCACATCATCCAAGTTATTTTCCTCATCTTGAGAGCCATTTGTTTCATCAAACTCAACATCATGAACTTCCTCAAGTAAACCACTAGCCAAATTCCAAACTCTATAAGCTTTGCTAGTAGTGGAGTAACCAAGTAAGAATCCTTCATCACATTTCTTCTCAAACTTGCTCAATCTAGTGCCCTTCTTCAAGATGTAGCATTTGCAACCAAATACCCGAAAGTATGCAATGTTGGGCTTTCTTCCATTTAAGATCTCATATGGTGTCTTCTCTAGAAACTTGTGGCAATAGAGGCGGTTGCTATAGAAGCAAGCTGTGTTGATTGCTTCGGCCCAAAAAGAATGACTCACATTATACTCATTCAACATTGATCTTGCCATATCAATTAGGGTTCTATTTTTCCTCTCAACTAAGCCATTAGATTGAGGTGTATACTTGGCCGAGAATTGATGTTTGATTCCAAGTTCCTCACATAGCTCATCAACTCTTGTGTTTCTAAACTCACTTCCATTATCACTTCTCACTTTCTTGATTGTGGTCTCAAACTCATTTTGCACTCTCTTGATGAACTTCTTGAATATGTCAAATACATCACTCTTGTCCACAAGAAAGAATACCCATGTATATCTAGTGAAATCATCCACAATCACAAACCCATACTTGTTGCCACCAATGCTTGTGTATGTAGTTGGTCCAAATAGATCCATGTGCAACAACTCAAATGCCTTGGAAGTACTCATAATGCTCTTCAAAGGATGAGTGTTGCCTACTTGCTTTCCGGCTTGACATGCACTACACAGCTTATCTTTCTCAAATGTGACGTCCTTCAAGCCTCTAACTAAGTCATGCTTCACTAACTTGTTCAATTGCTTCATGCCAACATGACCAAGTCTTCTATGCCATAACCAACCCATACTTGATTTGGTGAGCAAGCATGTTGAGAGTTGAGTGTCACTAGCATTGAAATCAACCAAGTATAGATTCTCATATCTAAAGCCTTTGAAGATCAAATTAGAGCCATCAACACTAATTATCTCCACATCATCAACACCAAATATGCACTTGAAACCGAGATCACACAATTGAGCAACCGAGAGAAGATTGAAGTTCAACTTTTCAACTAAGAGCACATTGGAAATGCTATGATCATTTGAGATTGCAATCCTTCCAAGAGCCTTCACATCACCCTTGCTATTGTCACCAAATGTGATACTATCAATGCCACTATCATTTGATTTGAGAGAGTTGAACATTCTTGAATCACCGGTCATATGTTGAGAGCACCCACTATCAAGCACCCAATGCCTTCCTCCGGCCTTGTAATTTACCTACAAAATAAATTAATGTTTCTTAGGTACCCATACTTGTTTGGGTCCTTGGAGGTTAGTAACTAAGCTTTTTGGTACCCAAATGGCCTTCTTCTTTGGACCCACAATTGGTGTACCAACAAACCTAGCATGCACACCTTTCTCACCCTTGGTAAGCACATAACAAGAATCAAAAGGAATGTAATCCATTTTAGCATGAAACTTGTTGTTGTTCTTGTTCATTTTATTACAATTAATCTCTAGATGCCCAACTTGCTTGCATCTATTGCAATAACGACCATTGCTCTTCACAAAGCGAGACTTTGGAGTAGCAAAGGCCGCCTTGCCCTTCTTGGGAGTATAGCCCAAACCCTCTTTGTTAAGAGAGAACCTTTGGCTACCCAAGCATTTTAGCAAGCGAGCATCCCCACCATAGGCATTGCCTAATGCGCGGGTGAGATCATCCACCTCTCTCTTGAGAGTCTCATTCTCAACCACAAGTGATGAATCACTAGTAGTAGAGGTAGAGTTGGTTGTGGTGGATGATGATGAGCTACATGAAGCATTAGTAGGACCAACAAATAAAGAATCATCAATAATATCACATGTTAGTCCAATATCACAAGTGACAATCACTTGCTCCTCCTTAGCTTCCTTCATGAGCTTCTCCAACTTGAGGTCCTTCTCCTTGATGAGCTCAAGTAGAGAGGAGTGGGCTTCCTTAAGCCTAGTGTGAGCAACTTCAAGGTCCTCGTGGTCTTCCTTTAGACACTCACGAGAGGCCTCTAGCTCATCAAAGGATTTCCTAAGAGCTTTGAGCTCTTGTTCAATTCCTTTGCACTCCTTACTCTTTTTGAGAGCAACAAGCTCCTCCATCAAGGCATTATTTTCATTGCTCTTGGCAATGAGCTCTTGTTCCAAGATTTTGTATTTCTTGGTGGTCCTCTTGTAGCCTTTGCTCATCTGATCTATTATGCCCAATAGATCATCCTTGGAGTAGTCCTCATCCTCCTCATCATCACTCCTACAACCATCACTAGCACAAGAATCATCATCACCATCATCATATTTTACCTTGGTAGGCTTGGCCATAAGGCATGTCGATGTAGTGTTGAAGATGGATGGCTTGTTGGAGAGGGCGATGCTTGCCATGGCTCGCCGAGTGGTCCTCTCATCATCACTAGAGCTATCATCATCACTATCGGAGTTGTCACTATCCCAAGTGACCACATAACCACCACCCTTCTTCTTCTTGTTGATAGTGAAGCTCTTCTTATCTTTCTTCTCCTTATTGTCCTTCTTGTTCTTCTTCAACTTCAACTCCCCATCATGATATCTTTTATCTTCATAGGGACACTTTGCCACTATGTGATCGGGGCTATTGCAATTGTAGCAAAGCACCTCCTTTGCCTTCATGAAGTCCCTTCTCTTCCTTGCACCATATCCTTTCTTCTTCATGAACCTCCCCATCTTGTGCACTAGGAGGGCCATGGTCTCATCATCGAATGGATCATCATCATCACTCTCCACCTTGCTCTTGCCCTTAGAAGATGAAGCCTTGAATGCAATGGGCTTCTCTTGCTTGACCTTGGTCTCCTTCTTCTCATCTTCATCTTCATCATCATTGTATTGGGCATCGGTCATTATATCTCCAAGCACATTGGTTGGTTTGACCTTGTCCAATCCCTCTCTAAAGATCATTCTTCTCAAGGTGGCAAACTTCTTGGGTAAGCACATCAAGAATTTGTGTGAGAAGTCCTTGTCCTCAACCTTCTCTCCAAGCCCCTTGAGATCATTGACAATGACTTGGAGCCTATAGAACATCTCCGGGATGGATTCATCATCCTTCATCTTGAAAGTGGAGAACTTGTCCTTGAGCATATATAGCTTGGCACTTTTTACCGTTGAAGTGCCTTCATAAGTTTCTTCAAGCCTTATCCAAAGCTCATTTGCCTTTTCAAGATCTTTGATTTGCTCAAATACTTTGTCATCAATGGCACGGTAGATTGTGTCGAGTGCCGCCGTGTTGCATTGTTTGTTGATGCGGTCATTTGGAGTGAGATTTTCTTCATCAAGAATAATGTATCCTTCATTGGTCACATCCCAAACCTTCTCATGTATATTGCCTAGATATTGCTTCATCTTCCTTTTCCAATGATCAAAGGAAGAGACACCATCAAAGAATGGAGGCTTGCCATTAACATGGTTGAACATAACTTGAGCCATCTTGCACCGAGGTTGTTAAGCCTTGCAAACGGTGACCACGGCTCCGATACCACTTGAAAGGTCTAGATGGCTAGAGGGGGGGGTGAATAGCCTTTTAAAAAACTTTCTACAAAGACAAGCTAAACAAGTTTATCAATATAACAAATAGCAAGATGCGAGTTTTGCTTAGCCTACGGGGTGTTTGCAAGCCACCTATCTAATTCACAATTCTAGTATATTGGCACTCAACCGCACAAGTTAAACGGAGAAGGTAACTACAACTACAACTAGCAAGCTACACAAAAAGAGCTACCCTACCAAAGCAAACTAGCTAGCAAAGATAACTAAGAAAGTAATACAAGTGAGAGTTAGGAGGGTATCACCGAGGGGCGAAGTATTGAGCCAACCAATAAGATTAACAATGAATACCAAGACAACCGAACACCGGGATCAATCAATCACAATATGAAAGTGATGACACGAAGATTTATCCCGAGGTTCACGTGCTTGCCGGCACGCTAGTCCCCGTTGTGTCCCTTTTCACCACGTGGTTCGGTGGCTAATCGGTCTCACACCGAGCCTCTCAAAAGGCGCCACAAGAACCTACCAAATGGCAAAAGGTTGCAAATGACACGAGCAATCCACTAATGTTGCCTTTGGCGCTCCGCCGAGGTAGGCACAAACCCCTCACAATCACCGGAGGTGGCCAAGAACAATCACCAACTCTTGCCAACGCCTCCAAGCTGCTCCAAGCCGTCTAGGTGGCGGCAACCACCAAGAGAAACAAGAATCCCGCAGCAAATCAACCACCAAGTGCCAACTAGATGCTATCTCACAATGCAAATGCACTTGGATCACTCAATCTCACTTCGAATATGCAAACAAGCAAGAGAGATGAGTGGGAGGGGAGTTGCTTGGCTCAAAGTGCTCACAAGTATGTCAAATGTGCAAGAGAGGGAGCCTTGAGCCGGCCAACGAGTATTTATAGACGTACCCCTTCGAATATAGCCGTTGGGAACGAGTTACAGCTGAACACGTGCTGCACCGGACGCGCTGGTCCAACTGACCGGACGCGCCGGTGCCGCAACGGCTAATTTTCAAACAACCGACCGGACGCGCCGGTCGTAACGACCGGACGCGCTGGTCACCACCGGACGCGCCGGTCCCGTGACTCACCGGACGCGCCGGTCAACACCGAGTCGCGCAAAACGAACCAACCACCGGACGCGCTGGTGAACCGACCGGTCGCCACAGTGACCGCGTCCGGTGGGAGTCCAGTAAGCTCCCTGGACCACCGGACGCGTCCGGTGGCCTGTGACCGGACGCGCCTCGCGTCCGAAGAAACAACCGAAAAACCACGCATTCACTGGATACTGACCGGACGCGCCGGTCGCACAGTGACTGCGTCCGGTGCAGCGTCCGGTGTAGCGTCCGGTGCTGCGTCCGGTGCCACTGTGACCTTCGTTTGCTTCCGTTCGATTTCGTTTGATTTCCGACTTCCGGCGTAGTAGAAAATAGGCATTTCATTTCCCCGAAATCGCCTGAATCCCGCGCTCGCACGCTCGGCGGGAGGGAGAGAGGAACCAAACCCTCTCTACCACTTAAACTCCAACGCCGTCGCAAACGTGCTAACACCACCAAGTGATCATGTCATGTGCATGTGTGTTAGCATTTTCACAATCATTTTTCGAGGCGTTATTAGTTCTATCCAAATGCATATGATCATGAAATGCACACCTAGAGGCACTTAGGAGTTCATTAGCCGCGTCATTCCCCTCTTTATAGTACGGCTCTCTATCCTATAACGTAACCACACCCACTAGGTGTCTTGGTTACTAAAACACAACCCTTAAGCATATACCTTTGCCTTGATCACGTAGGGTCGCGTCCAAATCCAAGTGTGGCCATCATGATCACCATGTCCATCTTGCCACCAACCTTGGAATGTACTAATCCTCATATGCTACATACAACTTAGGCATAGGATTAGTACTTAGGCATTGTCACTAATTACCAACACCAAACATAGGACTTTCAGAGGGGTTTGCTGATTGGCCTTCTCAGGACAGTTATAAGACAAGTGACCTTCCTTCCCACAACGGAAACACTTAGTTGGAGTATTAGGGGTACTAGTCTTCATTGGGGTGTTGTTGGGGGTACTCTGTCGTTGATTCTGGTTCCCATTCTGCTGCTGAGAGCCTTGATTGCCATTCTGCGACTGACAAGGAGGACGTTGCAGAAATTGATTATGAGGAGGAAGTTGACCATGATTCCATTGGTTGGGAGGATACCTCTGCTGATAACCTTGTTGAAAACCAGTGTGTTGGCGAGTATTGTTTCCAGATACCTGTCCCTGAAGTCTCTTCCTTTTGGCATCCATCTCCTTATGCTTATTATCCACCACAATAGCGCGATTCACTAATGTTTGATAATCTGGGTAAGCATTGGACATTAGCTGCAATTGAAGACCATCATGTAGACCCTTCAAGAAGAGTCGCTGCTTATCGGCATCATTAGCCACCTCATTCGGAGCATAACGTGATAACTGAGCAAACTTGTCTCTATACTCCGCTACAGGCATAGATCCCTGTGTCAAATTGCGGAATTCTTCTGCCTTCAGTGCTGTCACCCCCTCAGGTATATGGTAGGACCTAAAACTCTCTATAAACTCCTGCCAAGTAATGGCAGGAGCATTGGAAAGACGACCATACTGATATGAATCCCACCAGTCTTGAGCTGCTCCTTGAAGTTGTCCCGAAGCAAACAACACCTTCTGTTGATCATTGCACTGAGCAATGTTGAGCTGCTTCTCTACTGCACGAAGCCAATCATCGGCTTCCAATGGATCAGTGGCATGAGTAAACACCGGGGGATGACCCTTCAAAAATTCACCACGCTTATCACGCGCAGGTGCTCCTCCTACTGGCTGATTTTGCTGATTGTTCACCAGAGCCTCCATCAACTGTGTCTGTATGGCCAAAAGCTCATGAATAGTAGGTGGTGGACCAACTCCACGACCACGGCCTCGACCTTGTCCTCTTCCAGACATCTGTTACCCAATACAATTTCAAATCTTAGAGATTACCACATTATAGACAATTTTAGAGATAGAGAATAAAATCTGATAATCTTCTGGACATGTCCCAATTTCAGCGGTTCGGTAAAACAGACCTATCTCGAGTTACAGATACCCAGTAGAGGTGTACTTTATATGGTTGGAAAGCTTATAAAATTATCTACAACTTTTATTTAACTCCCACTTCCAGATTCTGTCACGAAGTTACCCAAAAACAGGACACAACAGAATCTGTTTCTGACTTCCAGACTGCACAGTAACTTCATCTTGTAACGATTATATCTCATGATCCAGAATAGATAAAAAGGTGATTCCAGAGGCATTGGAAAGGTACGTGGGTATAGATTCTCTCATAAAAATTTCAGAATTTTTTGCTGAACATTTAATTTAAAGCATAAAAGGAAAGACAGACCGCTCCAGAAAGGACAGAACATAGAGAAAGGTTAACCCAACTAAACTATTTATTTATCACACTAAAACTTAGTATTATTTAATTAGGAACTTTTGTAGACAAGCCCACAAAGCTCCAGCACTCATTACATGGAAAACCAACTCACACATAAGCACAATAATAACTCAACTAACCACACAAAGTTCACATGACACCACAAAACTCAACTCGACTCGACTCGTACTATCGTATTATTACATAAATGGTATTCCAACTCCTAGGGATGGGCTTGATGTTCATGATAGTCATAGATTGCCTCCATGCCTTGGTCAATCCTCAGGCCATCTATCACTTCTTGATACCTCTTGACGTCCTTCCCCAAAGCTTTAACTAGGGCTACCAATCGACGATTCGTCACCATCATGTCATGACCAAAATCCACCATGACTCGAGGAACTAATTCCAAATTCCCAGGGTTTATCATTACCCATCCATGCTCTGGGTCTCCACGGGGAAAATAGCGATATTGATCATCTTGCATAACCTCATAGCGAAGGTGACGAAGTCCCAAGCATGCTTCAAAGGCTGCATCTTCTATGCCATCTTCTATAGTGGCACGACGACCACTATGGGAAAAACACATGTCCAGCAAATAAGTATCCATCTCTTCATTCTTAACGAAGATACGCACATTGCACTTCCAATAAGTAGCTTCCAAAGGGTGCTTATGCTCCCAACAGACATACTCAAATGCAGGATCCCAATCTGTGAAGTAGGCACTAAGCATGCCAACCAGTCGGTGGTGTGAAGGAGTGTCATGGCTTGACTTGTGATGGATCTTTGTAATCCAACCCATAGGAAGGGACGGCACACCAACTTCAGCGGAACCATCTTGTGGAGGCGAAGGGGGCTGTTCTCCATCTTGGGCAAGCTCAACATCTTCATCATCACTCAAGTAGATAACCTCCTCTTTAGGTTCAAGTTCTTCTTGGGGCAAAACTAGTTCTGGCGCCTGATCTGGTGATAGTGGCGGGGTTGGTGTAGTGTCCTTTGGTTCCTCCTGAGGCTCTTCTGGTTCCTCCTGAGGCTCTTCTGGTTCGTACAGGGAACGGGGTGGATAGTAGCCTCCAGTGGTGATACGGGCAGTCTTGCGGGCACGAGGCATCTACAGATTTTAGGCCAAGGGTAAGTTGGAATTAGAGGCAATATTTTCACAATAGAATGAGGCGAAAGAAGCATAACAATTTAGCAATTATCAAGAGTAAAGTGATAAGCATGAAACAAGTGAAGAAAAGAGAACTAAGACGACCATTACTAACTAGGCATGCGTCCTACAGTCAACATGGCTCTGATACCAATCTGTCACACCCATTTTTAAGGAACAAATGGAATGTATAATCTTATGTGCGCCCAGAGATCAATCACACATAAGATGACAAATATAAATAGTATCATCACAAATGTTTATTACATAATGAATAATATCACAGAGTCTTTACGTAATTAAGCGGAAACATAGAATATATCTTGTGGTAGCTAGCTCTATAGCATAGGCACGTCAACTGGTTGACCACAAGTTTAGTAATCTTCAGGGAAGTAGTAGTAGTAATCACTATTTGCACATTCGGGAGTCCATCCTATGGTGTGGGGGAATGCAAGGGTGAGCACAAAAGTACTCAACAAGTGTAACATGGGGTTCATGAAGCTCAAGTAGGATAGACACTGGTTCAACTGCATGTAACTTTTAGTTGATCATGTTTTAAGTGATTGAGTAGCATCAAATAGGTAATATTCCCATAATAAACACATGATCATGTAAAGAGAATAATGAATAGCAAGAACAAGTAATTTAATAGTGATCTCTATTCCGTAAGGGTCCAAGGCCGCTCGTGTCCGTGAGCACGGCTGATATACCAGTTTTACACTCTGCAGAGGTTGTACACTTTCACTGTGAGTCATGATCCCCAAAAGTCCGAGGTCATGACTCCCCATTGGATAGTTAAGTTTCACTATGAAGTCTTTCCAAGGTTCGTCTAACAAGTTAGGGCCGCTAGGTTTCTGTGGCCTGCAAATGTAGAGCCCCCCTTCCGTATGGCATAATGACACGCAGCCTATACTCATAAGGACAGGAGCCGCACTACACCCAACCCAGAACACAACCCCTTTTGCACCTTAAAGGTAACCACTAACAAGCTAGAAAAGGTCCTCTTATATGACTAAAGCCAGAGCCATGTAGCCATCACAGCTATACTGTAAGTCCCGGATGTTCGCTTACAGATAAGTCCTTACGGAGAAGAATCTAGAGAAAACTCTAGCCCTCTTGTTCCCTGTTGCTAAAAATCATCTTTTAGTGTTATTGCATATATCATTAGTCAAATTACAAGATCATTGTTTATGTGAGCACTAGCCACTACCCAATGCCAATAACCATAGGATTCAAGGAACAAGATCAATACTAAGGCATCCTTAACAAGGAGACACATGCAGCATGAATTAAGTGAATTAAAGTGAGTAGGTATCAAGGATAATCCCATGCTATACTTGCCTTGATCTAGCTGATCCTGTTGATCCGATTCGTAATAGTATTCTTGATCACCAACGAACTGATCACCGTCTATTCTTGATTAACACATCAACAACAATCATCCAAGAGCAATCATGCAAAGCAAACAAAGCTACAATTAAAACAGTACACCAACAGTAGAAAAATAAGATGAAAAGTTTTTAAAATGAATCTACATCGCACTAGGATCACACAGACGTGAATTGCACGTAAATCGGAGCTAAAACGGAAAAGTTATGATTTAAACAAGATTTACTTTATTAAAGTAATAGATTAAATCTAACCTCAAAATGTAAAATTGGAAAACCTACTAAACAGTAGTACTAACATGTAGAGTATGAAATTATGAACCTAACGCAACTTGAACGGGTCAAATCGGAGTTAAAACGGAGATTTTATGACCAAAACAAATCTAGTGGCAAAACTGCAAATACTAGAAAACGTATTTTCACCTAAACCGACTGAGTTTACGCTTTCAAAAGGATAAAGCGTATTCGGGCTTTACGCTTATGGACCGCGGGTTAAGACTTAAGAAAGTCCAGGGTCTCTTTAGCAAAAAGTGGCAAACGAAGGGGTATCTAAAGATGTAGACCGTTGGATGTTATTCGGAGGGTTGAGATTAGATTGGGGAGGGAGGAGATGAGAGCGCCGGCCACCAATAGTGACCCGACGGCGGTGGTTTGGCCGGCGGCGAGCCCTGCTCGTCGGCGTTGACCAATTAAGCAAATTACCGCACTATTCGTTAAACCAAAAGCACGGGAAGCAAGAGCGGAAGCTCGCGAACTCACCTAGATGGGTTGGAGCGACGTAAATCGGCTGAGAACGTCACGCGGCTATCAATGGCGGCAGCAGACCTCCTGTGCACGGCAAAATGACCAATTAAGCAATGCCGGCAACTATTGAAGGAGAAAAAGGATTCGGCGATCTAGAAAGAGCAACCCGAACCCTTCGAAAGCTCACGTTGGTGACCGAATCAACGAACACGCCATGTTATCCCCGACCTCTAATGGTGGCTATGCGGTTGCGGCGGCTAGCGCTCTCGCGATGGGTGGTTCTGGGTTAGGGCTGTGGAGGGACGGTGCGGCCGCGGCTGCTATTTAAGAGGGATAGCCGACGTGCGGGACAAGGCAGGAAAGGGGAATCGGGGCGGCGACGGTCTCCGACAAGGTGTCCGGCTTGAACATGAGCGGGAGGAGGAAGAAGGTAACGCTTACAAGTGGGCCCGGGAGGTCAGTGAGACGGAGAGGGAGAAAACGCGGCGGCCTGCGTCCGACGGCAACTGGGCCGGCCCACTGCACGGCGCGCGGGAAAGATGGCTGGGCCTCGGGTGAGAAGGCCGAACGGCCCGGGAGGGAGAGAGGAGAAGCTGGGCCTTCGGGCCGAAACTGAGAAAAGATAAATTCCTATTTCCTTTTCTTTTTCTAATATTTCAAATGCATTTTCGAATTATTTTTTAAATCATTTTCTTCTGGAAATGAAAACCAATCAACACAAATAAAAATATGCAGCGGCATGTATGCACAAACACGTATCTAACCTTAGATTTGATTTTATTTTTTAAAAATTATTATTTCACTAAGTTTTCATGCGCACATAAATGCATAACTAAATCAAATTCTCCTATTTAAAAATATTCAAAAATTTAGGGTGTTACAGTCTTTTATGCATCCTATTTTTGTCCTTAAAAATGGGTGTGACAAATTGGTATCAGAGCCGTGTTGACTATAGGACGCAAGCCTAGTTAGAGTGGCCGTTATTAGCATCCATGCTTCACTTATTTCATGCTTATTCCATTCACCTTGTTAATTACTAAATTTTTATGCTTCCTCTACCTTATTCTATTGCGAAAATACATTAATTCTATCTAATCTATGTCTAATTCTTGTAGATGCCTCCTCATCCCCGTCTGTCCGCTGCACAGTACATTGCCCGCTTCAAACCCTAGGAGCCCCATGTTGATGGTGACCAAGAGCTATCTGATGCTGAATCAAGGGTTGGTGACACACCAATGGAGGATTTAGTTATGGGGTGGACCATGAAGTTTCAGATCATGGTTCCTAAAGCCGATGCTTTCTTCCATGACATGCTGACAAGAACCTTGGATAACTACTACTACGATTGGGAAGCTACGTTGGAGTATCGCTGCACGGAGTATAGTCATCCATGGATGGATTCCTACTGGGAGACTGAGCTATGGGTCAAGACAAGGGATCCTACCACTAAGGAGTCTAAGGTGGAGTCAAAGTTCATCACCCGAGTGAGCCGGGCAACCGTAGAAACAAGCATGGATGATGTCGCCTACAATGCGTTTGTCTACTACCATGGTCTTCGCTCGGACAAGACATTACAGGGTGCACTCCGCTATTTTCCATGTTTCTTACATGACAAGGGTGTCTGGACCGTGCCGCTTGCCGATGATTCATCCTTGACTTTACAAGCTACAGTGGGACTGGTTCGTGAATTGGCTCTCCATGAGGTGGATTTGAAGGATGAGTTGCTAAAGGAAAAAGAACTTAAGGAGCAAGCTTATAAGGAGATTGACAAACTAAGGGCAGATCTAGGCTGTCCCAAAATTTATGAGAAGCTTAATTAAGATTAGGAAACCCCTATGTAATAAGAACGATAGTAGTTTGCGAGTCAATTTGAGTTTGGTTTTGTTGAGAGTTAGTTTGTGGTGTGAACAATTGTGAGATTGATGGATTGTTATTGTGATAATGTGTGATTTGGATCTTTGTAATGTGTGCTGGAGTTTTGTAGACATGTCTACAAGTTCCATGGTTAAGAATACTAAGTTTGATCAAGAATATATAAGTTGGGTGTGGGGTAAACTTGGTTTTGTCCTTTGCTGATTTCTGGATCAGTCTGGGATGTTTTAGAAATAACTCAAAATATGTTCGTGGGAAATTTAAGAAATTTTACTGGAAATAATTAGACTTCTGTACCTTTCCAACCCCGCAAGAATCACCTTATTATCTATTATGAGCTAAGAGATATACCTGTTCCAAGTTGGGGTCACTGCGCAGTCTGGAATTCTGAAACAATTTCGGTTAAGTTTAGTTTTTGACTAATTTATTGACAGAATCAGGAAAAGTATTGTGAATAAAAGTTGTAGATAATTTTGGAAGCTTTCCAACCATTTAAAGATCATCTTAATTGGACGTCTGTAACTCAAGATATGGCAGTTTTACTGAGTCACTGAAATTGGAATTCGCCAGAGAAATCAGATTTGCTTATTTGTTAAATATATCATCTTGGATAATACTGAGCCTCATTTTCTGTGTTTTGAAAACAGATGTCAGCCAGAGGTTGTGGCAGGGGACGTGGAGGTGCTAACCCACCTATTACTATGGAGGAACTTATGAATACACAAAATCAGATGATGCAGATGTTCATGCAACACATGCAAAACAATCCCCCTACAGGAGGACCACCACCTGTTCAGGTGAGAGACAAACGTGGAAAATTTTTGAAAGGATGCCCTCCATTATTCTCTCATGTTGCTGATCCTTTGGAGGCGGATGATTGGGTGAGAGCAGTTGAGAAACAGTTGAACATCGCCCAATGTAATGATCTGGAAAAGGTGTTATATGCATCATGTAAGTTACAGGGAATAGCTCAGACTTGGTGGGAGTCGTATCAAGCTGCACGTCCTAATAATGCTCCTCCTATCACTTGGAATGAATTTGTTAGAGATTTTCGAGCTCGCCATATTCCTGAGGGTATAATTGAGCTGAAGTAGGAAGAATTCAGAAATCTCAGGATGGGACAGCTGAGCGTTAGTGAGTATCATGACAGGTTCACGCAGTTGGCTCGCTATGCTCCTAATGAAGTAAGGGAAGATGCAGATAGGCAGCGTCTTTTCCTAAAAGGGATTTATTATGATCTTCGTTTGCAATTGAAGGGTAATAATTATGCCAGTTTCCAAGAACTTGTGAATAAGGCTATCGTGCTAGATAATGAACGTCGGGAGATGGACAGGAAAAAAAAGATGAAAGGATAAGGTGTTGGAAACAATAACCGCCAGCGTACCAATTCTCAGCATGGGTTTCATTCCAAATTCCAAGGACCAGTTAGTCAGTGGAGCCGTAATTCAAATCAACAATGGTCTCAGAATCGACAGAATAATCAATTCCAACAACGACCTCAGTATTAGCAGAACAGGCAGTTCCAACAGTAGAGTGGTCAGCAAACTCCACGCTAGGGTAATTCTAACTCTACTCCAATGAAGACCAGTGCACCTAGTACCCCCAATCTGTGTTATCATTGTGGAGAGCCTGGACACTATGCTAATCATTGTCCCAAGAAGCAGAATCAGCAGACACCGTAGGGGCAGAGACCATCTAATATTGGAAAGGTGAATCATGTGTCTACTGAAACGGCACAAATGGAGTCTGAAGTTATGCTTGGTACGTTCAATGTCCATTCTACTCCTGCAACCATTCTTTTTTATTTTGGAGCTTCGCATACCTTTATTTCTAACATATTTGTTAGAATGCATAGTGTACCCATGCTTGCCATGAAAGAACCTCTCTTAGTAAATTCCCCTGGGTGTACCATGCAAACCACTAATCGATGTCTTCCAATTAGTATGATTTTAAGGGGGTTAGAGTTTAAGATAACTCCTATAGTGTTGAGGACATCTGGTATTGATGTGATTTTGGGTATGGGTTGGATGAAACAAAATCAGGCAGTGATTCAGTGCTAGCAGAACATAGTAGTTGTGAATGCACCTAATGGGGATAAGATCAATGTGGATGTAGCCGTGCAAAAGCAGCCAACCGCTTTGGTGAATCAGCTTGATGATGATGCTATTAAAGAGAATTCAGTTATTGATGAATTTCCATGTCTTTCCAGATGATTTGCCAGGTATGCCACCTGACCGAGACATTGAATTTCTTATTGAATTATTACCTAGAACTGCACCCATAGCCAAACGACCATATAGAATGGGAGTAGATGAATTAGAAGAACTTAAGAAACAAATTAAAGAATTACAAGATAAAGGTTTTATTCGTCCTAGTTCTTTGCCGTGGGGTGCACCAGTTATTTTTGTTGATAAGAAAGATGGTGGTCAGAGGATGTGTGTTGATTATCGGTCACTGAATGAGGTAACTATCAAGAACAAGTATCCTTTGCCCAGAATTGATGACTTGTTTGATCAGTTGAGAGGTGCTTGTGTGTTCTCTAAGATTGATTTGTGTTCTAGTTATCATCAATTAAAGATTCGTGCCTCTGATATTCCAAAGACAGCTTTTACTACGAGGTATGGTTTGTATGAGTATACTGTTATGTCATTTGGTTTGACCAATGCACCTGCCTACTTTATGTACATGATGAATAAGGTGTTCATGGAGTATCTTGATAAGTTTGTGGTGGTATTTATTGATGATATACTGGTATTTTCCAAGACAGAGAAAGAGCATGCTGAACATCTGAGGTTGGTATTGCAGAAACTTAGAGAGCATAAATTGTATGCTAAGCGAAGTAAATGTGAGTTTTGGTTGAAGGAAGTCTCTTTTCTTGGTCATATTGTCTCTAATGGAGGAATATCAGTGGATCCAGGCAAAGTAAAGGATGTATTGAATTAGAAACCACCTACTGATGTTAGCGAGATTCGTAGTTTCTTGGGTTTAGCTAGATATTATAGACGATTCATTGAAGGGTTTTCTAAACTTGCTAAACCTATGACATCTCTGTTAGAGAAGAATGCCAAGTTTGTGTGGTCCGATAAATGTCAAGCTAGTTTTGAAGAATTGAAGAAGAGATTGACTACAGCACCTGTTTTGGTATTGCTAGATTTGAGTAAGAAGTTCTCTATTTATTGTGATGCTTCTCGTCAAGGTTTGGGGTGTGTTCTTATGCAACAAGGCAGAGTTGTTGCTTATGCATCTAGACAGTTGAGAAAGCATGAGTTGAATTATCCTACGCATGATTTGGAGTTGGCAGCTATGGTTCATGCTTTGAAGATTTGGAGACACTATTTGATTGGGCATAAGAGTGATATATACACCGATCATAAGAGTTTGAAGTATATTTTCACTCAGTATATTTTCACTCAGTCTGATCTGAACTTGAGGCAACGTAGATGGTTAGAATTGATCAAGGACTATGATATAGAGATACACTATCATCCTGGTAAGGCCAATGTAGTAGCTGATGCTCTTAGCAGGAAGAGTTATGCCAATGAGATACAAATGTTGTCCATGACTAGTGAGTTATGTGCTGAATTTGAATATTTGAATTTAGGAATTGTTACTAATGCAATGGAATTAGTGATAGAACCTACCCTAGAGCAAGAAATATACAAGGGTCAGTTGAAGGTTGAGAAACTAAAAAAGATAGCGGAAGATATAGTGATTGGTAAGTCACCAGGATTTCAAATGGATGATAATGGGATTTTGTGGTTTGGAAAGAGGCTGTGTGTACCTGAGGATTAGGCTGTTAGGCAGGCAATCCTTCGTGAAGCTCATGAGTCAGCTTATTCTATTCATCCTGGTAGTACTAAGATGTATTTGGATCTCAAACAGAAATATTGGTGGGTTGGACTGAAATGAGATGTGGCTGAGTATGTGGCATTGTGTGACACTTGTCAGAGGGTGAAAGCTGAGCATCAGAGACCTGCTGGATTGTTGCAACCAATGAAGATTCCTGAATGGAAGTGGGAGGAGGTTGGTATGGACTTTATAGTAGGGTTACCTCGTACTCAGAGAGGTTATGACTCTATTTGGGTGATAGTAGATCGGTTAACTAAAGTTGCTCATTTCATACCAGTTAAGACTACCTACCATGGACCAAAATTGGCAGAGTTGTATATGGAGAGGATAGTATGTTTGCATGGAGTTCCAAAGATGATTGTATCTGATCGAGGCTCGCAGTTCACATCACACTTTTGGAAAGCTGTACATGAATCTTTGGGAACAAAGCTGAAATTTAGTACAACATATCATCCAAAGACAAATGGGCAGACTAAAAGAACCAACCAGATATTAGAAGATATGTTGAGAGCTTGTGCATTGCAATATGGAACCAGTTGGGATAAGAGTTTGCCTTATGCAGAATTCTCTTACAACAACAGTTATCAACAAAGTCTTAAGATGGCACCGTTTGAGGCTTTGTATGGACGTAAGTGTAGAACTCCATTGTTTTGGGATCAGACAGGTGAGTCTCAGGTGTTTGGTATAGATGTTCTTAGGAACGCAGAAGATTAAATGCGGGTGATTCGTGAGAATTTGAGAGTGGCACAGTCTCGTCAGAAGAGTTATGCTGATAATAGGAGAAGAGATTTAGTTTTTTAGGTAGGTGATTATGTCTATTTGAAGGTGTCGCCAATGAGAAGTGTGAAGAGGTTTAACATGAAAGGCAAATTAGCACCAATGTATGTTGGGCCATTTAAAGTTATTGCTAGACGTGGAGAAGTTGCTTATCAATTAGAGTTGCTTGAGAATTTGTCTGGAGTACATGATGTGTTCCATGTTTCACAACTTAAGAAGTGTTTACGTGTGCCTAAAGAGCAGATACCTTTAGAGGAATTGACTGTTAAAGAGGATCTTACCTATGAAGAGTTTCCGATCAAGGTTTTAGAAACTATTGAGAAAGTTACTCGAAGTCAGATTATTAAAATGTGCAAGGTTCAGTGGAATAGATATTCAGAGGCAGAGGCAACTTGGGAAAGAGAGGATGAATTGAGGAAATCATATCCACAGTTATTTGAGTAAGCAGTCCAATCTCGAGGACGAGATTCTTTTAAGGGGGGTAGAATTTGTAACACCCAAAAATTTCAACAATTAGAATTAGTGGGTTTTAAATGATTTAGATAATAATTAATGAGGAATTAGGATTTAAAATTTTAGATAGAATATTTGATGATGCATTCATGCTGTTGCATTTATTTTATTTTGTGGTGTGGACTTTATTTTATTTGATTTGGATTTGAAACTCTATTTGAAAGGTTTTGAAAACAAACAAACAAATAAAGAAAAGAAAGAAAGAAAAAAATATAAAACAAACTTACCTTCTCACCTTTTCGGCCTGGTGGCCCAATTAAGCCGAGCTCGAGCTTTCCTTCTTGGCGCGCGCTTGGGCCGGCCCATGAGCCGCAGCAGCCGCGCCCTCCTTTTTCCTTGTGCCGCTGACGGTCGGGTCCCACCCGTCGGTCGCCTATCGTCGTCTTCATCGTAACCGGGACGGATTTCATCACCGAACCATAACAAAATCCGCGAATCCAAGGAGTTTCTCTCCAAATTGATCATGCCATCCCCTATTTAAGCTAGAGCTGAGCCTTGCCGGTCGTTTTTAGAACAAATCGTGACCTAGCTAATACCCGTTCGAGCTCTCGCCGCCGCCGCAAACCTAGGGGCCGCTGTGGGGAGCAATTCGGTGGGTACATTAGTTTTTCGCCACTATAAGTTACTCTACCGACTTTAGCTTGCTTTTGTGAACCTAAAGGTACTTCCAATTTGATCGCTAAGAGCTTTTTGCGTCGCCACCGTGAGTAGGAGTTTGGCCACCCGCCCTTTGGAGCCGTCCGATCGACCCGAGCCATATTCGTCCTTGTCTTCGTGTCAGATGAGATCGCATTAAGCTTCTCTTTCGTTTGGAACAAGTCTCGTGTCGATTGGTGGTTTAGGTTGTGAGAACCGCCATCTCCGGCGAGGTAGGGCGCGACGGCCATGGTGGCCGCCGGCCGGAGGTGAGGGAGAAAGCCGCGCCCTCTCTCTGTGAGCTGAAGTCGTTGACGACCGTCCATCTTGTGATCGACGGATGAGATTAGAACTTACCCCTTCGCGGGGTAATCTTTCTAAAGAGTCCCTGGCCTTTTTCCTAATAGAATCCGCCATCCCTTGGCGTAATTCCCGAAAGACGCTTCCGTGTTTTGAAAGCGTATTTCTTCTCGGTAAATCAAAAATACGTTTTCAGATATTTACAGTTTTGCCACTGAACTTGTTTTGTGCATAAAATCTCCGTTTTAACTCCGATTTGATCCGCTCAAGTTGTGTTAGGTTCGTATTTGTGAGCTCTATATGTTAGTATAGTTGTACAGTAGGTTTGGGAAAATTAATTTTCGAATTTAGATTTAAGTAATTATTTATCTACAGGAAATCTTAGAAAATTCATAACTTTCACGTTTTAACTCCGAATTTGGTGATCTTTACGTCTGTGTGATCGTAGGAACATGTAGAAGAGTTTTATAAACTTTTATTGCTGTTTTGTTACTGTTGGTGTACTGTTCTAATTATATCTTTTTGTTTGCTTCGTGTATGTTTGCTCGATTGCATGTATGTTGTTGATTGGTGATCGGGTTTAGACGGTGAGCAGTTTTTGGACGATCAGGAGTATTACTTTGAACCAGATCAGCAGTATCATCCGGAAAGCTTTGATCAAGGCAAGTATAACATGGGACTATCCTTGTTACCTATTCACTGAAAATTATCATACATATGCATGTGCTTTCCTTGACAACCTTAGAGATTATAATTTAGTGATTGGTATCCTGATTCCTTGTTACCTATGGGCTATGCATTTGGGTAGCTATTGCTAGTGCTTAATCCTGAACAATGATCTTGTAATTTTGATTAATGGATTAAGCAATCAACCTTTAATGATGATTTTATTTGCTGTTAAAAAGGGGGCTAGAGCATGTGGCTTATTTTGATGCTCTGGTTTCTCTTCATAAGGACTTATCTATACATGATCATCCGGGACATACAGTATAGCTGTGAGGGCTATATGGCTCTGGCTTTAGTTGCTTAAAGGACCTTTTTCTAGCTTGTTAGTGGTTACCTTAAATGGCGTAAGAACGGCTTGCCACGTTGGGTGTAGGACAGCCTCTAGTCAATGAGTATAGCCGAGAAGGAAGTGTGCCATTTGAAAAGGGGGTTCCTACGTCTGCTTGCTGAGCGAATCTAATGGCCCTAACTTGTTAGACGAACCTTTAAGTGGCTTTATATGATTTCCAGTGTTTTGGGGAGTCGTGAACCCATGCATTTGGAAGTCATGACTCACAGTGAAAGTGTACACCTTTGCGCAGAGTTAAAAACTGGTATACTAGCCGTGCCCATGGATACGGGCGGCCTTGGAACATTTACAGATAGATGATCACCACTGTTATATCATGCTTAATTATTGTTGTTATTATTATGCTCATGTTAATGCTATTCATTATCTTTATTACAATTGATCATTGGTTCATTAATGGGAAGTGGATTACTTTGATGCTACTCAATTGCTAATTACATGATGAATAAAAGCTAAACGCAGTCAAACAGTGTCTAGCCTTTTGTGCCTCATGAACCCTGTGTTGTACTTGTTGAGTTCGACATGGACTCACCCTTGCTATTTCCACCATAACAGATGAAGATTATGAGGAAGATTATCGTAATGAGTACTAGTCTTGGTGTCAACCAGTCAACCGTGTCCCTGTGTTTGGAGTTTCCGCTAGAGATCTACTATTAGTTATTATTACTTATTGTTCAAGACTATGTGTTAAATATCTATTCGCTATGTAATAAGCACTGTGATGATACTATGTAATTTGTCTACTTGTGTGTGCGATCATATCCTGGGGCGCACATGAGTCTTTTATGCATCCTATTTTTGTCCTTAAAAATGGGTGTGGCAGTAGGATTCAAGGATTCATATATCTGGACAAGGAATGATATAATGCAGCAAGGGTTTCTAACCAACTCCTACCACTTAATGCAACAATACTTATAACATATACATAATTAAATGCTTTGAAGGTAGGATGCTTATAATGCTCTGGGGCTTGCCTAGGATCCGACTCAAGTCAGTGTTCGTCAGATGAAACTCGCTTGGCGAGCATTCCCCCAATCTAGCACTTGTCCGATCCTTCCATCTCCAAAATAGGTCCACCAACACCATCTTCAGGTTAGGTCCACATCATGTCCTTCATGTGTTTCAGCTAGTGTATCTAAATGAGGTGCAACAATGCATATGTATGAATACATAGAAATGCAATAAACAAAGTAATCATGCAAGCATACCAAGGTTCACATAAGCACCTAAAGCTAATTAACTTAATCCTCACTAAGGCATAACATAGAAGAGGACAAGCATATCAATCAAGACACAAGTCTCATAAGATCATAGGGTACCAACCCAAGTACCATCAAAGATATGAGTCACACTTCAACACACAAGCATGGCAAAGTGAATCAAAGAACTAAAACTAGAATCTGCCACTTTCTGGACATCAGAACAGTAGCTGAGTAATTTAATCATAACTGGAGATATACAAGTCCAAATGATGTGCAACAAGACATTATAGAAAGCTTATGAAATTTTCTACAATTCGTTTAATATCACCTAAGCCTAATTCCCAAGTTTAATAGTTCAAAAAGATGAAACTACATAATCTAGTCTACTCTAAACAGAGAGTAACCAAATCTGGGACCTGACTTTAAACATCAATAACTCAGAAACTACCTGGCCAAATACCACCAAATTTTAACACAAGCTAGATACATGAATTATATACAACTTTGCTATAGACAAGATGGCCACAAAACATCATTTACATAGTGTAATTTACATTGCCCCCAGAACTGTCCAGAAACTAATTATTGCAAGAAATAATTATTAACATATGTTGCAAACATATAATTAGATAAAACCAACTTTACCAACATGTCACACATGACTAATGAACACCAGAAAATATAGTGTTCATTGCTAGATAAGTTATTTTGATACATTTCTTAATTTATCTTAGATAATTAGGTGGAATTATGAACACATATCAAAAGTGCACAATAAATTCTACCAAACATACAGTGTCCTACATATGCTCCCAATAGACTACTGTACAAATTTCATGTCATTTGAGTAAGCATAGCAACCTCTATGAAAAAGACAAGTAGCTTCAGATAAATAACCCTAGAGAGCAAGTTAAACCTATATCTCACTCATCCAGCATCCAAAGCTTATGAAATTTTAACCACAGTTCCCACATGACCTCAGGAGACTACCATAAAAAATTTCACCTAAATTGGAGCACCACAACTCAAGATACAAAATTACAAGCAAAATGATGTGGATTTTCTTATTTATCAAGGTTAAATCAAAACCTTAAGAAAACAGTGAACAACTAGTAGGTTTAATATTTTTCCTAGCAAGTACATGTCCTCATAAAATTAACAAAATAAGAATCACTATTTTTGGAGTCCTAAAACTCAAGATATGGCTCTGGTCAAGTTTATAAGCATTTTTAGAGTACTTTTCAAGGCTAAATAGAAACACTAGAAAACTTCTACAAACATATAACATATTATGATTCTACTACAAAGATCTTTTCTCAAGGTTTCTAAAAAGTCCACATTTGCTATTTTTGGAATTTCCTAGCATGAGATATGGATTTTACAACATTTAGTAAAGTTTTGGAAAAGTAAAAACAAGAAAACAACTTAACCCTAGACATGTTAGGTACACATGGATGTTTACCCAACTATGCTACTCGTAATGCTGACTTGCGGGACCCGCTGTTTGGTTGGGCCCACCTGTCATATACACAGAGAGAGACAAAGCAAGCACCGGTCGCTTGTCTCCTTCCTCCGGACGACAGAGTAGGGGAGGCGGCTGAAAGGTCTTCATGGCTAGAGGGGGGTGAATAGCGTAATAAAAATTTCTACAAAATGTGCTAGACAATTTAATTAGCAAAAACAAATAGCGAGAAGCGAGTTTTGCCTAGCCTATGTAGTTCTGCAAGCCACCTATCCAAAAGACAATTCTAATATGTTTCACTCAACCACACAAGTCAAACCGCAAGAGGTAAACTAGAAGGCTACTCTACTCAAGCTACTAAGCACTAGAGAAAACAACTAAGTACTTGAAATGTAATACAAGAGTAGGGTAAGAAATATTTCACCGAGGGGCAATGAATTGAGCCAACCAATCAATAATTCCAAGTGCTAATATTCAAGATAACCAATCCACCGAGACAAATCAATCACAATCAATGAAGTGAAGACACGATGATTTATCCTGAGGTTCACGTGCTTGCCGACACGCTAGTCCCCGTTGTGTCCCCCAACACCACGTGGTTCGGTGGCTAATCGGTATCACACACCAAGCCTCTCAAAAGGCGCCACAAGAACCTACCAAATGGTGAGAAGTTCCGACACGAGCAATCCACTAGAGTTGGAATTCGGCGCTCCGCCGGGGAACCACAACAACCCCTCACACACAAGCTCACCGGAGCCGGCCACGAACAATCACCGACACGTGCCGGACCTCCACCACTACTCCAAGCCGTCTAGGTGGCGGCAACCACCAAGAGAAATAAGAATTCTGTAGCAAATGAACACCCAAGTGCCAATTAGATGCAAACTCACAAACAAATGCACTTGAGATCACTCAATCTCGCTTTGATTAGGCAAACAAGCAAGGGAGATGAGTGGGAGGGCATGTGCTCAGCTCAAAGGAGTGCTAGAATGATCACAAGCCAAGAGAAACTCCAAAGAGCCGGCCAACACGTATTTATAGATGTATCCCTTCGAATAGAGCCGTTAGGCACTTGATTCTGCTACAATCATGCTGACCGGACGCGCTAGTCGCATAGACCAAACACGCAGGTGCACACACCACCCACGCGCGAAGCACGACCAGACGCGCTGGTCCCGTAACCGATCGGACGAGCTGGTCAAGCCGAGCAGCTGAAACATCCTTGATTTCCATGAAGGGAAAAGCACAGAAATGAAGTGTAAAATTACGAAACAATCCGTCAATTTACCCAAATCTTAGTGATACACAAAGTCATACATGAATATCATAGTACAATAGAGAGTTTTACATAAATTATTCTCTTCGCCACGCAGGGCGGAACACACTCACACAAAGCATCCAGAACAGCATCTAACGAAGATAGCAGCAGAAAACGATATTCTAGAACCAGCTCGAGCATAGAACAGACCCTCTAGTCATCCCAATCATCGCCCTCATAGCCGTACTCGGACTCAGAACCTATCAAAAATCTATCAGTACACTTGGTACTAGCCACGCATCGCCCACCCTATGCCTGCATTGCTTTGTGGAAACTGGAATGCATTGAGGAAAGTAGAAAGAGACCTATTTAGGCTATGGGTTTCCTACACAAGTAGTTAATATTTTAATAATAAGATGTTCATCAAATTTTAACCCATCTTATTCACACATTTTCCAAAAACCATCACACACATCACGTCTCATCTCACTCTCTAGGCGACGAGATCGACTCCCGCTCAGATCTCGCCTCAACGGCCAAAGCCGGGATCCAACATGAAACCCAGGGGAATGGTAGAAAGAACTCCTCTCTCTAATCAAGTGAAGCGTAGGTCATGGGAATGTCCATATCCGTGGACACGGCTATACGTATAGATCGATCAAGTCTGCAGAGCGTGTACACCTGGTAATCCACAAGATCACCATCCTCGATGATTCGGCTCGTCTAGGCTGATTCTGACTGCCTCCCAACCGGTACAGTACCACCCTACCACTCAGCCTTGGGCCACCCCGGAGTCCACCGTAATGCTAAGACTATGAGGCATAGTACCGAGCCCCCCAAGGTCACTACGCTGTCTTAGGAGGGTGTGGGTCCCCATGCCCATACCTCCCTACACTATCACCTTCCAACCTAGTAGTAGTGGTACTGCCCTAGTCAGTCGGGTAATCGTCCCCCGCCCATCGGGAGCGAGTGGTGTGCACGAAGGTCCTATGGTTTCGGTTCTCAAGACATACCAGTCCATAGGGGGACCGGACAGGATATCTTCTCAAAAGGGGATCACCAATTTCCCTGTGCCACGATAGCACCTCCACCAGGGATAACCAACACCCCAGTTCACCTCACAACCCGCCACAGGTAACTCCCGTGAGGGATGCCCAGGTTGCACCCCTCCAGCAAGACTTGCCTCAAAGACTTGTCATAGGATCCTGTCCGATCGACTCAACCCTCACCACTCACCCAAGACGCATGCCAAGATCTCCCCAGTTCTTTTATCAGGTTTACCAAGTTCACGGCACTACGTGCCTTATACATATACGCCTCTCACTCACCGGCATCACATCACAAATATAATGCGAGTAAGAGTAAAAGCAGTAATATGTAACATGCGAGCATCTAGCCTAACAGCAGGGTGAGCAGGAGTAAGGTTGCAACAAGAAAAAGGGGCTCAAAGTAAAGCATCTACCATGCAACCTATCATCATATTATTGCATAAAAAGTAAAGCACTAGCAATTCTATATTTACATGCGTAATAGGTTCTACGGAAGTGGGTGAGGCATGGCACCTGGCAGGTCATCACTCAAGTCCTCGCTGTAGTCGGGGTCGTACTCCACAGTTGGCAGGTCCTCCGGCTCTGTTAAACGTAATATATGGTCACATGAGCGACTCCTATAGAGGTGCACCAAGAAGCAATAGAAATTCAAAAGATCCAAATGCACTCAAACACAAGCGTATGACCTAGAGCTCATTTTTAGAAAAATTTAGAAGCTGGTTTGGCATTTTTCTGAGTTAAAATGAATTAGGTTTTGAATTTCTAAAGATTAAATGAATTTCTAAAAAAGGAAAAAGAACTAAAAAATCTAGGTAGTGACACGTGTCAAGCTCTGATTGGCCGAGAGGGTGCGAGTCACTAACATGTGAGTCCAAGTCAATGGTCAGTGTTGACCAGTCAATGGTCAACGTTGACTGGGCCATGACCGGGCATCGATGGGCCGGGCCAGGGCCAGATATGGGCCGGTCTGGGCTGCGCTAGGCCCACCACATGGCGAGCTCAGGCGCTGCCATGTCGCACAGATGGATTCAAACGGGCTTGGGTTCCGGTGGACTTGGCTCACGGTGGGCATGGCCGAGCGGTTCATGGATCGCGGGTGTGGTTCATGATGGACTCAGTCCATCCTCTCCCTTCTCCTCATGGTGCACGGTGCATCGAGTGCACCCAGCCACCCCCGGCTTACCTCCCCTCTCTCTAGCCTCACGGCCGCGCTCCCGTGCTCGCCATCGTCGGCATGTGTTGACACTAGCTAACACCACTTGAATACTAGGTTGTCATCCCTAGCATGGTGCTAGAGCGTACTAAGGTATTTATAAACATAAGGGCTCTCTAGAAAATAATCTATTCTATCCGCAAGTGCACAGATAAAATACCTCATTGTAGCATTTCACCAGGATAAGTATTCCAGGTATCGTTATTTATAATTTTGCTTAAGAGAACGGCGAAAGCGAAAACAGGGGTAAAATCTATCCAGGCTTAGACTAGAGATAAACTTGCAAGAACATGATTACTACTGAGAAACTCGTCACACAGTCACTTGCTTTGGCAGGGGGTAAGCCATAATAATAAAGATAATGAAATATAAGCTCATGGGTAAATAACACAGCGATTAGAAATAGACTACTCCACATAAATGTAAGGTGACGTCGAACTAGCAAGAGAATGGATTCTAAGTATCTACTATTTACTAAGTCATAATCTACTCTAAGCATCTACAAGATCATATATAGCACAAAAGACTCTTCATTCATGTATAAGGAACATTGCTAAAGTAAATCAGAACATAGCAAGACTTACTCCGCAATACAAATTCTGCCTGTCCTATCAACGGAGGGTGGACTATATAAGAATCAACGAAGCTGTCACCATCGCGAACTACCACATGACCCGGCCAATAGGATACATTTGCAGGTAAATAACATCTAAGCACCATGCCTACATGTGATCTACCACTTAACTCCCACGTGAAAAGAGCTAAGCGCTTTGCAAACTCATGCATGAACTCATCATCAATCATAACTATATCACTTATAGAACTAGAGCAAACTAGGAACATAATAAATAAAGACATAATGCAATTAGAATAAAGTCGTAGAGAAAGATATGAAATAATACCAATCTTTATTGACGAAGATCCGAAATCCAGAGCGCTAGGCCCTACTTCTCTAATTCTATCTAATCAATCCTATAAAACTTGAAAGAATTGGGAGTAGCTAAATCTAATTCTCTGCGGGAGAGAGAGTTTCTAAACCCTAAACTTGATGGCTTCCTCTGATAATGATTTCTCCTCCTCCCCTGGGGTGGAGAGGCCCTGCTTATATAGCCCCCTCAAATGATCGTGCGCCGTCGGATCAAACCGACATTAATCGCACAGTTTTCCTTGATCCTTTAGGTCGGTGGAGCATAATCCGTGAAGTTGACGCTGATTGGCCACGGGAGTAGGGCGGCCGCCCCAAACCCTAGGGCGGGCGCCCTGGGCTGGGCCCCGTTCGGCCTCCCGTTCGTTCACGTGTCTTCTGGAGTCTTCTAGATGATAGAAAATTAGCGCACATGTTAATATCTCTATGTAAACCCGACGTGTGGGCCTTCTCTCTGTATTTTCTGATAACCCCCTGCAGAAATAGACAAACACCAAAACTCATGGAATTCTGTCAGATAAAACCCTAATTCTAGATGTCTAGTGCATATTGATCCTTTTCCATGTTTAGTTGACAATTAAATTTGATACTTAAGGATCGTCAACAAACTCCCCCAAGCTTACCCTTTGCTCGTCCTGAGCAAACAACTAAAACTCAGATGGATCAGGAGTTGCTTTGATGTTTTCTTTCCTGACAGGCACACATGCTTTCATATAAAATTCTCCCAGATTAGAGTGAAGTGTCTTGGGGATTAGCACCTGTACTTAAGCCTTAGGTAATTGAAAGACAAAATAATTAAGCCAAGCACTATTCCTCCTGTCTATACCTCACCTTTGTTCTGGAGTTTTGCATAAGTTTTCAAAATAAAGCTCAGAGTTCCTAGACATGATTCACTTCAACAGCACATACATATGTTTAATCGAACTGCAGATCCAAAGGAACTCAACATACAATTAAATCAAGATGTGCATGTGTGGTGGAGTAAATAATAGTGATGGTGATGATAAAACTTATTGCTCACTGTTCCTCATATTGCTATCTCTCCTCCTCTCTTGATCTTTTATTGGGAGAGAACATGGGCTATCTCTTTTTTTTCTTTTTTTTCAGGTGGGTAGTAAATACCCCTAATTCTACTGTCGGACACTTGTCCATTTTTTCCGCTCAGGTGGGTATCTTTGTACCCCTAATTCTACTGTCGGACACTTGTCCATTTTTACCTCTCGTCTCACTCTTCTTCTTTTCTTTTTCGAGGTTCCGGGCACTTGCCCCTTTTTATTTCCTCGCATATTTTTGCATAGCCCATGTCTCTTTCTGCATTTGATCTTTTAGGAGAGAGAGAATAACAATACTTTGGGACAGTGAGTGATAACAATATTTTTAACAGATTTTTAATGATTGGTGTAATAGATGTGTGCAAGTGAGTATCTTGATTTAACCACATGAAAAGCTCCTAAGGATCTACACAGCTCAATGAAACACGAAAGATACAGTAATTATAGCAAGTATGGCTGTGGTAAGAATGTTATGCTAGGAACTCATCATGTGATTTGCAGGTTTTTTTTCAAAATAAATTTCCAGAACTTAGGGTTGTAAGAACAAGATAAACAGCAGCTCAAACTTTATATCATGTCTTATCTTTTACCTGGACTTTAGTTTTAGGCTCATGTTCCCACAGATAGTAAATTTCAGATTTTAGCAAGTCTTGGGAGAACTCTTAATATAAAAGCTAGGCACTTGAAGGTAAGTAAACAGAGCAACTGTTCATCATTTCCATCATACATATTTTTGGATTTTCTTCATTTATGTCTAGAGATTGAACTAAATAGAAAAATAAAGCACACTTATCTACACACTCTTTTTATTTGGTTTTCATTTTTTAGGAATGCAGTAAATTAAGAAAGAAAAATATTTATTGGGTTTTCTAAGTTTTTTTTTAAGATATAAATATCTAAAATAGAAAAAGAAAAACTAAAAAGTAAATAGGAAAAACAATTAAAACTCACTCGGTAACTGGGGAGGAACTCCCCTAAGCTGGTTGTTGTCGTGGCTCTCTTCACTCGGTGCGGGTGTAGAAGGCGGTAGTAGTCCCCCGAGAAGGCGTAGGAGGCGTCGGAGTATCTTCCTGTATCAAACTGGGGCTGGGGCCTAGACCCTGAAGCTCCATATGGGTCAGTGGAGTACCTTCTTGTAAAAGGCGGGTTCTCCCACTGGTGATATTGTCCCTCCGGCCATGTCTCTTGTGGTAGTTCTTCTGGCTGGACGTGTCGCGCCCATGGGTCCCGAAGAACTCTGGGGTTGTAATCATTATAGTGCAGATGTGCTGCCTCTTCTGGCCCGGGATCAGCTCCTTGCCATGTATGTTCCTGATGGGTGGCCATCCTTGCGGATGCCGCGCGCTGTGGAGCTCTCCGGTTCACCGGTGCTGCAGTCTCAATCAAATAATTTCGAACAGAATATATGCCAAGGTCCGGGTTTGGTAACCGAACCTTGGTGTTGTTGTCATACAGCATGTACATTATCCCCGCTTCCCTTTTTAACATCCGTGCGTATCTAAAAGTGTCGTAGCCGTGATAAAATCTAGGTTCCTCAATGAATTCTAACGATGAATTTTCTAACAACTTAAGGCTAACGGCTAAACGAGTTATGAGTGAAGTACACCCGACAGGTCCCTGAAGAGTAGGTGTGCCAAGCCAATGGGCAACTAAAAGAGTAACAGGTGAAACTTGGATTTTGTTTATGGCGGCATAAATGAGTTGTAGATCTCCCATACGCACCTTTCTCAAGTCATCACGAAAGAAAAAATTGTACCCGAGCCATTTGTGGAACATCCGGAGTGTAGGATGCTCCATGTCGCTGGTTCGGGGTTGGTAAAAGAGTTCGTCCCTAGAGATTTCTCTCCAAAACTGATGTTTCTCAAAATTGGGCAAGCCGGAGTCAAGGTCCAGAATGCTCCGTGGAGGAAAACCGAGGTGATTACTCAGCTCTCTCCAGGACAGCATAATGTCCTGCTTGAACATCCGAAAAGAAATTCCCCCCTCACAATATTGTAACGTGCAAAGAAATTCAATAGTAAGGAGACAGGAACCATGCTCAGTGATATTCCAAAAGTCCGTCCATCCTATCATTTGAAAAATTAAGTCAAATTCAGCAGCCATACCTGTCTCTTGGAGTAAGGCGAAATCGATGGTGGGAGTGTGAATGAATGTCTTGTTTTTCAACTGCTGGAGAATCTCCTTCTCCCTGCGATTCCTAAGCCCAAGGTCTCCTGTCTTGAGTAGGACCTTGTTTGGTGCACCCGACGAAGACGATGGAGCTTGCGGAGGTGCCGGATCGACACTCATCTCCGACTGGCGTGAGGAGAGTCGAGACGAACTCCTCGTACCACTCCTGAGAGACTTGGCCGCGCTCTTTACTTTCTTAAACATCCTGCAGAATAATAGGGATAAACAGAAACTCGTGGAAATATGTGAGAAAAATATGTTAGTGGTTAGCTGTCCGAGAAGTCAGTCGTCCAGAGGTTAGTCGTCCGAGAGAATTATAAATTTTAGCAGCACTTCCCCCTAAACAACTTTTAATTCCGCTTGGGACAGCGGGAACACTAATTACTAGGTGATCTCACTCTCTATCTCAAAAATTTTCCAAACTCGCTTCCACTCTTTCTTTCCCTTTCCACTCTCCTTCTCACTCTCCCACTAGATCACTTCTTCTGAAAGTCGAGAGCTCAAGCTTGCATATGTTTTCTAGAATGTGTGTGGGATGAGAATGAGGTAGAGAGGTGGCCTTTTATAGTTGGAGCTGGGGGCAGGGCGGGCGCCCTGGCCAATAGGGCGGGCGCCCCACTTGAGTGCCCTCTGTGGCTGAAACTTTCCCACTCCCTCACATGCTTCACTCCTACGCCAAATAATGCTGCATAGGTGGTGGTTGGTCGGTGGAAGTTGGTCGGTTGAGTGGAGATGAGTTGGTGGGTGAAATTATGTGTTATGATGTATGTGAGGTGTAGTGTATGACATATGGGACCAAGGATGTGGGTCATGCTTCTAGAAGATTGCTATAAATAAATATAATGCAGGAAAAATTATGAGAATTGAAACTAAAAAATGATCATGGAAAAATATTTTTGTGCCTCCACAATAATTAATAATTATGGGTTTTTACACACCACAAATATTATTTATATGGGACTTTTGATTTTTATAATAATGCTATGGATGAGTATGACTAATGCAAGAATTAATTATGCAAAAAATTAAATGATGTGGATAAATACCGAATTACCTCCCGGCGAGGGTTTGGGAATTTTAGGTCCCCCAAGCTGGACCTCCAAATCTTTTTAAACTTCTGAATTGCCTTCCTCTGGAGATGGTGTCTCCAGTGGTTTCTCTTCGTGAACCTCCTCCACTGTAGAGTCTCTCTCTGGTCTCGGCTTGAATGTGAAGTGTTCTTCTTGTCCGTTTATGCTGAACTTGATTTCTCCCTTACTGACATCAATGTGGGCATTGGCGGTGCTCAGAAATGGCCTTCCAAGGATGATGGACACTTTTGAGTCGGGGTTCATGTCCAGTACCACGAAGTCTACTGGCACAAGGAAATCTCTTATTCTGACTGGGATATTTTCTGCGATGCCCATCGGGTGTCGAACTAATTGATCTGCTAGTTGTAGGCACATTGATGTTGGTTCTAGGGTTGTGTGTTCAAGCTTCTTGTAGACTGATGCTGGCATCACACTGACACTTGCTCCGAGATCACAAAGTGCATTGTTAAAGTGCTGGTCTCCGATTGAGCAATCAATGGTAGGACATCATGGATCTTTCTTCTTCCTTAGTGGTTGGTTGAGGATGGCCGCACTACATTCTTCTGTCAGCTTGATTACCTCAGTGGTGGGCAGTGGCCTCTTTTTGTTAAGAATATCTCTAATGTACTTCGCATATGTGGGTACCTGTATGGCATCAAGTAGAGGTATGTTGACATATAACTTTTGAATGACCTCTACAAACTTACCAAACTGCTCATCCGACTGTAGTCCTCTGTTTCTTCTGGGAAATGGCAAATAGTTGGTGTCGTGAAAATCTTTCCTCATTTCTCCAGTTCTTGATGGTTGTAGTAGATCTTCTGCTTCAACTGGTCTCTCTTCTTCTATCATTGCTGGTTGCACTGGAGCTGGTGTTTTTTGCTTCTCTCTTGGGTTGGGGGATCTCTGGTAGATCTCCCTCCTCTAGTAGTTATGTTCTTTACCTGCTCAAGGTTAGTGGCAACAGGCAAGACAGCAGCTAGCTTAAGCTCTACCCTCTTATTAAGAGTGTTTTGCTCATCAAAGGCAGTTAATAGAAAATCCATTTTATTGTGTATATCTTTTAAAAATGATTCATTTGTATCTAGCCTTTGTTTGACTTCATCATTAGTTTTAGTTTGTTGAGCAATTATCTCCTTTAATGAAGGTTGTTTGAGAATATTACCTGAATTCATACCTTTGCTATTGGGTTGACTTGAGGTGGTTTGATATTTGTATACTGTCTCTATAGCCCTTTGATCTTCTTTGAACTTGGCCCTCTGGTCAATCCAATGGAGCAAATCTTCCATCTTAGTTGATAGTGCTTTTACTTCTTCTGGTATTTCTTCAGTTTGATGACAATGTTGAGTCTTGTCTTGGAACCAGCTTTGGTTTTCTACTATCTTATCCAAAAGTGTCTCTACTTTTCCAATTGTAAACTCCAAGAATGATCCTTCAGCAGATGCATCTAGGCACTCACGAGACTTTTGGGTTAATCCATGATAAAAGGTCTGCATAAGTAACCATTTGGCCATTCCATGGTGAGGACAATCTGATATGTATCCTTGAAAACACTCCCATGCTTCTGGAATGGTTTCTGTCTTCTGCTGTTGAAAACTGACAATATTTCCTCTTAAGGCAGCTGTTTTGCCTATAGGGAAAAACTTTGATAGAAAGGCATCTAACAGGTTCGTCCAATTTTTGATGTTTGCTTGATTGGTGTAGAACCACTTCCTCGCCTTCCCTTCTAGTGAAAATGGAAAGAGGCGAAGTAGTATGACGTCTTTGTCAACTCCGTTGATGCTAATTGTGCTTCCAATCTCCAAAAAGTTCTGCAAATGTGCACTAGCATCTTCGTGTGCCTTCCCACTGAATTGTGTAGCTTGCACCAAGTTGATGAGGTTTGACTTGAGCTCGAACTCAGGTACTCCTTCTTCTACTTCAAATCTTGGACCAGTAAGAATGTTCTCAAGACTTGGGGCAGAAAATTCCTGTAAGGTCTTCTGTGCCATCACTTCAACAATTGATAGCTAGCTTCTTCTTCCTTGATTGCTTTGGTTCTGATGATGAAGAATTTAATTCACCAAAGTCAATCCTGATATACCCTGTAAAAAATATAAACATAGGAAAACAACAGGGTGAACCTGCCAAAGCAGAGGTGCCTTGCTATGATTTCTCATTTATATAGTAGCTGTTATGCAATTATTTCTCAATAGTCTAGTCTAAAATTTTATTTGAATAACCTTGACCGACTTCCTGACTTTCCTTACCGTTCCCCGGCAACGGCGCCAGAAATGCTTGTTGACACTAGCTAACACCACTTGAATACTAGGTTGTCATCCCTAGCATGGTGCTAGAGCGTACTAAGGTATTTACAAACATAAGGGCTCTCTAGAAAATAATCTATTCTATCCGCAAGCACACAGATAAAATACCTCATTGTAGCATTTCACCAGGATAAGTATTCCAGGTATCGTTATTTATAATTTTGCTTAAGAGAATGGCGAAAGCGAAAACAGGGGTAAAATCTATCAAGGCTTAGACTAGAGATAAACTTGCAAGAACATGATTACTACTGAGAAACTCGTCACACAGTCACTTGCTTTGGCAGGGGGTAAGCCATAATAATAAAGATAATGAAATATAAGCTCATGGGTAAATAACACAGCGATTAGAAATAGACTACTCCACATAAATGTAAGTGACGTCGGACTAGCAAGAGAATGGATTCTAAGTATCTACTATTTACTAAGTCATAATCTACTCTAAGCATCTACAAGATCATATATAGCACAAAAGACTCTTCATTCATGTATAAGGAACATTGCTAAAGTAAATCAGAACATAGCAAGACTTACTCCGCAATACAAATTCTGCCTGTCCTATCAACGGAGGGTGGACTATATAAGAATCAACGAAGCTGTCACCATCGCGAACTACCACACGACCCGGCCAATAGGATACATTTGCAGGTAAATAACATCTAAGCACCACGCCTACATGTGATCTACCACTTAACTCCCACGTGAAAAGAGCTAAGCGCTTTGCAAACTCATGCATGAACTCATCATCAATCATAACTATATCACTTATAGAACTAGAGCAAACTAGGAACATAATAAATAAAGACATAATGCAATTAGAATAAAGTCGTAGAGAAAGATATGAAATAATACCAATCTTTATTGACGAAGATCCGAAATCCAGAGCGCTAGGCCCTACTTCTCTAATTCTATCTAATCAATCCTATAAAACTTGAAAGAATTGGGAGTAGCTAAATCTAATTCTCTGCGGGAGAGAGAGTTTCTAAACCCTAAACTTGATGGCTTCCTCTGATAATGATTTCTCCTCCTCCCCTGGGGTGGAGAGGCCCTGCTTATATAGCCCCCTCAAATGATCGTGGGCCGTCAGATCAAACCGACATTAATCGCACGGTTTTCCTTGATCCTTTCGGTCGGTGGAGCATAATCCGTGAAGTTGACGCTGATTGGCCACGGGAGTAGGGCGGCCGCCCCAAACCCTAGGGCGGGCGCCCTGGGTTGGGCCCCGTTCGGCCTCCCGTTCGTTCACGTGTCTTCTGGAGTCTTCTAGATGATAGAAAATTAGCGCACATGTTAATATCTCTATGTAAACCCGACGTGTGGGCCTTCTCTCCGTATTTTCTGATAACCCCCTGTAGAAATAGACAAACACCAAAACTTGTGGAATTCTGTCAGATAAAACCCTAATTCTAGATGTCTAGTGCATATTGATCCTTTTCCATGTTTAGTTGACAATTAAATTTGATACTTAAGGATCGTCAACAGCATGGCAGTCATGACTCGGCGCTCCGGGGCCCTCCTCTCTCCTTCCTCTCGAGCACCAAGCTCCTTTCACCGTGACAAATAGCTAGGACCTCTCTTCTTCATCCCTACCGACCCAAGTCCAGAGGAACAGCCTTGCCATGGCCGTGCTCTGGCCATGGTGGTCATGCTCAGAGCGCCTTCATGGTGGCAGTGTTTTCGCGCTGGTATAGCTCCGCAAGGCTATGTCGTGCTCCAATGTGTGCTCGTGAATGCTTGTGATTGTGAATAGAGGTCTGGGTGCGGCCTTGGCTGTCCCTGGTACGGTTTCGGCCACGGTGGCATCAGAGTGCACATGGTGGTGAGTAGAGGAGATTTGTGAGCAGAGCGGCTAACCTCGGGCTCGTGGCAGAAGGATAGCTGTGCGGTAGTGATTCGAGGCAGTGAAGTTGAGCGGCCGTGCAGTGACACTTTCCGATGAGGAAGAAGACAGCAGCGTCTCCTTCTCCGGTGTCCCAAGCGGTAGCAACAGTCCGGCTCCTCCTCGCTGCTCTTCCCCTTCTCTTATCCTCTCCTTCCCCTTCCTTGCGGTGCGATGCGGTTAGAGGTGAGGCCACCAGAGGCGGCGGTGAGAAAGTTGGAGGGGGGCTGGGACATCGGTGCTCGGCTTATATAGACAAGCTCAGAGCATGGCGATGGCGGACGGTGATGGAAGGGGGTCGAGCCATGTGGCAGCAATCTAGGGGCCTTGGCTAGGGTTTTAGGGAGGCTAGGGCTGGTGGTGACTGATTGGCTTTGCCAATTTGGAATCTTGGGCGGTTAGAGAGGGTACGGTGGTGATAGGGCTCCTGCAGGCCATGGCGATGTCACGCTACTTGCGGAGGAAGGCAGGGCGCGCGGCTGGGGTTGGTGTGGTTGCTGCGGGGTGCGGGAGCGTGAAGGCTTGGCATGCAGGGCAGCAGCAGGGGACCGAGGGAATCTCTTCCTCGTGCGGGGCGTGACCCTGTTCCCCCTCTGTCTCTGTTTTCGGTCGAAGCAGAGAATGAGGAGTGGAGGAGAGGGATGATGGGTGGGTCCTATTCATCAGCGGCATGGGGAAGGAGGAAGACGCCTTAGCGTCTTGAGGTGCAGCGCGGTAGTGCGGGTGACCGCAGCCTTGCTGGGCCGGCCCACGCGCGAGCATGCGCGTGTGCGGGGTCAGGGCGCGAGTTGGGCCAGGCCGGTTAACGGGGTAGGCCGAGGGAGGCCCGTTTCCTTTTTCTGATCTATTCAAGAAGCTTTTCTATTTTGTATTTTCTCTATTTTAATTATGCCAAGCATTTATATGTGAGAAAGCATGTTGCCTCCACTTGTATAACATAGTGGGGCCTACTAAATATATTTTTTGGTTTCCAACTATTTGCCCAAGGTTATAAATACATATTTATTTAGTTTAAGCAATTCATTAAATAAATGTGACTATTTTTAATTAACAATATAAAGAATATAAGAAGCAACTCATGAATATATAATTAAATGCAAGGATGCAATTAACTAGACTAGGTGCTACTTGTGCAAAAAGGGTAGGTTTCCTACATGACACCTCACCAAACATAGGTTATTTTAGAAAAAAATTTCTAATTGTGATTTTGGTTTCCTGGAAATTTCTGGGTTGTTACAGTCCTTCTCCCTCACTGGAATCTTGTCCCGAGATTTAAGGTGTGACATACCTTTTGAAGAGGTAGGGGTAAAGCATTCGAAGTTCGGGCTCTTTCTCCCATGTAGCTTCCCGTTCTATGTGGTTGCTCCACTGAACCTTGCACATGGGTATCTCGGTGCTTCTAGTCTCCATCTCAGCTCTATCTAGTATCCGAATCAGGTGTTCCTTGTACTCTAGGGTATCATGGATATCTAGTGCATCTTTGTGTACCTCTTGCTCTGGCAACTGCAAGCACTTGCATAGCTGAGACACGTGAAACACTAGGTGTACTCTTGTCAACTCCTCGGGCAACTCTACCTTGTACGCCAACTTGCCAATCCTCTGGCAAATCCTGTAAGGTCCCACGTACCTAGGTGCCAACTTTCCTTTCACATGAAATCTAACGGTACCTCGGAGTGGGGAGACTTTGAGATAGACATAGTCCCCAACCTGAAACTCGAGGTCTCTCCGATGGTTATCTGCGCAACTCTTCTGCCGGCTTTGGGCGGTCCTCAGGTTTTCTCGCACTTGGGCGACTCCTTCTTCGACATCTTTGATCTTTGCGGGGCCAAAGAATGATCTCTCTCCTACCTCTGACCACATCAGAGGGGTTCTACACTTTCTCCAATACAAAGCCTCGAATGGTGACATGTTGAGACTAGCCTGGTAGCTATTGTTGTATGAGAACTCTATGTGGGACAAACTTTTCTCCCAATCGGACCTATACTTCAAGACACAAGCTCGGAGCATATCCTCCAAAATCTAATTAACCCTCTCTGTCTGACCATCTGTCTATGGGTGGTATGCGGTGCTGTAATCAAGTCGAGTCCCTATGGCCTTGTGGAGACTCTTCCAGAACTTGGACACGTATTGCGTACCACGATTAGAAACTATGCTAGTGGGGGCTCCATGGAGTCTGAGAATGTGCTCGATGTACAGATCTACTAGCCTCTCAACTTTGTAGTCATTTCTCACAGCTATGAAGTGAGCTACCTTGGTCAGTCGATCAGCAATCACCCAAATCGAGTCACAGCCTTCAGGGGTTCGAGGTAAACCCACTATAAAGTCCATGGATATGCTCTCCCATTTCCACATCGGGACATCCAAGGGGTTAAGCAACCCGGCCAGTCTTTGATGTTCAGCCTTGATCCTATTACAAATATTGCATCGCGCGACATGTTCGGCGATATCTGCCTTCATGTTCTTCCACCAGAACTATTTCTTCATATCAGCATACATTTTGGTGCTTCCTGGGTGGATACAATATGTAGAGTCATGGCCTTCTTCCAAGATTTCTCGCCGCAAAGCAGAATCAGATGGTACACAGATTCTATCCTTGTACCAATACACTCCTTGCACATCTTCCCTGAACTCGGGGCACTTGCCCTTCTTCATGAGTTCTCGGATCTCCCAAATTTCTGAACACTCTAGTTGACCATTGCAGATCCGATCCTTGAGGTTGTATTGAACTCAAAGCTCGTTCAACATACCCTTTGGTAGGATCTCAAGACAAAGTTCACCTATTTCCTGACACAACTCAGGTGGTACAGCTTCCATGGACAGATTGTGGCAATAGCTCTTTCGGCTCAAGGCATCAGTGACTACATTAGCCTTTCTCGGATGATAGTGAATCTCCAGGTCATAATCCTTTATAAGCTCTAGCCATCGATGCTGTCTCATGTTTAGATCTTCTTGAGTGAAGAAATACTTCAGGCTCTTCTGATCAGTGTAGATATCACACTTATTTCCGATCAAGTAGTGCCTCCAGATCTTTAGGGCATGCACAACAGCGGCAAGCTCAAGATCGTGAGTCGGGTAGCGTTGCTCATGGTCCTTCAACTGTCGGGACGCATAGGCAATGACTCTTCCACTTTGCATCAGAACACAGCCAAGTCCCTGTCTGGATGCATCACAATAGACCACGAAGTCTTTCTGGATATCGGGCAAGGCAAGAATAGGTGTGGTGGTAAGCTTCTATTTCAAAGTCTGGAAGCTGTGCTCGCACTCAGGCATCCATTCAAACTCATTAGTCTTCTTTAGTAGATTGGTCATGGGCTTGGCTCTCTTTGAGAAGTTCTCGATGAATCTGTGATAGTACCTAGCTAATCCAAGAAAACTACGGATATCTATCACATTGTGGGGTTGTTCCCACTCCTTCACCGCTTCAATCTTTGTGGGATCTACAGCAACTCCCTCAGCAGTGAGAACATGACCAAGGAAGACAACTTCCTCGAGCCAAAAGTCACATTTGCTGAACTTGGCATACAGCTAATTCTGTCTCAACTTCTCCAGAACCACTCTCAAGTGTTGCTCATGTTCTTCGGCGGTGGAGGAATAGATAAGGATGTCATCAATGAACACTACTACAAAATTGTCCAGTTCGTCCATGAATACCTTATTCATCATGTTCATGAAGTAAGATGGGGCATTAGTGAGTCCAAAGGACACCACTGTGAACTCATATTATCCATATCTAGTGACGAAAGCTATCTTAGGAATGTCCTTGGGTCTGATTTTCATCTGATGATACCCAGACCTAACATCAATCTTGGAAAAGAACTTGGCATCTTTTAGCTGATCTAAGAGGTCATCGATCCTGGGCAAAGGATATTTGTTCTTGACGGTCACAACATTCAAGTCCCGATAGTCAATGCACATCCTCATGGATCCATCCTTCTTTTTCACAAACAAAATAGGGGAACCCCAGGGTGAAGCACTGGGTCTGATGTATCCCTTTTCTGACAACTCCTTGAGCTGCTTCTTCAGCTCCTCTAGCTCATCGACTGACATGCGGTAGGGCCTCTTAGCAATAGGCCCGGTACCAGGCCGAAGGTCAATCACAAACTCCACATCCCGATCAGGTGGCATGCCTGGGAACTCCTCAGGGAACACATCTAGATACTCGTTCACAACGGGTACCTCATTGACTGACTTGGCCTCTAAGGCACATAACATGGAGACTGTCTTCCCCTGATTCGGCTTATAGCGGATTACGTGGCCACTCAGATGTGTGATCTCTACATACCTTCGTGAACAAGATATCACTCCTTTATGCTGTGACAACCAATCCATCCCCAGTATGACATCTAGTCCCTCAGATGGAAGTAAGATGAGATCGGCTAGAAAAGGGTAGCCCTCAATGGTGATATTCACTCCCTGACATCTTTTGGTGCATATCATGCGACCTAAAGGTGAGCTAGTGTCAATGGGCTCCTTGCGGGGAGTCACAGGTATGCTATGTTCTCGTGCAAACTTGGTGGAAATGTAAGAACAAGTAGCTCCAGAGTCAAACATCACTGAAGATATAACTCCCTATACCAAAAACATACCGTACACCATGTCGGGAGCGTCCTGTGCGTCCTCCGCGGTCATGTGGTTGAGACGACTGCGGACAGCCCCAGCAACGTTCTTGCGCGGAGCGGCAGGTGTGGCAGCCTGTCTTGCCTGGGTCAAAGTAGGTGGTGTGCCATTCTTGATGGGGCACTTAGCGATCTTGTGACCGGGCTGGCCACAACTGAAGCAGGTGAAGGGCGCGCTACCTGTGGAGGTAGGCATATCGGTCCTCCACGTGCCAGCTCCCTGAGTGGGGCGACTTGGAGCAGGATGGCTCTGAGCGGGGCGGTGGTAGTTGGCGGTGTAGGTACCACCTCCATGGCTCGGAGCGGTCACTGCCCCCTGGGTGTAGCGAGAGCGGGGATGAGGAAGCACGTGAGCACGTGGCCTCTGCGGGGCCGGGCCACGAGAGGAACTCTCGAACGGGTGCTTCTTCTCCTTGAGGAGGGAGTCTGCCTCCAAATGATCCCTCTCCATCTCCAGCACCTTGTTGACCATTTCGCGAAGGGTGCGGCAAGCATGACCCGAGAGGGCCACCTTGAGACAAGAGTTCAGCCCCTTCTTGAAACAGTACATCTTCTTCTTCTCGGTATCGGTCTCACCTGGAGCATACCTCATCATGCGGGTGAAACAAGTAGTGTACTCCTAAACCTTCTGGGAGCCCTGGGAGATGTTGTGAAACTCCTCCACCTTGGCATCCATGACGCCCTCAGGCATGTGTTGCTCACGGAAGGCCTCGGCGAACTCCTCCCAAGAGATACTCCTCGGGTCCTCGTGGGCGTCGCAGTAGCTGTCCCACCATGTGCGTGCAGCGCCAGTGAGCTGGTGGGCGACTACCCCCATGCACTCCTCGTCAGTGCAGGTGCTGAGGTCTAGCTTCTTTTCCATGTCACGGAGCCAGTCCTCAGCGGCTATGGGGTCATCGTCAGTGGTGTCAAAAGTAGGAGGCCTCAGCTTGAGGAAACCCTCCAACTTCCACTGGAAGTCATTGGGAGGATCCCCGTGGTGGTGAAGTATCTCCTGAGCCAACGTCTCTAAGAGGCGGGTTTGGCGGTCCATCACCTCCGCCAACTATGGTGGTGGCGGCGGCGGTGGTGCTCCTCCTCCAAGCTACTAGGCGGCACCTACCCCCAGTGTAGGCTCCTCTGGTGCGGGTTCCTCCCTGGCACCGAAGGGAACTTCCCGGCCTCCTCCACGGCCAGGACCATGACCACGGGCCATAGGCACGGGGGAAAGCGAGCGGTTGTCCAGACGAGCAGAGCGGCGGCAAGACATTTCACTGCAGGGTTAGATCATTATTTAACATTCTCGTTAGATGCATTGTTAAGTGGTTTATCAATTTAAAAGAGATCACTATCCAACACTCATATAAAGATGCAAATAAGAACCATAAGATGCAATAAGATCCAAAACATCCATTACATTAATTTATTACATAGCGACATCTCCAGTAGCTACACTAACAAATTCGCGGGAATCGTGCTACTCGCAGGCAGCTTCAAAAGTGGGACATCCTACATTACTCCATAAGTGCGTCATATCGCTGGCCACGCAGGGCTCAACATGTCTGCTACTACCTTATTACATGATATGTGAAAAAGGTAACTACTCCTGTCCAGGAGTGGCGGGTGGTGTAGAAGGACCAGAAGTGGAAACCTCAGGAGTGCCCTCCATGGCACAGAGCTCGTCGTCGAAGCGGTGGATCCTCGCGACGTAGGTGAGAGCATAGTCTAGCATCTAAGTCCTCGAAACCTCTGAGTAACCCTCAGTCGGGCAAGCCTTGAAGTTGAGCTTGGTGGCCTCAACGTGGAAAGGTTGTCCACACGGTTTCTTGCGCATCCCAGGTAAGAGGACGTCCTGGACCTTCCTGATCTCCTAGACGCGCTTGTGATCAACGTTGATCCAAGCCTGGCTGATGCGGTTCACCTTGTCCTGAAGGTACTCGGTGCTCTTGATGTAGTGAACCAGGTGATGCATGTTGTATGTGGTGGTGACGGCAGCCTCCATAGCTAGCTTCTCCATTGTGTTGCAACGGGCCTCCAGGGCAAGCTTCCTAATGCCACAGTGCTTCTCCTTCTCGTGGAACTCCCTCAGGGTAAGCCTCTGACGCTCAATCTGATCCTCGCACTCAAGCACCTTAGACTCAAGATAGTCGTGGCGAAGCTCAGCCTCCCCAACCTTGTCCTTGAGATTGGCGATCTCCTTCCGAAGTGACTGCTCTCGGTTCTCATAGAAGGTCTTCATCCTATCATAGCCCATGCACTCCTCCTCGAGCTTGCCGACCATCTCCCCCTCCTTGCACTCCACCTTGAGGAACTCCTCGTCGCAACGGAACAGGAGGTCTCGGTAGCAGCGGTTCTGCATCTCCACATCCATGATGTAGCGATCCTGGGCGATGATGTACTGCGTAGAGGCCCTCAGACAGGGGTCGACCTCGTCACACGTAGCACGGTCTGCAGCAGTGATCTATGGCTCCGAGAACTTATTAAGGTCCAGAGCGGCAGGCAGCAGGCGGTACGGTCCCGTCTTGAGGTAGTCGTGTGCGTCATGCATCACACTGTGAAGAGCTGTGCGCGAGATGGACTGCACACACAAAGTGATGGAGTTCTCCACCTCTAGTGTCTCGAAGGCATGCAGCACGGGTACAAACTCACTGGCGGGGACCTTGAGGTGGACCACGATGTGGCCCTTGAACCCATTGGGTCCAGGCTCTCCCCGGCACACGTACTCGATCTACTCTGTGGGGACGCCTAGCGAGTCTAGCACGTCGTACATGATCGTGGTGAACCCACAGTAGGCCAGTCCGTCCATAGAGAGCTCGACAATAGGAGCCATCTGCAATTTAACTGTAAGACGGAGTTAGTACCTTGTTATTTATGAAGTAACTTGAGTAATACAGAGTGAAACTTGCTAAGACAAGGCGAAACAAAGTAACTTAGGGTGATACTTGGTGAATCTTAAGTGAAATAGGGTGATTTAGGTTGGAACAGAATGATGTGATTGGTAAGGTAGAACGAAATGTAGGTAAGAGAGTGTGAATTTGAGATAAGCCATGCACGAAAATGCAGCACAGTCGGTAATATAACCAAAAGTGTCAAGATCTCTCCTAATTCTATTGTCCAATCCTACGGGTCCATCCTAGGGTTAAGCATGGCTCTGGTACCAACTGAAATGTCCTTGATTTCCACGAAGGGAAATCCACAGAAATGAAGTGTAAAATGATGAAACAATCTGTCAATTTACCCAAATCTCAGTCATACACAAAGTCACACATGAATATCAGAGTACAATAGAGAGTCTTACATAAATTATTCTCTTCGCCACATAGGGCGGAACACACTCACACATAGCATCTAGAACAGCATCTGACGAAGATAGCAGTGGAAAACGATCTCATGGAACCAGCTCGAGCGTAGAACAAACCCTCTAGTCCTCCCAATCATCGGTCTCGTAGCCATACTCAGGCTCAGAACCTGTCAAAAATCTATCAGTACACTTGGTACTGGCCACACATCGCCCACCCTACGCCTGCATTGCTTTGTGGAAAGTGGAATGCATTGAGGAAATAGACCTATTTAGGTTGTGGGTTTCCTATGCAAGTAGTTAATATTTTAATAATAAGATGTTCATCAAATTTTAACCCATCTTATTCACATGTTTTTCCCCAAACCCATCATACACATCACATCTCATCTCACTCTCTAGGAGACGAGATCGACTCCTGCTCAGATCTCACCTCAATGGCCAAAGCTGGGATCCAACACGAAACCTAGGGGAAAGGTAGAAAGAACTCCTCTCTCTAATCAAGTGAAGCGTAGGTCATGGGAATGTCCATATCCGCGGACGCGGCTATATGTATAGATCGATCAACTCTGCAGAGCATGTACCTGGTAATCCACAAGATCGCCATCCTCAACGATCTGGCTCGTCTAGGCTGATTCCGACTATCTCCTAACCGGTACAGTACCACCATACTACTTAGCCCTGGGCCAGCCTAGAGTCTACCGTGATGCTGAGACTGTGAGGCATAGTACCGGGCCCCCCAAGGTCACTATGCTGTCTTAGGAGGGTGTGGGTCCCCATGCCCGTACCTCCCTACAGTATCACCTTCCAACCTAGTAGTAGTGGTACCACCCTAGTCAGTCGGGTAATCATCCCCTACCCATCGGGAGCGAGTGGTATGCACGAAGGTCCCATGGTTCCGGTTCTCAAGACATACTAGTCCTTAGGGGGACCAGACAGGATATCTTCTCAAAAGGGGATCACCAATTTCCACGTGCCATGACAGCACCTCCACTAGGGATAACCAACACCCTAGTTAACCTCACAACATACCCGCCACAGGTAACTCTCATGAGGGATACCTAGGTCGCACCCCTCCAGCAAGACTTGCCCCAAAGACTCGTCGTAGGATCCTGTCCGATCGACTCAACCCGCACCACTCACCCAAGACGCACGCCAAGATCTCCCCAGTTCTTTTATCAGGTTTACCAAGTTCATGACACTACGTGCCTTATACATATACGCCTCTCACTCACCGGCATCACATCATAGATATAATGCGAGTAAGAGTAAAAGCAGTAATATGTAACATGCGAGCATCTAGCATAACAGCAGGGTGAGTAGGAGTAAGGTTGCAACAAGAAAAAGGGGCTCAAAGTAAAGCATCTACCATGCAACCTATCATCATATTATTGCATAAAAAGTAAAGCACTAGCCATTCTATATTTGCATGCGTAATAGGTTCCACGGAAGTGGGTGGGGCATGGCACCTGGCAGGTCGTCACCCAAGTCCTCGCTGTAGTCGGGGTCGTACTCCTCAGTCGGTAGGTCCTCCGGCTCTGTTAAACGTAACGTATGGTCACTGAGCGACTCCTATAGAGGTGCACCAAGAAGCAATAGAAATTCAAAAGATCCAAATGCACAAAAACACAAGCCTACGACCTAGAGCTCATTTTTAGAAAAATTTAGAAGCTGGTTTGACATTTTTCTGAGTTAAAATGAATTAGTTATGAATTTCTAAAGATTAAATGAATTTCTAAAAAAGGAAAAAAGAACTAAAAAATCCAGGCAGTGACATATGTCAAGCTCTGATTGGCCGAGAGGGCGCGAGTCACTGACATGTGGGTCCAAGTCAATGGTCAACGTTGACCAGTCAATGGTCAACGTTGACCGGGCCGCGACCAGGCCAGGGCCGGATATGGGCCGGTCTAGGCTGGGCTAGGCCCGCCACGTGGCGAGCTCAGGCGCTGCCACGTCACGCAGATGGATTCAAACGGGCTTGGGTTCCAGTGGACATGGCTCATGGTGGGCATGACCGAGCGGTTCATGGATCGCGGGTGTGGTTCACGATGGACTCGGTCCATCGTCTCCCTTCTCATGGTGCATAGTGCACCGAGTGCACCCAGTAACCCGCGGCTCACCTCCCCTCTCTCTGGCCTCACGGCCGCGCTCCCGTGCTCGCCATCGTCAGCATGGCAGTCATGACTCACTGCTCCGGGGTGCTCCTCTCTCCTTCCTCTCGAGCACCGAGCTCCTTTCACCGTGACAAACAGCTAGGACCTCTCTTCTTCGTACCAACCGACCCGAGTCAAGAGGAACGGCCTCGCCATGGCCGTGCTCTGGGCATGGTAGTCATGCTCAGAGCGCCTTCATGATGGTGACATTCCCGCACTAGTATAGCTCTGCAAGGCTGTGCCATGCTCCAGTGTGTGCTCGTGAATGTTTGTGATCGTGAACAGAGGTCCGGGCGCGGCCTTGGCTGTCCTCGGTACAGTTTCAGCTGCGGCGACACCGGAGTGCACATGGTGGTGAGCAGAGGAGATTTGTGAGCAGAACGGCTCACCTCGGGCTCATGGCAGAAGGATAGCGGTGCGGTGGTGATTCGAGGCAGTGAAGTCGAGCGGCCGTGCAGTGACGCTTTCTGACGAGGAAGAAGACAGCATCGTCTCCTTCTCCAGTGTCCCGAGCGACAGCGACAGTCCGGCTCCTCCTCGCTGCTCTTCCCCTTCTCTTCTTCCCTCCTTCCCCTTCCTTGCAGCGTGATGTGGTTAGAGGTGAGGCCACCATAGGCAGCGGTGAGAAAATTGGAGGGGGCTGGGACGTCGGTGCTCGGCTTATATAGCCAAGCTCAGAGCATGGCGATGGCGGACGGTGATGGAAGGGGGTCGAGCCATGTGGCAGCGATCTAGGGGCCTTGGCTAGGGTTTTAGGGAGGCTGGGGCTGGTGGTGACCGGATTGGCTTCGCCAATTTGGAATCTCGGGCGGTTAGAGAGGGTACGGTGGTGACAGGGCTCCTGCGGGCCATGGCGATGTCACACTACTTGCGGAGGAAGGCAGGGCGCGCAGCTAGGGTTGGCGTGGGCGCTACGGGGTGCGGGAGCGTGAAGGCTTGGCACGCAGGGTAGCAGCAGGGGACCAAGTTAATCTCTTCCTCGCGCGGGGCATGACCTTGTTCCCCCTCTGTCTCTATTTTCGGTCGAAGCAGAGAATGGGGAGCGGAGGAGAGGGATGACGGGTGGGTCCCATTCGTCAAAGGCGTGCAGAAGGAAGAAGACGCCTTGGCGTCTTGCGGTGCGGCGCGGCGGTGTGGGTTATAAATACATATTTGCCAAGGTTATAACTATTTGCCTAGGTTATAACTATTTGCCAAGGTTATAAATACATATTTATTTAGTTTAAGCAATTCATTAAATAAATGTGACTATTTTTAATTAGCAATACAAAGAATATAAGAAGCAACTCATGAATATATAATTAAATGCAAGGATGTAATTAACTAGACTAGGTGCTACTTGTGCAAAAAGGGTAGGTTTCCTACGTGGCACCTCACCAAACATAGGTCATTTTAGAAAAAAATTTGTAGTTGTGATTTTTGTTTCCTAGAAATTTCTACGTTGTTACAGCAGCACTCCAGCGAGTCAGCGACCAGACGCGCTGCTAGATGAACCAGACGCCACAGTGCCAGCGTCCAATCATTTCCAGTAAGCCTCCACACGTGACCGGACGCGCCACCGCGTCCGATCATAAGACCGAGACACGCGCAAACACTGAGCACCGATCAGACGTGCTGCAGAATAGACCGGACGCGTTACACCCGGCGTCCGGTTTGAGTCCAGTAAGCACCCACCACGACTGGACGCGTCCGATCGTTCGTGACCGGACTCGCCACCGCGTCCGATTAGCTTTTCGCTGATTCTGCTCCACGCCATGTTAACCGCTGACACTGACCGGACGCGTCTGGTTATGTTGAGACCGCGTCCGGTTCAGCGTCTGGTCACCTCTGTGACCTCCGTTCGCCTCCGTTTCTTCGCGTTCGGTGTAGTGGAAAATAGGTGTTTCATTTCCCAAAAAGCGCTACCTCTCAAACTCCACCGCCTTCGCAAATGTGCTAACACCACCAAATGTTCATCACCATGTGCATGTGTGTTAGCATTTTTTACAAACATTTTGAGGCGTTAAGTTAGCTCTTCACTAGATCTAAATGCATATGCAAATGAATCTTCATCTAGTGGCACTTAGGTGATCAATAGCCCCGGAAATTCCCCTCTTTATAGTACGGCCGTCGATCCTAAATGTGATCACACCCTCTAGGTGTCTTTATCACCAAAATGCAAAAACCCGGTTGATACCTTTACCTTGAGATCCATAGGCACCTTGTTCCTCCTTCATCACCACGTTAAGCACTTCATCATCCACACTTGATCATCATGCTTCACCATGCTATGTGCTAATCATCCTTTGCTACATACAATCTTAAGCACAGATTAGCACTTAGGCATTGTCACTAATTACCAACACCAAACATAGAGCTTTCAGCGGCAGGACCGGCCCGGCCTCAGGCCAGCAGTGACCGGCGATGGCGGTGGACGGGTTGGCCAGCTTCGCGGCTGCAAGGCACATCCGCATGCACTTGCAGTGTGGGCTGAGGTGGCCCGTGGCCTCTTGGCCACGGATGTGGGCGGCTGCAGCCGCGGCCATCGGCGGCAGGCGAGCACCGACGGCGGCAGGCCGAGGGGAAGGGCAGCACGAGCACTGGTGGTTCCATGCACAACTGAGGAACCGCTCGACTCAGTTCGAGGTGACCCATGGCCGACTGTCCATGGAAGCAGGCGGGGGCGCGTGAGCAGCTCCGGCGGCGGCCGTCTGCAGGGCGGGAGAGGCCTGAGGAAGGGCACATCGAGGGCGACGGACGGCGGTGAAGGTGCAGCGGTACACGGCTAGGACAGGGAAGGCATGGAGAAGCTGGTCGAGTGGCGGCCATGGAGCTTTGCTCAGCCGACAATGGCAGATGCGCGCTCAGTGCGGCAGCGAGGCGAAAGAGGAGGCGAGCGAGGGCGAGTGGGAGCGCGGAATGGAGCTCGACGAGCGCCCTGGTGCTCTCCACATCGAGTGAGGCATTGGGCACGCGTGGAGACGAGGTGGGGCACAGCTCGGGCATGGCCACCATGTCCATAGCAAGTGTCACCCTTTGAGGCATTACGACGAGCACATGGCAGGTGACGGTGTGGCCGGCGTGGGAGACAAATTTGGGCCATTTCCGGACCGATTCTGGAGATGGGCCAAGAAGCAAAGTTGGAGCCCACTCCATGCTCTACAAATTTGATTAAGGGACTAGAGTCATTAGGCTTTTCAAACAGCAAGTAATTAGCCTCCTAGATGGCATTGTCAAAGCAAAAATGAGATTTAACATAGAGCTCGGTTTTCTCAGGTTTTGAAAGGCCAAAATTAGTCAAATTGATTCCATCCTTTAGTATGTTCTTCTCCAATGAATAACCTCCAACTTTTGTTTTTGGACCAACTCAAGTTGCTAAATAAAATTTGGAGAACATGGTATGCCAACCTAATGATAATGAATTTCAGACTTAGAATATTTCAAGTGCTGAAAACAATAGCAGATTCGATCATGTGACCTTTGTTTGACTTATTTTTAGGATGAATCATGTTATGCTCTAAAAACCAAGTTTGTTGTACTTAAAACAAAGAACAACTTCTATTAAAGTATCAAGGTCTAGATCAGCTTGTGTTGCAAGATACAAAGCTCCAAAGTGGCGTATCTGAAACTGCAACTCCAATATGAGCCAAATTTCTGAGATCCAAAACAACATTGCATTGAATCTTGGGAGCTCTATTTGACTAGGTTAGAGGCCAAACTAGGTCCTGACCATTCAACAAAGTTTGTTCTACATAAGATGAAATACAACTTTCCTTTAAGGTTAAACCTCATAACTAGTACAGAAGTCAAACTTTTACTTTGGTCAAAGTAGCAACTCGATAAAGCATAAACTAGGGTTTTAGGCCAATCGGGGCATTTTCTTGGCATTTGCTCAACATGAACCCTTCATGACTTTTGTTGTAGAGTTTATCTAGAGTCATTTGGGCAAATTTGCAAGGTTTGGTTGATGATATATAATTTCATCCACTTAATGGTGCAATTCCAATAGGAATAGAACTTATCATTTCATGTGACTTTTTGATTCCAAACTTCATGAAACTTTTCTAGGGGTCACTATAGATAGAGAGTGATGTGAAACACATAAAAGAAGTGACATCAACACTCACTTGTATTACCAAGCATGAGCACCTAACATACACACATTGAAACATAATTAATAAGGGTATGTTGCATATGTTTCAAGGAGATGTTGCAGATGTTTCAAGCACATTCCATACACATGTTTCACATGTTGCACTAGCATGTTTCATATGTTTCACTAGTGCATCACATATGTTCCATGCTCATATATGAACAAATGATGCTTAGGCTCGTGCAATGCAAGTGCCAAATGCAAGCCTAACACCTAGAGTGTTACATTGAGGATTGCGTTGTTGTCCATGTTGATGATTGTGGTCCCACATGGGCATGCCAAGAACATGTTGATGGCAAAAATGGTCGGACGCCTTGCCATCGTGAGCACACGCAACAAGCCAAGAGAAATCACATGGAGCAGATCCCGAGCTCTCCCAAGACTTCAAAAACATAGGACCGGATAGTCGTGACCTGAGGCGTGCCAGTCAATTTGACCCTATAATTGACAAGGAGGAAAGATTGATTAGTAATTTAAGGTGAAACATGCCGGTGTTGCTCCAGACAATTTCAAATGTACGGCTTACGTAGCCGATGAGATAAGGCTATTGACTAAAGAGTTGATATCCAACATGTTCATGATACAAAGTGAATAAAATAAGCATGTCGACGATTATCAGATATTTAATTGTATAGATCTTAGCAGCCGATGATCATGAGAGCATGCAAAGGTGTGATGAATAAACATGAAAGCATTTATATCAATTGAGAAACATACTAGCTTTTAACCAAGATAAAAACAAGTACAAACATATAAATAGCCAGTGTATTCTCAATGAGCGGGTTATTGGCTAAAATAGGAGATTCTAGTGATAGAGTTGTACAACATGCAAACATTCATCCACTAGATATAAGTAAATCTACAAACTAACTAGACTCAATCTATTGTACTACCAATAGATCGAATCAGCTGATGCATCATTGATGGTAGGACCCTAGATCAGGGACTAGCGAATCCATAGGTCTACTTAGACACAAAGAATTCATGAAAGCATATTATACATGTGAAAGCTCAGACTATTGGCTAAACAGCCGAAGTATATGAAAGAAAGCTCATAACATGCAAGCAATCAACCATTAAGCATAAACAGATCCATAAACCTATCAAATCCAACCTATTATCTCTAATAGTGGGGTTTGACCGGATCGATGGCAGCCATAATAAAGATAACAAATTAAACCTTCGAAGAATACAAATCTATTCATATTCAATAGAATCATGAAAACATATTATGATAGTGAAAGCGCGGGCGATCGTCTAAATAGCTGATGTGAACATAGCACGCAGTCAAAGGCTATGTTTGACCATAAGTAAAACTTGTCAATTGATGATTTCCGATCTATATTGCTAATAGTGGGGGTTGACCGGATAGATGGCAGCCATAATAGCAGTTCTAGACTAGATTTCATCAATTGGCAAGCCTACTTAAGATCAAACATGCCTTGACCACATGCTATCTTCGATCAAGATTGGAATAAAATGACTAATCTAGCTAAAACCATCGTCAAAGTAAGATCTAGGTAAGATAAAGTGATAAGACGATAGTTTGATAAGATATAAAGCTGATCCATTTCAATCTTAATCGGGTAAGAGGTGATGTTGTTACAAATAGTAAAGATACCAATTATAACAAGATCAATAACTAATTCGTACCAAAATTTGTACAAGGTCAGCCAAACTAATGTAGCCTTACAAATTTTGATAAGAATCGATAAGTGACTTGAATTAGGGATTGTACGAGGTTGGCCGAACCAATGCAGCCTTACAATCACCAATAAAAGTCAAAAACTAACTTATACAAAGCTTACAAGAGGTTGGCCGGACCGATGTAGCCTTATAAACAAAGTATAAATCATGACGGTACTCACAAACAAATCGGAGGTTGGGCAAACCGATGCAGCCCGACTTGCCCGAAGAACTCGCCGAGATCTACTCTACTCCTACTCCTAGGGGTGGTGTAAGCCGAAAAGTAAAGGTACTAGTTTGATTGATCAATAAGAGATGTCTATTACAATAGCCAGGGTTCAATACTTACACCCAAGGTTTGACTACGAGTCCTGGTTGAACAAGACCGATTATAAAACTTGGAAAAGAAAACAAAATATCCTAAATTAAGATAACTTGGACTTCAACCTTTCCCTTCTATGAAGTTCGACACATCTTCTTGCCTTAAGCCACCGTCATCCCTTGCCGATAAGGTCCATTTTTGAAACAATGATGTTTTGTCACTCAGCCGATCCCGATGGTAGCTTACTTGGCTAATTTCGTGATGATTTTGTGAACATCCTGGCTTTTTCCAACAAACTTTGAAATCTAGGGCTCTTATGTATGTTGGTCAAAATTTGGTGTCAACACATACTTGTCTTCTCGAGGAGGTCTAGGTCATACGCAGGCATGTGGATGAACTTGCAATCCTTGATGAGGACGTATGCTTGTAGCTCCCAGGGTCCTTCCAAGTTGAGGTAGGGTGCGTCATCCTCCACCTCCATCGGTTGTTCTTGATCTTGCGCTTCCGTTGGTGTAGTTTCCTCGTCTTCATGCATCGGGCTTTCTTCGGACTCGGTGAAGTGCACGCTTGAGCTTTCATGGGAGCAATTTGAGCTCGATCCCATGATCTTCTTGAGTGCTCCGGTGACCTTCTTCTCAAAGCTGCCCATGGTAAAAATAACATGAACGACAAGCAAAATCTCGAGGGCAGGTTAAGGTTAGCACCAAATAAAAATGATGAACCCAAGAACTAGCTTGGGCTTGAGATTTTTGCAGAGGTTAGAAGTAGGATGATCAAAAAGAAGGCAACATTCAAGATATGCCTTGGTGAGGAACCACTTACAAATTTGAGTGACATGAGATAATCATTCAAGGAACATAAGTTATCTTTACATTTTCAAAGCTATGCAAAAACCCAAGTTTCTAAGCAAGGATAGAGTGAGAAGATTTTAATCCAAGCTATTCCATTTTTCAATTACCCAAGATATTTTGGTAGACACTCAGAAGTTCACAGGTTCATGTGAAGCTTAGAATAACTTGTATGCAGATTTCAAATCAAGAAGATGAACCCACTTAGTCCTTAGAACTTTACTCGAGGACGAGCAAAGGACTAAGTGTGGGGAAGCTTGTTAGGGGTGCTTAACTCATAAATTCTTACCACCAATATTTAAATAAAAGAAACAAATGTGAATACCAAAACATAGAATTAGGGATTTCAACTCACATTCTCCACAAGTTTTGGTGTTTGTATGTTTTGCAGGACGATACATGAAAATGCGCAATCCAGAAAGCGTAGTCAAGAAAAACATGAGAAGTGCTACGTACCTAAAGAATCCAAGGCCCAAACCAACAAAGAAGAGGCCTAGGTCCACTCAGCAACCACCCCTGCGAAGGCAGTACGGGGAGGCGCCACCTAGTGTGCAGGCGCACCCAGGGTGCGAGCGTACCACCCCCTGCCGCCTCTCGGGTCCACCTTTTGGGAGGCGATGCATTCAATGCCCCTTAGGATAGTTGCATGGGTATCCCCCCAGAATATTCCCCCCAAAACCATCCTAAGCGAGCTATAAAAGCAAGGGAGGCCTCCTCATTTCACAACCAAGTATGCACAAGAGAAGAAGAAGAAGATCACTCATCTTTAGCTTCTAACTAGAGTAGTATAGGGAGTGAGAGAGAGAAGAGTTGGAGAAGTACTGAAGTTGTCAGCTACCTCCACTAGTGTACTCGGTGCACTTGTACACTTAGCGAAAGGAGTGTAGGAGCTAACGGCTCCTCTACACTTGTACCTCTACGTTCGTCTTACTAATTGGCGTAAGAAGTTTGTGTTCATCTTTTGGTACTAAGTTCTTAAGTTATCTTTGTTCATTATAAACTTGCAGGTTCGTCATCTGTCCTCGTGGCAGATACTCTAGTAGAGGACTCATAATAAAGACGAAAGTTTTTGGCCAATGCTAGAGTAGTAACCAATAGCATAGGCATGGTGTCTGACCTTGAAGTTACCTTTGTTTACCTCGTTCCCCATGGTTAAGAGGTAGGTGGCAGGTGGTGACAGCCCTGTCCGCCCCTTGTAATCCTCCACGTTTGGGTTGGGCGTAGAGCTACAGGGCGGCATCACTTGGTACACCAAGTGCGATCCGGTGCCCGAAGTAAGTTTGTAGTCACAAGGTTATCTTCACTTAAGATGTCTGCCCTTAGATGAACCTCACTGCCCAAGTTATCTTTCTTCTTGTTTTCTTAGGTGAACTAGCTTAAGAGACCTTTACACATTTGTTCCTTTGAGAAAATATGATACCCTGAATACTTCCAGGTAAAGTGCTACAATGGTGTATCTGTGCGCTTGTGGATTCCTTCTGCTTACGCTAAGAAACAACAACACAAGGCATGGCGTACAGTGGCGGTACTATTCTAGCCATGGCGGTGCAATGGGAGTGGTGGTTGCTCACCAACTCCCTTGCCTGGTATTGCTTGCTTGCTATCGTCGTGGCCTCCATCCTGATGTTCCACTTCTTTGGGGAGAAGTCATGATGTCACTATCCGGGGAGAGTGGCTGTCCCATCGTGGGCTTCCTACTCTCAGGGTCACGGCCCTTCTACCCTAGCCTCTAGTAGCCAAGTCGGGGGCATTGGATCTGGTCAGAATGGGAGAGCTGGCTCCCAGTCGTGATTCCCATGCCGTAGTGGTTGGGATCATACGCCCGTCCATCAGGCTAGATGGGATTTGGGTTGTGCTGTTGTTATCTTGTCTATCAGCGGGGTGCTGACCGAGACGACGCTCTGCCCCAGTGCTAGGCGGTCAAAGGGGCTGTCGTCCTCTTGTACTCGATGGAGTGTACGCGTGCATGTCCCGTCCAGGCAGGCGTACTATACGCATCTTTCCACCTCTCGTCCTTTCATTAGCGGCTAAGGTGGTAGGTGGTTAGGGGCACTGCACGGTGCGAGGTCAAGAGGCGGGAGAGGTCGAGGCGAGCCTCGTATAGCTCAAGGGCAAGGAGTCGAAGCAGGCTACGTTTATTTGGGATATGGCCAGCTGGGCCATCCCAATTGACTCTTAAGGCCGAGCTTTGGGGTATCCCGTTTACATAACCCTGACACCTACATTCTGTACGGACCATGAAAGGGTCGAAGAGGACCGTTTCTGGCCTTACTTCAAAGGTGCTATTGAAGCAATAGATGGTTCACATGTTCGAGTTGTAGTGCCAATGGAGAAAGTAGTGAACCACACATGTCAACATGGATATACATCTCAGAATGTGCTAGCTATTTGTGACTTTGACATGAGGTTTATCTTTGCGATTGCTGGTTGGCCGGGTTCTACACACGACACATGGATCCTGAGTCATGCATTGGCAAATTTTGCTTCATATTCCGTGCCTCCTAAAGGTATACTAGTTCCTTACCATGATACCAGTACTTGTATTATTATTTAATAAGCTGATTTGGTTTTATAGGAAAATAATATCTCATGGACTCTGGTCATCCAAATCGAATAGAGTATCTTGCACCTTTCAAAGGAAGCACATACCACAAACTAGAATTTCGGTATCGTGCGGGGCGTCCTCCTCAAGGGAAGTATGATATGTTCAATTTCTTGCATTCATCCCTTCGAAATTTCATTGAATGGGCTTTCGGAGTCTTGAAGCAGAAGTGGCATATTTGATGGGCATGCCAAGTTCCCCAACTCATACTCAAAACCATATCATTCTTGCTTATCTAGTGTTTAATAATTTTATTCGTGACAACAATTTTTATGATAAGGAGATCGATAGACATGATGCTGACAAGGAGTACGTGATAAAACAGACAACAACCATGGCACATAAACACAAGGAGATGAGAGTCCTGACGTGGAGAACGAGGATACAATGAATACCATTTGCAGTAGGATAGCTGATGCATTGATGAGTGCTAGAGTGGACATCATTATATGAAGCCTATATCTTTCGTAAAATGCTAGCATTTATTTATGTGGACCATATGTAATTTTGGATGTAAAACTTTATAAAAAAATTCCTTTGTAGAATACTTATTTACATGCAAATCAACGAACAACATAGTGTTTTATGATCAGTTTGCATAAAAACAACCTCTCAGGCCTTTAGGGCATTACAAGTATTTCTTACCAAACCCAGCTAGTTTTATCAAATGGCTTTCAATTTTCTCGCAGCTCTTAGCTCATAGTAGCTTTTCCATAGGTCACAGTCTATGACAGCTTTTCCATAGCTCATAGCCGAACCAAAAGGACCCTTAGTACACATTGGTTAATTCGATGACGATATTCTACTGCTTCTGTTTATATAGTATGAATAGTTTGAAGTATGATCAAGTTAAGCAATTATAATGGTATGAAATATAATTTAGAAAAAAATAAATAAAACTAGAAAAATGAGAGGGATAAACTCCATCCATCCAAAAAATCAAATAAATTGGTTTTAGTATGATATATAATTGGTGGAAATGTTTCCTTTTTGAATTGTTTAAGCCTGCAGTAGATTATTTAGTTGTTTTATCATATCACAAACAAATATTATGTCAGACTAAAATAAGCCTTAGGATCTCATAGTCATAGGGAGAGAATAGTTTCCTCAAGTTCAGTTTAGATAGTTTTGATGAACACAATCAGTACACTATAAATTAGATTGTTTCGGTTTCACGTGATCACGTCGAAACTTGAATTATAGTTGACATAAATCATAAGTGATGAGGACATCAACACCACACCTACACCATCGCTAGCACCACTTGGTCCTCTTACTCGTGCTCGTGCCCGTCAACTCAACCATCAGGTAAGTTTATTCTTAAACTCTTGTCCATCATATTTAGACAATGGAAACACGTGCACTCTTGTTTTACTTAGGAATGATGGAGAGGATCAGAAGGGCAGGGGATTGGCGCCGGCTGGATTTAGACTGCAGGATAGCACCAACTTGTGATGCATGCCACGACTTTATACGGACTCGGATTGGGACGTTCTAGCACTTTTTGGAAAGCTTATCAAGTCTACTTTCCAACGGATCTAGCCTCATGGATATATCTTATCAGATGCTTCTGCAGTAACTATTTTTGTACCGAGACCTTTTCTGTCAACGGTGCTGCGTCACCTTATTTTGGGCCGATGGCCCATGTATCAAGTTGGGTCCATTAAGGACGCGTCCTAGGGTTGGAGAATGACTCAAACACCCTGTGGTCGTCCTCCTATCTACTTATATGCCTCTAGGGCCGCCACAAATAGATTAGGTTTTGTTTCATCGAGTTAGCTATTGCTACCGCCTTTCAGCGCGCGTGTTGGATCAACCGCCTGACTGATTGTTTTCAGAACCTCACCATCTTGTGTTTTTAGATTGAAACCTTTATATTTATTTGGCAATTAAGTGCTTGTTCTTCTTGTTCTTTCTAGTTCTTCGATTGCTTGCAGGACGGGTGCCCTAGTGGCTGGTTGTCGCGCCGCAAGATCACGGCAGCCATCGGAGGAGGTGTATCGGTTGCTAAGGCGCAACGTCCTTGGGCGGTTGTAGTCGGGCCGTGAACGTCGTCTCCATCTACAAATCGAGTTATCCACCATCTCTCATCGAAAGATCGGTCAGCGAACCCTCCGGGATCTCATCAGTTGGTATCAAAGCAAGGTTGATCGGTGAGAGACTTCCAATCCTTCGCTGTTTTTAATTTCCTATAGTCTAGAAAAGCCAAAAACAATTAGTAGATTAGGGTTCCGTAATCCTATAGACCTTTTGAGCCTTTGCTAGCACTACTTAGTAGGGCTTGTTGAGTCGTCGGTTGCATCGGTTGCGTCGAGTTGCTGGTCTTAGTTTCAGTCCTTTCGAGTTTCGAGTTCTTGTCACGTTATAGTCATAGCCGTGTGCTGCCATATAAACCTTTTGTTAGCTAAATCCGAATACATCCTTGTGTTCAAGTCTGAGTAGGAATCTGAGTTGTTTTCAGACCGAATTCCACGTGGGGTTGAGTTCGAGTTGGAATCGGTTTAGAGTCCGAATTGACAGCTGCCTTGTTGCTGTTTTGAGTCTGAATCCGAGTACATCTTTGTGCAGCAGTAGTCCTACCTATACTCAAACTCTCCACGTCTTGCATATACATTTTGGCTCGTTTTTACTCTAGAGAGAGAGAGAGTGTGTGTGTGTGGTAAATTGCTCATTTGATATCTCTCTGATCATATAATCAGTTTTGAGGATTCAAAAAAAAGAAAAAAAGGAAAAAAAATAAAAAAAGAAAAAAAAAGAAAAAAAAAAGAAAAGGGGCTGATCTTTGTGTTGTCTCATTTTGTTAGGTGGAGTTTGTGATTTCCTTTGTGTCCAGGCTCGCGTCTCCAGCATGGTCTAGGCTAGGACCAGCACAGTACCACCGTTGAACGATTATTCAGCTCGCTTTTCTGACTAACGTGGTGCTAGTATCTTTCCTTGTGCATAGCATTTGGCCCACCTACAGCTCCACATATACGACTACAGCTTGACAGGTGTTGTTGCTGTGGTACCGATACATTCTCTTCCAAGGTTGCAGACTTGCTGGTTGTTGACCCCTCTTGTTGAGCAAGGTAAGAACTGGTAAGAGCTTGATAAACAGGTTGAGAGTTAGCGCCTTGCTGTAGCTACATCCTAGTAGTTGTAGGGCTTTTATTTCTTCACCTGTTATCTTGTTTCCACTTTGTTTTGTTGAACCATGTCAGGATCAGAGGACAGTAACAAGATTCCACAATCTCCTCGCACCAAGGGCATCATTCAACATTTTACAAGGCAAGTGCAGCTGCATACAGAAGGACTTGATCAAGATTTACAGGTGACCAATGACAAGATTGGGCAATTGGAGGCCACCCAACTTGCCACCAACACCAAGCTTGCAGGATTGGAGGCATCTGTTACTCGTGTGGACAGAAGCCTTGCTGCTCTTCTGCAGCGTTTTGATGACTTCCACACGAAAGACAAAGAGCAGCATAATGAAGACAACAAGGACGAAGAGCAACTCAAAGATAATTTTAATGATGACTATACTGCTGATACTGAACAGGATGATCATGACACTCATGATCGGCGTCGTCTACGCCATAATCATAGAGGTATGGGTGGTCACCGCCGACGCGAGGTACCCAATAATAATGATGCTTTCAGTAAGATTAAATTTAAGATACCTCCTTTTGATGGTAAGTATGATCCTGATGCATACCTTTCTTGGGAAATTGTTGTTGACCAGAAGTTTGCATGTCATGAATTTCCTGAGAATACACGTGTTAGGGCTGCTACTAGTGAGTTTACTAACTTTGTTACTGTTTGGTGGATAGAACATGGCAAGAAAAATCCTAATAACATACCACGAACTTAGAATGCTTTGAAACGAATCATGAGGGCTAGATTTGTTCCTTCTTACATGCACGTGATTTGTTACATAAATTGCAACAACTGAGATAGGGTACTAAAAGTGTAGAAGAATATTATCAAGAATTGCAAATGGGTATGTTGCGTTGTAATTTAGATGAGGATGACGAACCTGCTATGGCAAGATTTTTGGGTGGGTTAAATCGAGAAATTCAGGACATCCTTGCTTATAAAGAATACACTAACGTAACCTGTTTGTTTCATCTTGCTTGTAAAGCTGAAAGGGAAGTGCAGGGGCGACGTGCCAGTACCAAGAATAATTTTTCTGCAGGGAAGACTAATTCATGGCAGCCCCGCACGAGTACTACTCCGACTACACGTACTCCTGTGCCATCATCCAGCGACAAGCCACGTGCTACTCCCGCAAATTCAGTGGTCAAGACGATCCAGAAGCCTGCTGCAAGCGCTTCATCCATGGCATCTACTGGTAGAACAAGAGACATTTAGTGTCACCGATGCAAGGGGTATGGACATTTGATGCGTGACTATCCAAGCAAGCGTGTTATGGTCATCAAAGATGATGGTGAGTATTCCTCTGCTAGTGATTTTGATGAAGATGCATTTGCTTTGCTTGCTGCTGACCATGCAGGTAGTGACGAACAACCAGAAGAGCAGATTGGTGCAGAGAATGCAGATCATTTTGAGAGCCTCATTGTGCAGCGTGTGCTTAGTGTCCAAATGGAGAAGGCGGAGCAAAATCAGCAACACACATTGTTTCAAACAAAGTGTGTCATCAAAGAGCGTTTGTGCTACATGATCATTGATGGAGGTAGTTGCAACAACTTGGCTAGCAGCGACATGGTGGAGAAGCTTGCGCTTACCACCAAACCACACCCACATCCATATTACATTCAATGGCTGAACAACAGTGGTAAGGCAAAGGTAACTAGACTTGTTCGAATCAATTTTTCCATTGGATCCTATAAAGATGTTGTTGAATGTGATGTTGTGCCTATGCAAGCTTGTAATATTCTGCTAGGTAGACCTTAGCAATTTGATAGAGATTCTATGCATCATGGTAGAGCAAATCAGTATTCTTTTCTATACCATGATAGAAAAATTGTGTTGCATCCTATGTCTCCTGAAGCTATTATGCAAAATGATCTTGCTAAAGCTACAAAAGCTAAAAGTGAGAGCGATAAAAATGCCAAATCTGTGAGTAGTAAGATAGATGAGATAAGATTGAAAGGACATTGCTTGCTTGCTACTAAATCTAATATTAATGAATTGGTTTCTTCCACTTCTGTTGCCTATGCTTTGGTGTGCAAGGACATTTTGATTTCAATTCACGATATGCATCATTCTTTGCCCCCTGCTGTTGCTAACATTTTGCAGGAGTATTCCAATGTTTTTCCAAATGAGATACCAGCAGGGCTGCCACCAATACGAGGGATTGAGCACCAAATTGATCTTATTCCTGGTGCATCTTTGCCAAATCGTGCGCCATACAGGACAAATCCAGAAGAAACGAAGGAAATACAGCGACAAGTGCAAGAACTACTCGACAAAGGTTATGTGCGTGAGTCCCTTAGTCCTTGTGCTGTTCCTGTTATTTTAGTGCCTAAGAAATATGGTACATGGCGCATGTGTGTTGATTGTAGAGCTATTAATAATATCACCATTCGATATCGACACCCTATTCCACATTTGGATGATATGCTTGATGAACTGAGTGGTGCTGTTGTGTTTTCTAAAGTTGATTTGCGTAGTGGGTACCACCAGATTCGTATGAAATTGGGAGATGAATGGAAAACTGCTTTCAAAACTAAATTTGGTTTATATGAGTGGTTAGTCATGCCTTTTGGGTTAACTAATGCACCAAGTACTTTCATGAGATTAATGAACGAGGTTCTACGTGCTTTCATTGAAAAATTTGTTGTAGTCTACTTTGATGATATATTGATTTACAGCAAATCTATGGATGAACATCTTGATCATTTACGTGTTGTTTTTAATGCTTTACGAGATGCATGTTTATTTGGTAACCTTGAGAAGTGCACCTTTTGCACCGATCGAGTGTCTTTTCTTGGCTATGTTGTGACTCCATAGGGAATTGAGGTTGATCAAGCTAAGGTAGAAGCTATACAGGGATGGCCTGTACCAAAGACTATCACCCAAGTGCGAAGTTTCCTAGGACTTGCTGGTTTCTATCACCGTTTTGTGAAGGACTTCAGCACCATTGCTGCACCTTTGAATGAGCTTACGAAGAAGGGAGTGCCTTTTAGTTGGGGCAAAGTACACGAAAACTCCTTTAACATGCTGAAAGATAAGTTGACACATGCACCCCTCCTCCAACTTCCTGATTTTAATAAGACTTTTGAGCTTGAATGTGATGCTAGTGGAATTGGATTGGGTGGTGTTTTGTTACAAGAAGGCAAACCTGTTGCGTATTTTAGTGAAAAATTGAGTGGGCCTGTTCTAAATTATTCTACTAATGATAAGGAATTGTATGCTCTTGTTCGCACATTAGAAACATGGCAGCATTACTTGTGGCCCAGAGAGTTTGTTATTCATTCTGATCATGAATCTTTGAAGCATATTCGTAGTCAAGGGAAATTAAACCGTAGACATGCTAATTGGGTTGAATTTATTGAATCTTTTCCTTATGTTATTAAGCACAAGAAAGGGAAAGAGAATATTATTGCTGATGCTTTGTCTAGGAGATATACTTTGCTGAATCAACTTGATTGCAAAATCTTTGGATTAGAAACAATTAAAGACCAATATGTTAATGATGCTGATTTTAAAGAAGTGTTGCTGCATTGTAAAGATGGGAAAGGATGGAACAAATTCATCTTTAGTGATGGATTTGTGTTTAGAGCTAACAAGCTATGCATTCCAGCTAGCTCTGTTCGTTTATTGTTGCTGCAGGAGGCACATAGAGGTGGCTTGATGGGGCATTTTGGAGCCAAGAAAATAGAGGACATACTTGCTGGTCATTTCTTTTGGCCAAAGATGAGAAGAGATGTGGAGAGATTTGTTGCTCGTTGCACGACATGTCAAAAGGCTAAGTCACGGTTAAATCCACACGGTTTGTATTTGCCTCTACCTGTTCCTAGTGCCACTTGGGAAGATATTTCTATGGATTTTGTGTTGGGTTTGCCAAGGACTAGAAAGGGACATGATAGTGTGTTTGTGGTTGTTGATAGATTTTCTAAGATGGCACATTTCATACCATGTCGTAAAACTGATGATGCTACTCATATTGCTGATTTGTTCTTTCGAGAAATTGTTCGTTTGCATGGTGTACCCAACACAATTGTTTCTGATCGTGATGCTAAATTTCTTAGTCATTTTTGGAAGACTTTATGGGGAAAACTAGGAACTAAGATTTTGTTTTCTACTACATGTCATCCCCAAACCGATAGTCAAACTGAAGTTGTCAATAGAACTTTGTCTACTATGTTAAAGGCTGTTTTAAAGAAGAACATTAAGATGTGGGAAGATTGTTTGCCTCATATTGAATTTGCTTATAATCATTCACTGCATTCTACTACAAAGATGTGCCCATTTCAGATTGTATATGGTTTCTTGCCTCGTGCTCCTATTGATTTGATGCCTTTGCCATCTTCTGAAAAACTAAATTTTGACGCTACTAAGCGTGCTGAACTGATGTTAAAACTGCATGAAACAACTAAAGAAAACATAGAGCGTATGAATGCTAAATATAAGTTTGCTGGTGATAAAGGTAGAAAGGAACTAATATTTGAACCTGAAGATTTAGTTTGGTTGCATTTGAGAAAGGATAGGTTTTCTGAATTGAGAAAGTCTAAATTGATGCCTAGGGCTGATAGACCATTTAAAGTGTTAGAGAAAATTAATAATAATGCATATAAGCTGGATCTGCCTGCAAATTTTAGGGTTAGTCCCACATTCAACATTGCAGATTTAAAGCCATATTTGGGTGAGGACGTTGAGCTTGAGTCGAGGACGACTCAAATGCAAGAAGGGGAGAATGATGAGGACATCAACACCACACCTACACCATCGCTAGCACCACTTAGTCCTCTTACTCGTGCTCGTGCCCGTCAACTCAACCATCAAGTAAGTTTATTCTTAAAATCTTGTCCATCATATTTAGACAATAGAAACACGTGCACTCTTGTTTTACTTAGGAATGATGGAGAGGATCAGAAGGGCAGGGGATTGGCGCCGGCTGGATTTGGACTGCAAGATAGCACCAACTTGTGATGCATGCCACGACTTTATACGGACTCGGATTGGGACGTTCTAGCACTTTTTGGAAAGCTTATCAAGTCTACTTTCCAATGGATCTAGCCTCATGGATATATCTTATCAGATGCTTCTGCAGTAACTATTTTTGTACCGAGACCTTTTCTGTCAACGGTGCTGCGTCACCTTATTTTGGGCCGATGGCCCATGTATCAAGTTGGGTCCATTAGGGACGCGTCCTAGGGTTGGAGAACGACTCAAACACCCTTGTGGTCGTCCTCCCATCTACTTATATGCCTCTAGGGCCACCACAAACAGATTAGGTTTTGTTTCGTCGAGTTAGCTATTGCTACCGCCTTTCAGCGCGCGTGTTGGATCAACTGCCTGACTGATTGTTTTCAGAACCTCACCATCTTGAGTTTTTAGATTGAAACCTTCATATTTATTTAGCAATTAAGTGCTTGTTCTTCTTGTTCTTGCTGGTTCTTCAATTGCTTGCAGGACGGGTGCCCTAGTGGCTGGTTGTCGCGCCGCAAGATCACGGCAGCCATCGGAGGAGGTGTATCGGTTGCTAAGGCGCAGCGTCCTTGGACGGTTGTAGTCGGGCCGTGAACGTCGTCTCTATCCACAAATCAAGTTATCCACCATCTCTCATCAAAAAATCGGCCAATAAACCCTCCGGAATCTCATCAATAAGGACGGATCTAGAAACAAACAGGATGTTGTAAATACCTCGTTGAAAGTATTGTTCTTTGGCAATAGTATAACACACTTTAAAATTTAAATTATCGTGGTGCTATATTTTTGTCCGTTGCAAGTTTGCAACGCACACACATGATTTAGTAGAGAGAAAGAAAACATAAAAAACGCGTGGGCTGCAGCCCATCTGTCTCCTACCAGGCCTACTTGGGAACCCACTCCTGAGTGCATCTGCTGCCGAGCTTTGCTGCTTGTTCTGCAGTCTCGGATTCCTGGGTCCCGGCGCAGTCGACTCCAGGCTGCAGGGAGCAGGGTCCTGACTCAGCAGCCTTCGATGTTCCACGTCCGACGGCCGACACTGAAGGGTTACCTAATCGCAAGGCGGAAGCTGGTGGATGATTGCAGCATTTCTCTCTTTTGGAGTTTGGATTGGAAGCCAATAGGTAATTTCGTATTGATTTTCTTCTAATTAGGGTTCCCTCCTGTTGATATATCCATATCGTCTCTGGCCATTTGAATTATAACCTATCAGACCAATAATTCGGCAAGTTTCTGCTCTAGCGCTTTCGGATTTGGATTATTTAAACCTAAAACTTTAGAGGACCTGAAATGGCATCGGAAGCAGCGCCTTTGGATGTACTAAGTATATTGTTATTTCGGATTTTTGGAGTGAACACTATTCGTGCCTCCCAGATGTAATATCTTTTATTGTCTGGAAATGTCAAGTCTGACTTTCCGAACAGAGGTCCTCAAATACACAGGTCGAATGCATATCATGAAACTGGATTCATGACATCTTTCTGATTTTTTAAAGATAATAGTTTCTTTAGCTAAACGCGACCATTGGTGCCTACTAGCTATTATGCGAATTTACAAACCCCTATGAAAATAAAAGATCATCTTGAATTGTTTTTAAGTTATAATGGAACTTCTGTATCGATTACAAATACATACGTGCTGATATTCTATGTAAGCCCATATAAATCCATAAGAAAAATCGGCTAGTCAAATAATTGACCAATCATCCATGGGTGAGTTCTTCTATATTAATGCATATTTGGAAATTTTCTTATTGGTTGCTTTTCAGGAAAAAAAGCAACAGTTGGTGACGCTAGTAACCCATCACTATTAAAGTGAACTAAAAAAGTAGCAATTGAACAACAGCACCACGTTACACTGTCTTATCTCAGCATGGTAATACACTCATATAGCTTCTCTGTAGCTCTTGAAATCTTGATGAAAAATTCTGTGATTCCTTCCAGATGTTTGCAGAATGTATTAATGCAATAAACTTCTTTACCTTTGATGCTCTTTTTAAGGTAATTTCTCACAATCTTATCCAAATTATCACTAATCCATTTGGCGACCAAAATAGACATTTACCTTGAAACACACTTGGGTAACAAAGGACACATAGATAATTGCTGAACTCATTTCCTTTACCAAGAATGCAGAAGTACCTGACTAATTTTTTGACAACTTTTCTTGAACATATTGCAGATTCTGTTACTTGCTTTAGGATGATATGTTTATTTTTTAAGTTTGTTTAATGTTTTATCTGCACGCAACTTCTACAAAAAGCACAGCACATTAACCAGTAACCATTGTTTTTTGTTAATTTAGTAAGCATTTTTCTGCAATATAAATTGTGTTTTTTGTATCTCAGAATAATGTCTGTTGTCAATTTCTTATCTTCATACTTTTCCTTTTCTCAAATAATTTGCATATTTAGAAAGTATTGTTTGCTTCACTGGACTGTTGTGTGAGTATAATTTTTTTCCTTAGTGTCTTGTGTATTCTAAAGCGGGCCGATAATGTAAAGAGCGGTAGAGGTCGACCTAAACTAACTTGGGACGAGTCCGTTAAGAGAGACCTGAAGGAGTGGAATGTCTCTATGGATTTAGCTATGGACAGGAGCGCTTGGAGACTGGCAATCAACGTGCCTGAACCGTGACCTCTTTTTGTCTTGTGCCTTTTATGTCTCTTTATGTGTCTCTCTATTTCTCGTCTCTTTTGGGTTTCATCTCTAGCCTACCCCAACTTGCTTGGGACAAAAGGCTATGTTGTTGTTGTTGTTGTTGTCGTCGTCGTCGTCGTCGTCGTCATCGTCGTCGTCTTGTGTATTCTAATTCTATTCCAGTGACTTTAGATTTACTTGGATGGTATGGTGCTACCTTCTTTGCTCCATAACCATGTGCCTTTTTTATCATTCTGTTGTGTCTGCTTCATCATCATTTTGTGCATTCTTAGCAGCAATTGTATCTTGTCTTTTCCATCTTGTGAATTTCTCGTCAGATCATTGGGATATGAAACTAGTTTTTCAGCATACATTTTTTCTGTTATTATTTTTTCTTGAATATTTTTTAGTTAGTAATTATGTTCCACATTGTTTCTAGCAATTTCTTATTCTTAACATGTCCATTCAGTTAGCTGTTTGATTAATGTTTTGGCTACAATGTCTCAGATTTCTGATAGGCCAAGTTAGCAGCCTTTTATCATGACATTTATTTTCTCATGTTATCATGCAATTCTTTTGGAAAAAGTATAGTGCCAATGAAACTTGACTTTAATTTTTGTTGTTTCTGTAACCATCTTTTGCCTTCAATTGTGTTTTAGTTTTTTTTCTTTACTCGTCCAAGGAAATTTTAATCATAACTAGATTTGGAAAGATTCAATCTTAATATTTATCCATTAGTGTTTCTAGAATGTTATCTATTAATTTCTGTATCTTCACTTGGTCAAACTAATTTATCTAAATATTTGTTTGTTCTTGTGACAGATAAATGAATCCTTAAATGATGGCGGAGGATGCCAGAAGTGGTGCTGACTCACCAGAAATCGAAGAAATTGCAAATTCTGTGGCAAAAGATCTATGTTATCACCAATTATCCTATCAGAACATCGATGAGAATGACAATTCATGCCAGATCTACAAAGTCCATAAACTTGTTCGTCAAGTTGATACTTTTGCTTTTGAACCATTTGTTTTGTCCATTGGCCCATACCATCATGGACATTCCAACCTACAGTTTATGCACAAGAATAAATGGCATTGCTTGGATTATATTCTTAAAATGAACTGTACAAAGAAGCTGCAGGACTATCTACTGGCTATTGGTGATATAGAGAATCAAGTAAGAGCATGCTACTCTGGTGAAATAAAATTGGACAGCAAAAGCTTCAAGCATATGCTCTTGCTAGATGGATGCTTTCTATTGGTTTACCTTAATGGTATGAATGGAGTTAAACGAATAACTCAAGCATCGCCTGCAAGTAATATTAACCCTGATCGCATAACTGATTCTAGGTTGACATCAGAAGAAGGTAACATATCTCCAGAAAACAGTGCACAAAGGATGTTGGACAGAATGCCGGAGATTGAATTAGGCCAAGTTGATGCCTGCCAGAGGAGTCTGGAGAGTGGGAATTCTACACAGATGCAAGAAGAATCTTTTGTGCAGTGGTATGATACCTTTTTAGTGGTTGATTTATTCCTTTTTGAAAATCAAATTCCCTTTTTTGTCGTTAAGAAGATATTTGAAGTCCTTGTTGGTTCAGACATGGGCAGTGTACTTATAGAAAATGTCACTAATTACATAGAAGAAAATCTGCGTTATTTTACGAAGGCATTCGGTCAATACAACAAGCCCAAAGATTTTTTCCATCTGCTCCATCTGTGTCACATGCATTTTAAACCAAGTATGGCACTGGAGGAAAGATACTGTGTACGGCCTCAGTTTGGTGGATGTGCTGGCAATATGTTTCACAGGCTTTTTTGCATTGATCATGGGGATGAGCATAGTCCATGGCATAATCACCAATCCAACTTCCTTCAACATGGGCAGCTCAGTCGTTGGCGTCGAGCGACACAATACCACGATGCAGGAATTGTTTTCAAGAGAAAGGAGTTCGATCAGCACAAAACTCACTCAATGTTGGACCTAAGGTTTCAAGATGGTGTACTTGAAATTCCATGCTTACCTGTAGATGACAGAACATGTGCTCTTTTTAGGAATATGATTGCATTTGAACAGAGCTTTCCTCAGTTCGGCAATTGTGTTACTGCTTATGTGATGTTCATGTCCCAGCTAATCAGCAGGCCAGATGATGTTACATTGCTTTCACGACGAGGAATCATAGTGCATAATCTTCATAGTGACAAGGTGATCTCGACACAGTTTACACGGCTAACAAAAGGTGTGGTGTTTAATTTCACAGGCAATTTCTACCTGAAGTCCATATGTTTCAGGATGGAAATGCATTATCAGAATCGCATTAACAGGTGGATAGCTTGGTTGAGGCACAACCATCTGAGCAACCCGTGGTTGGGTTTGGCACTGCTTGCTGGATTGATCGTTCTCTTCTGCACCGTTGCACAGACAGTGCTGACAGTTCTTTCTTATATGGGACCACTATAAGCCAAAATACCAATTTTAGCCTCCTATATTCTTTGTTCCATATGCATCTGTTATTTTACTTGTCCAGTCCTTACCTTAGTTATTATTTCAGAATTTCCATGCATTATTGCTAAGTAGGAGTAATCAACTGTTCGTGCATATGTAATATTCAAATGCTGGGAGTCAAGTGAGTGTGTTGTTTTTGGTAAAGAACTTGACAAATGAGAGGAGTATATATTGACCCCAGAAAAACAACGCTATGAAGCATTACCACACTTTAACCGCCATTTATTTAGGTAAACACGGATTTAATAGAAAGTAGAAATGAAAGCAAAAACATCATCTTGATATTTTGACAAAAAAAAAACATTATCTTGATATAAAATGGGGAAGCAAAACACTTGATCTAGACCGAACATTAAATTAAATAATTTTCTATAGTAAGATAGTGACAAACAAACTAGAGCTGCATCTAGTAACTCCGAAGGGTAAACAAAAGACAACTCCAACGTTTAAAAACACGTTTTTTTTCAGGTGTATATCAACAAGTCTGTACTTGTACTGCTACTCATATCCCGCCGTGGATCCTTGAAGCTTATATACCTGAGACGGTGGAACAATAGCATGAAATTTATGAAAACCCTCAGCAAACCAACTGCTTTAATGAAACTATTCAAATCATAATTTGATTAATCAACAAACTTAAACAACAATAAAAACATCAAATAATTCATAAGTTGTACTTTTAAGTGCAAATGCCAATGCAATACAATGCACACATTCACTTCTACCATATGTTCGAAAAAAAAGAGTGAGAGCTGCAACAACATCACTGATTACAATATATGTTGTTGTACATGTACTTACTGTACTAATTTAACTATGGTTTCTTCAAATGCAGATCAACTGGAAGAGTGTAAATGCAATGCTGCAATGTATACACTATATATACCTCCAAATATGGATAAGATAGGTTGTTCACGAACCCGCAAATAGTAGCCCGCAAAAATTTAGCCTATTTGTTGGTTCAAATGCAGATCAACTGGAAGAGTGTAAATGCAATGCTGCAATGTATGCACTATATATACCTCCAAATATGGATGCAAGATAGGTTGTTCAGGAACCCACAAATAGTAGCTCGCAAAAATTTAGCCTATTTGTTGATTCATGGACAACCTGCCTTGCATCCCTACCTCTGAATTTATAATTTAAGAGTAGTACCACAAGCTACAAATTAGCATATTTCATAATAAAGCAAGAACTTTAAATTTCAGATTATCTGGCAAATGTGAGGTACTCATATTTAGTGGAAATAGTTCAAAACAAAGTTAAAGCATGTGGACCACATCACCACGTTTGTTTGCCTTTACCAACAATCGATCAATAGAACTAGACACACCCGAAGGCAAAAACACCTTGACAATGCCATACTCCCAGGAATCCCGACTATCGGATATGCTAGCTACCGAATCCGTACCGAAGAAGACCCGAAGGCTCACGACTCACCTATTCAAGGAAGGATATCTCTGATCACACCAAGACTCCGACGAGGGCACGACTACGTAGCTTGTAGGGCAAGTAGGCCTCAGATATAAATATCTAGCAATACCCCCTGTTGTAATCATCGAAACTCTCATAGGCATAGCCATCTTGCAATCACCATCTCGCTATTCGATGAGATCGTAATACAAACAAGTAGGAACTGGAGGTACGACTCTTACTCGCTTCCCAGGGGCCCAAACCAGTATAAATCTCGTGTCCCGATTGTGATTGTTCTTTGCATCAAGCAAGTTCCTCCAAGAACTAAATATCTGCCAGTGAAAAACATTGACAGAGGCACGCCAAGTAGGGGGATTTCATGCGAAGACTGATCATGCCAATCTTCAACAATGCTTGCGTTCAGGATCCGATTGCTTTCGATGCAACCATCTGGCCAAGCTCCATCAGATCTGAGGCAAGAGGAGAAATCCTCCTGTTCCCTCGACCTAGGTCGATGTCCCACAACGTGCCACCAACTATCCGCTTCGGGTGTTTGGTATTCGAGCACCAGAAAAACATTGACCAACCGATCATCAAGGCACAAGGGCCCGATCCAATCTATGTAGAAACCATCCCGATCGACTTATCCTCGGATAAAATTTCTATTGATCAGGACGGCGGGTACAGTTTCAATTTCGACAACTCAAAAGATGAGTTTCACCTTGTGCAAGATTGTCACAACTATGCAGAATATTGGCATTGAAAGGTTATCCACACCAAGCGATCGGGAGTTTGCACATCCCCACGTTCCGATGAGAGGTCAAAAACCATACACTTCGTCGAAATAGCCCAACCAGGGTTCTACATGAAGCCATGCTTGGGAGGTTGGATAGACGATTCTATGCTAATTAAGAAGGGAGATCCAGGCCGCCCCATCACCTCTATAGCGATAGTTCGACGAAGCCATCTGCGACATCGGCTCCAGTGTGAACATCATACCTAAGGTAATCTATGATAACGTTCTACAATTCGGGCCCCTACTGCATACAAACATGTGTCTAATGTTTGCGGATCAGTCACCCCGTCCGGTAGGAGTCATAGATAATGTATGTGTACGTGTTGGATATTCATATGTGCCAGCAGATTTCGTAGTATTGGATATAGGTCAGAACCCAAAGGCCCCCATAATTTTTGGTCATCCTTTTCTGCCAATGCCACCATCTACGCTGGAACAGTTGAGGTCTGTTTTTACCTGAAAGAAAGAATAGAGCAATTCCCCTTTCAACGTCCCATCAATGTGTCCAAACGTCAAGCGCAAGCTGGGAGGACAAGGAGAAGGGCTCCGAGGTCCGGTGGCCTCAACCATGCAGAACATTACTAAGACAACCCGAGTAGGATGAACAATTCCTCAGTAAAGGCAAGTTGAAAGCCACATGGACTACTCCTCGCCCAAAGGAGACCATCACAAGCAAGTGTGTCTTAGATTTGTCAGGTGTCCGATGAACTCGAATACCGGGACATATCTAACCAAGCAAACAACTCATCTCCCCTAACGGGGTCAATTGAGCGCCTATTCAGGCAAAATAAATTGGCTTTTTCGCTAGACTGCCATTCTTGGGAGCCAGCAGCGTGACAAAAGATCGAGCACTCATGCATGAAATAGTCAACCAATTGACAAAAGATCGGTCTCATACAAAGAAGTGCCTTCCTTGTTGTAAGACGCCGATCCCAAGGGCAACCCTACAACCAGAGGACATGTGACCCGGTTCAAAGGAAAAAGCAATGGTGTAGATTCAACCTCTAACTGCAAATCGCTACACGTTCAAGGTCTCCCTTTAGAAGATAGACAAAGTAACATATGCAACAACTATGAGGATTAGGCTACAATTGTAATTTCCTTCGGTGTACACTCTTGAGTAATGAAAATGTCTTCTGGCTCTAAGTTGTTTTCTCGCGCATTATTTTTTTTGTTCAAAGAGCTGTGCTAGCCAAATTTTTTACTAATACACAACTATGATATTGTCGAAAGAGTAAGTTGAGATATATTGTTCGATTCAACTAAAACGTTTGGCAAAAATTGTGTAAAAGAACAAGCAAAAACCCCTCGACCAATATGTCTTGGCGTTCCACTTCAGGAAAAATTACTCTAGAAAATACCAACAAGAACAAGAGGTGTGAGGTCATAGAAGACAACACCTGAACGGCAGCATCATGTTGGAGCATCCATCAGCATTGGTCACAAGGGTCGAGGTACACAACTCAAACTTCCCCTCTCGTTCAATTCTTAAGATTACTAATTCTATGCCAAAGTTTGGCTATACCTTTCTATATCCTGAACCTTTATAAAAACTTTAGTATTGCGTAGTACAGAGCAATGTGTTCTGATGAACGTTTGTTTTCTCCTTGTGATTTAAGTACCTGCATAATATGTTCATATATAAAGCTTTGTTAACAACAACAACCTACGCCATAACCCCATGGTGTACAAGTCACACCATCATGATGCTAGTGACTAACTTATGGGGGCTACAGTCAAGCAAACAAAGTAAAGGGAAAGCCAAGTCGAGGAGAAAAGACAATGACTTTTAAAAACTACTTAAAAGTACTTTTGTGACATATATTCTATCCCCTACAGTACTTGATCGTAAGAGAGCTCTGTGTAACTAACAAAACACTCGATCTTGAACGAGTCCCAAGCACATATCGAAGCACACAATTGTGCGAGGGTCCAAAGGCTTGACAGAGTTCTTGACCTCAAGCAATCAAAGTGCTCATTGACATTGAAGTACATATCATGCATGGGCCCATTGCACTCGACGGAGTGCTTGACTTCAAATGATCGAAGTACTCATCAAATTCCGAAGTGCCATCAGGTGAGGGCCCAAAGGCTCGACGGAGTTGTTGACCTCAAGTGATCAAAGTACTCATTTGTATCGAAGTCCAATCATGAGAGGGACCACTGTGCTCGATGGAGTACTCGACCTCAAGTGACCTAGGTACTCATTAATATTTTCAAAGAAAAAGTACGATCATAAGAGACTCATTGCACTTGATGCAGTGCCCGATCTCTCGTAATCAAGCTATATCAAATCAATATGTCACAAAGGTACTCCACTTATTTTCAAAACCGTATGAGAAACACACTGTCACCTATGGGCAGGGGCCTTTTTCACAAAGATTGAAAGAGACCAATAAGGGGTTGTTCAAGTAGACCGAGTTAGGCGAATAACTTGTCCCCCTCAATGTATCAATCCTTCTCATTGTTTTGGCTTCACTTCCTTCTCCCTGGCTCATACATGCTTTGGGGCTGGAGCCTGCCGGTAGTGTCGTGCGAGACCTTTTAGTTACAAAAAGGCTCGGGGGCTACCTTAAAACAATAGCTGTTCAAATAGCTAGTCACTCTTTATCTAGAACACCGATCAATTGTTCACATAAAGAGTACGAAGGCTACCATTTGTTCTACCAAGTCTTTACTCTTCATTTGAATAATTCTTTTATTCAAATAAAGAGTCAGGGGGCTACCATATACATATTCACAAGTCTCAAATTTTTTGATCGTACAAAGCTTGAATGCCCAAACACACGCAGTTGTCAGGAGAAACAGTATGATAGACCGCCTGAGTCTTAGCTACTCCAATCCAATGACCAATATGTAAATGGCACATAGCAATGCGAGAAGGAAAATCACAGACAAACTAAACTGCTTAAGAGACAAGAAATGATAATGTGTTCAATATTACAAATTGTCTTTCAGAGCATGACTAATGTTTAAACAGCCTCTATAATGCGATGATTGGTGCAAGATCTAAATTCACTTACCATCTTCATCATCATCATCGTCAACGTATAAACCAAGCTTGTCAACAAAGGCTCTGGCCGTAGGTTGGATCTCTTCAAGCAGCTTCTAGACATCATCTGCCTTACTACAGTTGTAACCCTGTAGTATTAGGTTTGGATCAAAATCAAATTGGCAACTCTTGATGACTCCAACCATGTGTTCAACTGTAGTAATGGCTCCCTTGGTCAACTTCTCCTCAACTACAATCCCGCACTCTTCAGCGGCCTCAAGCTTCTTTTGCAGCTCCTTAGCTTGTTGCTTTAAAATCGCCTTCTCCCCTTCTATGACATCAATATGCTTGCGCAGGCCTAAGAAGAACAACAAGAGGTCAGGACCTGAATAGCAGCAGATGCACATTAAGCAATACCAAAACTTACTATCATTGCTCCCTAAAAGTTAAAACACCTCCTGCTGCAGCACAAGGTTCTCCTAGCCAGACTGCTTGACCTGTTTATGATCTTGTTCCTAGAGATCATAACAGACTTGCATCTCTAGATAAGAGCCTTCATGCGAGAGGGGTTCCTTTCTAGGATCACGGCTTTGGCCCCCTGGACCTGGACATTGGTTGTCAAGGCCATATCTAACGCTCCAGGGGTCGGGGTAGTAGTAGGCTCTTCAATAGCAGCCTTACTCGGACCTTCAGAGTTTTGGCTTTCCTATAGAAGCAATAGAACATCAAAGAGAAAATTGGGAAAAACAAAACTGAATCCACTAGCCAAACTTACGGGTCAAGCGGGATCAAACACCTTGGCCTCCTTAGTCGCTGGGTTGTCGGTCTAGTCGCTGGTGGGGTTAAAGCTTTCTCCTAAGTACAAACCTCCCGAACACGTTCAAGGCTATTGTTGGTGGTCCTTAACTACTATTTTTAATCGCCAACTAAGACATAAAATGAGGAGAAATTGGCAAACTTACACACATATGCCTTTACTATTAACCTAGTTCCACATGTATTTGGAGATTATTGTTTTGCAGGACATAAACACGAGTACATGGGAAAATACACCAAAAGGCACGTTCCGACAACGCATAAAGCTCAATTGCGCAATGGAATAAGGAGAAGGCCCATCTACCCAGATTATTTGGGCGAAATACCACCCAAGGAACAACCCATGCCAAGCTAGAAGTCCACCAAGCGAAGGTAGTGGCCAGCTGGGCCAGCCAAGGTGCGGCCACACCTTGGGTGCACCTGCGCCCCCCACATCACCCCTCGGGCCTATCTTCGCATGGCAGTTCATTCAACGCTTCTAGAGGCAGTTGCATGCAGGTCCCCGCCGGATATGCTCTCCACACTATCACAGAGCTAGTATAAGTAGAGGGGTAGAGCTCCCTCTCCAACACATACCCCCTTGAGCTTCATCTTCACATATTTTGTAGTAGTGTCCCTCTAGGTGCTCCTACCTAGTTGTAGTAAAAAATAGGGAGAGAGGAGAGGAAGAGAGAGGAAGAGGAGTCAGGTCTGTCGGATCCTCCTCAGCTTTGTACCTCTACGGAGCTGACTCAATTCTTGAGTAATATCCAGGTTATACTTTGGTAATTCCAAGCTTTCTATTTGATTAAGTTCAAGTCTTACTTCACTTTACTTACGGGAACTCCGCTCGACTGAGTGCTCTAGTTATCACGTGAGACTAAATTAGTAATCGTTAGCATAGACATGGTGTCTAGGTTAGTGTTTACCTAAGTTTGTGCCCAATCCCATGGATAGTTGTGGTAGCCCCAGAGGTGACAGCTCTGACCAGGCCTTTGTAATCCACCATGTTTGGATTGGTGTTTCCATAGAGCTTTTTAGCAGCCTGACCCTGATCACCTCTTTCTAGTCTTTTCGAGGATCGAAAAGGTACTGTTGCTCTGAAGTAAGTGAGTTTAGTAAGCTTGAGTCTTGGTTATCTAGTTATCTTGGGAAAACCTTAGAAACCCCCTCTACCCACAAAAAACACTTCTTCCTTGGACAACCTTGATCATTTCTAGTTCACTTCTCATTCCTCATGGAAATCAATACCTAGGAATACTCCGGGTAAAAGCTACAGCGGTATCCATGTGGTTGTAGATTTATCTGTTTGCATTAACAAATACCAACATCTATCTAGATGGCTAAAAACCCCGATTAACTAGTAAAAAAATGTTTCTAAGTGGTACCTTATCATTGGAACAAGGCGGTATCTCTTGCTCCGCCCCCCTTCAGCACCTTCGACCGATTCTCACCAGTGCCGGTAACCGAAGGGGGGCTTTTGGACTTGCCTCAGCTTCTCTTGGGATGAGGCAGCTAGAGTTCTTCTGCACTCCCATGTGATCAGGTCTTCCTCTTTTCAACACCCCAAGTAGGCTCAGGGACTGGCTCTTGCTTGGCTTCGCTTGCGCTAGCTGTTGCTTCGTCGGCTACTTTTTGTTGAGTCCCCAAGCCAGACTTGGGGGTTGGCGTAATAGCTCAAGCTGTAGGAACCCAAGTTGACTCACCTTCTGAGGTTGGACCAGCAGTTGGCTGCTTGGGGCTATCATCATCATTGCTGTCAATGTCCATGCCCCTGGCAATAGGGCCCGAGGGGACATCATCATGATATGCCATGGCAATAAAACATCAAAAATAGTAAAAGGAGCAAGTCAATAAAGGATTCTGCCCTTACGTAAGGTGGAGGATTCTCGGCATTATACTGCAGGGGGACACCAGTCTAGTCCAGTCGTTTGACATCAAGGATCCCTTTCACCTAATGGGCAATCTCCTCATCAAACACTTCTAACACAACATGGCAAAATGAGACTTAGTTAAAAATGCATGAACAAAATCCCCGAACATGGGCAAACTCAAGATAAGAGCATGTACCTTCAATCGATTCCCTGTTTGGGTCAAGGATTCCTTTGTAAGTGTAGGCTGGGTCCTGATTCTTAAAGGGAACAATCCTCCACCTAACAAAGGTCTTGACCACGTGTGTTGCGGCAAGCTTGGCTTTTTGGAGCTCCTAAACATGTGCGATATGCCTTTGCATCTTCTTGGTGATAGTGGCGATGGACCTCCACTTTTCGTTGGTCACGGGCATCAGTCCTCTCCCTTAATCAAGCACTCCTCATGGAGTTGGATGTAGAACCATTTTCTATGGTACCCTTTCTAAGAGGTCTTGATTGGGAAAAACTATATAGTTGTCCACCTTCCTCAAGGAAAAACTGACTAAACCAATGGCCAACTTCTTGGAATAGTACATGACAGAATAGAAGTGGCGCCACAAGTCCAAATAAGGCTTAACCCCAATCTAGGCCTCACACAAAAAGCCAAAAAAGCTAAGCATGGCAATAGCATTTGGCAACAGATGGGCAAGCTCAATCCCATAATGTCTATAGATCCATTCTAGGAACTTAGATGAAAACACCCCGAAACCCCACTTGAAATGCGCAATAAAAACCGTAGCCTAATAAGTGTCAAGGGTGGGATTGCTCTGACCTTTGGTGGCGCACCATTCATAGATCTATGGGTCTGGTAACAACCCTCTCTCCTTCAGCTTCTTTAGGTCCTTTGCCTTTGTGGTCGATGCTTTCCAGTATTAATCAGGTTCAATGACCTTGGACCACTGAGAAGATTGTGACTTATCGGCGCTCATTTGGCTTGAAGCGCTCACAGAACCCTCGGATTGCTGGTGGCTAGAGGCCATGGCGGCGCAAGGAAGATGAAGGATTCGAGGGTCTAGCCTCTTTGTTCCCTCCCTCCATTTCTATGAAGTCGTGAGCGGGTTTTGGAGGTTTGTTCTCCCTCTTCTCTTCCTCCCATTGTCTTTGTTTCTTTGATCAAGTTTGCATTTGGATTTTGGTTTGCATTTGTGCAAGTGGTAAGACTCCATCACCCTATCATGTTTTTGTATTGAGTTCATGTTTGTAGACTACTATGGTTTAGACTATTGTGTGCAATACTGGCTTTTGTTTGGTTTACTAAAAGTTTGTTTGGCTAATGATGTGTAACATATTTTGATTCCATGTTTACTTGGTATACGGTTGTAGTGTTTGGACTGGTGTCTAGTTGCACTATTCTAGGGTTTGACTTGGTGGGTTTAGATAGGTGTCTATAATGGACTGTTGTAAGTAAGGTTAATTGAAGTTAGTTTGTAGTGATTAGATCCATGGTTTTTGTGTGTATGTATAGAGATGATTTGGAGGGATTAAATTTGTTTCTAGGGTTTGAGTGGATGTGTTTGTAGGATTGTAGAGATGATTTTCAAAAGTTCATGAAAATTGTTGAACCACTTTGTAATAGTGTTCCTTGATAACTTTTCTAGTAGTTTCAATGGCGCTTTAACATAATAAGTGTTGATGGTCACTAATGCTCATTTTTAACCATCAACTATTGCATGAAAAAGAATGAAATGAACCATAAAGCATAGTTGTAGGGTTTGACTCTAACGAGTTCCACGAGTTGTGTTGTTCTCACTTGTTTTGCAGGATATTTAATATTTCACTACATAAAAGTATCTCAAGTGATGAATTAGAGCACATCATTGCGAAGAGCTCATCGAGACAATTGAAACGGACATATCATTCGCTATATTTGGAGTTCCAGAGAGAAAGTCCCCGATGGATACGACTCGGAAGATTCTAGAAGAACCTAGAACAATCACCAAGCAAGAGTTTTAGGGACTAATATAATAATTTCCACAGCTTTGGTGAATTGTGAATTTTTAGGGATAAAAACAGAATAAGCCGTGAAGGAGTAGGGTCAAGAAATTGAACCAAATCAAGTCAAAATTCCCCAAAAATTGACGGGAAGGTTCTAGAGGACATGAGAAGACACGGGAACGAAGCAGAAGCCCAGAGGCTGACAAGTGGGGCCGATCGGCCCCACATGTCAGGCCGGTCGTCCTGGGTCCACCTCCAAGTGAGATCAGCTTCACGTGGCAGCCTCCAACCGACCTCTACGACGCATCTCAACCATTGTTTCAAGTCAGTTTGATCCGAGGGCTGCGGTTTCACCCCTCCATCCAAGTAGAAGTATAGATCCCTCTAGATGATCATCTAGTTCTAGTTCTTCTAGTTCATCTTCTAGTTCTAGTTCTAGTTCATCTAGAGATCAGGGGGAGAGGAGAGGAGAGAGCTGAGGACGAGCCGGATCTGTCGAATCATCCTCGACATTGTACTTCTGCAGCATCTGGTTCATCTTGAGCAATCTCCAGGTTCTTTATTATTTATTTCTAAGTATTTTGTTTTAGTTCTTGCTTTATTATATTTACTGGATCTCCACTTGTATTGAGTGCTCTAGTTATTCTAGATAATTAGAGTAGTAAGCGCTAGTGTAGACGTGGTGTCTAGATTAGGGTTTACCTGAGTTTGCGCCTAATCCCATGGTTAGTTGTGGTAGCCCACAGAGGTGACAGCTATATCTAGTCTTTGTAATCTACCACATTTGGGTTGGTATTTCGTAGAGCTTTTTGGCAGCCTTCCCCCGACTACTTCCTTCCTAATCTTTTTTGAGAGTCAGAAAGGTACTGTTGCTCTGAAGTAGGTAAAATAGAGTATGCCTTTGACAAGATAGACACTTAGAAAACCATAAAATCCCTCTCTACCCTATAATTACCCTTTCCTTAGACATTCCTAATTCTTCTAGTACACTTCACGTTCCCCGTGGAAATCGATACTCTTGAATACTCCCAAGTGAAAGCTACATCAGTATCGATGCGCTTGTGGATCTTTTCCTTTTCGCGTTTAAAATACCCAACAATAAGCCATTCTTGCATTATCCGAAAGATCATGGTGCCTTCGATCCTTTCCTACTAGCACTACCTACACCATTGTGTGACTATGGCCTAGCAGCCTTTGTGAAGCAACCAAGGCATCCGGAGTCAGCTGGCCATGCTTTCTACATGTGTCAACTTAAGCATGCCCCGAAACTTGATGCCTATCTAGAGGGATGCAACTTATTCAGGTGGATTGATGGCCATGAAATGTTTGATCTGCTAATTAGGTTGTTTTCTTACGGCCCCTAGAAGAGCTGGCCATATTATGAGTTTGTTCGTTGGGTTCCATCGCCACCAAACTATCCGAAAATGATAGAGGAAGAGAAGATTGACGCTAGATTGTACTGTCTGGCCAATCCTCCTCGTTGTTACAATGGAGTATCAATAGTACTAACTACTCCCAGCCAACATGGTGCCACTACTATAGATTGATATACCACTATCACCACTTTCACTGCCATAGCAATAGAAGCGATGGTGTTATACTTCGACCATCGGTTGGACCGATAGCGAGGCCTCCTAAGGAAGGAAACTGACAGTTGAAACTTCTACCACCCATGGGTTAACAATAGATGTGGCAGTGGTATTTTCTCCATCGTATGAAAAGTTGAGCCGACTGGGATAGGCATTATGGCTGCTGGCCTGTTGACAGTAGATAAGTGTCAATTTTAATTGTCAACGAAACATGAAAAAGGACCTAAAACATAATTACCACTTAGAAATAGGGGGTCTATTGATAGAATTCCATGAGTTTTGGTGAATGTCTATTTCTGTAGGGTGTCTGCTGAAAAGAACCAAGGAAGGTCCGCATGTCAGGTTTACATAGAGACAAAAGGGCTACGCACAACTTTTCTGTAATTTGGAAGGTACGAGAAGGCTTTGGACCAAACAGGAGGTGAATCTGGCTTGGAAGCCGGGTGGCTGCCCAAGGGTGGGGGTGGCCACCCCACCTGCAGAGCCAATCAGAGGCGAGCTCGTGGATCCTGCCTTCACCGCCTTGAGGATGAATAATAATCGTTCATTAAGGTCAGTTTGATTCGACGACTGTGGTGATTCCTAGAGGGCTATATAAGCAAGGCCCCTAGCCCCTAGAGGAGGCATCCCATGAAACCCTAATTCATTATTTCTAGTTGGGATCAGCTGAGAGGGGTCCCTTGAATGGATCTTCTCTCCTAGGGCACATACAAGAGAGATTAGCTTTACAGTCTCTATGTGAGATTAGAGTTCTTCTAGATTGAGAGAGTTAGAGTGGAGGGATGAGTTGGTGAAAGCCCGGCATGTCGGTGTCTCCTCTTCAGCTTGTACCTACGGGATCAAGTCTCCTAACTCAAGGCTTGGTTCTAGGATTCTTCAGCAATTCAACTTCTAATACTAAGTAAGTACGTTGTTATTATTGTTCTTTAGTTTATGAGTTTACTCTATTCTATTCCATGGTAGAGGGTATAGTAATCATCTGTAGTGTAAGCGTGGTGCTTGGGCTAGGATACTCGTAGATATCCTCTAATACTAAGTAAGTACGTGACAATCCCATTGTTACCTTTGGAGCCTCCTCCCGTCAGAAGGTTTGGTAGGACCCAAGCCTTGGTTAAGCATCCTCTATGGTGTCTCTTTTCTAATGGTATGTCCCCATAGAACGGTAGTTTCATAGCTTACCATAGGTTGGAACTAGACTGTCATAGTAGTCTTCTCTAATCGCTTATATCTTCGCTACCTTTTAGTGCGACCCAGGGGTTAAGTATAGACTTAGGTTAGTCATCTCACGCTTTCTCCTAGCAGATAAAACAAATACGATACTCTAGAAATATCTCTCAGGTGAAGTGCTCACCGATATCTGTGCGCTTGTAGATTATTTCTTTTAGATTCTTTCATGTGCGTAACCAATATCAACAAGCATTTCTAGCACCGTTGCTGGGGAGAAAGATGTCAGCTAAGTTAACCTTAAGTCATGCTTAACCTTGTATTATACTTTTATCTTTTTCTCTTTTTCTTTTGCCTTTTCTTTTCTATCCTTATGGATAACCCAAATTCCACGCCTATCTATCAATATGCTGCACCCATGAGCGCAAGCTTAGAGCCATCAGAGCCCATAATTCTCGCATCTAGCTATGAGTTGCGCCCGTGTTTGGTTGCAATAGGTCAAAACCAACCCTTTTCTATAGCCAAGGTCCTATCTTCTAATCAAGAAGATAATGAACCCAAGGTCATATCTTCTAATCAAGAAGATAATGAACCAAAGGTCCTATGTTCTGATCAAGAAGATAATGAACTTTTGGCTACACTAAGGGAATCTTTCAATCTTCCTATAAATTTAGGTTTTAGACCTAGCCTTACAAGACCCTGTCCCTCTCCAATATTTTTATACGGGTCTTGATAATATCGCCTTTGGAGGAGTTTTTCTTTCTTTATCCATTAGAGAAGCCAGGGTCGTCCTTATTGGTGGACACACTCCTTGCATTAGCCTTCATGATGAACTCCTAGAGGTAAAGAAGGAATTATCCCCCAATTAAGAAGAGGAAGCTTCTATAGCCACATTACAAACATTTCAATTCTACGATTTGGCTATCCATCCCAAACTAGCTACACTCCAAAATCCTCTAAGGGAAGAAGAAATTCTACCCTTCGAAATCCTTTCCAATGATGATTTTGGGAGGAGCATAAACTTTCCACTTCATAAGAGACCTTTTAGTACATATAGTTTGAATATTCTCAAGAAGGGATCTCTTATAAAGCTTTTCAAATTCAATTCCTTTGAAGAAACTTAGAAATACTCAAGGATGGCATGTTAAGTGATGCCATAGAAGGAGAGCGAAATCATCTAGAATTCACTCCAATCTTTTCCCCTTCTATGCCCTCATCAGATGTAAAATTCAAACCCATGTTTAAACCCATCCTTGACCCCTATGACTCCCTCTATGCTCTTCCTCCTAAGACTCATGGTGATCCTAGATATCCACCAAGATATCCAATGTATAGGAATCATCTAGACCATAAGAAGGATCGAGAAGAGCGACATCAATGGCTTAAGAGCATTAAAAACCTATTTGCTATTGCCATTGAATGTGTAGATGAGGCCTTATATGAGACAAGTTCGAGAGGCAATCCAAGGGAAATTTTGGACATTTATGGCGAATCATCCTTGGAAGCTAGAAATGATGGAGACTTCAATGAGCAAGGAAGCTACTTCATAAAGACCCCATCAAATCCTTGCTCGTATGAGATATCTCCTGATTCACTTAGTCTCTCTCTAACATTGCCCCACATGAGATCTTCAACACCCTCATGCTCCTTGTTCCTAAGAATTTTGAAAGGGTGGCTGTAGACACATATGTTTATCATAGATATTGCAGATAGCATTGTGTTGAATCTTGAGATAGTACACATAAATTGGTGTTGGAGGGGAAACCACTTCACCAATTCATATCTTGAGGGTTTCCCAAGGACAAGCTTAGTGTCCTAAAACAAGCACTATTCAAACCTTGACATGAGTGTTCACTTTTCTGTCCTTGTGAGATGAGCATAGAGTTATAATTGTGAAAATATTCCTTCGAGTATTTTTGTCACTCACTTTCTAGGTTTGGAGCAAAAAGATTGAAGGAATGTCAAATGCAAGGTATGTCCAACCCATCATTATGCAACATTGAATTACATTCATGCAAACTTGATTTTTTGCAAAATTCAAGCTTGGGGGAATATACTTCTATAATACATCTTTGGCCATGTTGCTACATTGTCTTGGTTATCTCTACCTTTAAGACATGCTCAATTTGCTAAACAACAATCATGCTCTTTCATCACTATTTGAGTAAATCTCTATAATGCTTTCATGCTACCCTTGTCTACCCTAGTAAGTGTTGGTCTGGAAGTACTACACATACTTCTATTGGCTTTTAAATTAAGTGTGGTGCTTAGGTTAAACAACCTTCCTTAATTCGATTAGACATTGAGTCTAGTTTGGTTATTGAACCAAAAACTGCTAGTATAGACAAAGGTATATTTTGTTGGACTAACCCCTGCAGAGAAACTCCTAAATTAAAATTGGGAAAGCCCTGAGATGAACTCATACTGGAGATGAAGAGAGACACAATAATCTTGCACAAGGGAGACATAACTCATTCATAGCCAAAGAGAAAGAAGAGTGCCACAAAACAAGATCCACAATCAAAGCACTCCATGGAAGTAGGTGAACCAATTTCCATCATGCCACTTGAAGACAAGGGCCATCGTGGAGGAATTCGAGTTGTATTTCTAGTTGCACTCTCTTGTCAACCACTAATCATCAGGAATCAAAAGAGATTAACAAGAGAAGAGCATGCAACTTTCTGTACCCTCACTTCCTAGATTGAAAAGCTGATGCATGAGGAAGGAAGGCCAACTCCTCAAGATGAACCAGTCGAGCTCCTCCTCCTCTCATGCTCTCATCACTCCACACGCTGGTTTGCAATCTCTCAATTCACTTTGCTTTATTTCTATAAGTTTGAGTTATTCCATAATGCCAATATATGAGAATCAAATATAAGATAAAATCAATCCTCTAGAAAGGAAGTAATAGTGAATGTTCTGTGCTAGCATGTTCAAACAAATTCTTTTGTAGCATAGAAAAGTGACCCTTAGCTTTGTGACAACAATGCCCTTGTCATTGCTTGTATATTTCTTTGGGTATGTGTTGTCCACTAATGATATGCAGGAATGAAACAATAAGAAGAGCTAAAGGTCCAAGCACAAATTAAAGAGAACAAAAGATGGCATGACTAAAGCCAAGGAAAAAAGGAGTGCAACAGAAGACAGTCAATGCATGAGCAAAGACACAAGACCAACCAACAAAGGAAAGCTTCCACAAGGTGTCATAGTACCAGCATGATCCAACATTAAAGGTAATATCCCAAGGTTAGTGATCAGTACTTTAAAAAGCTTTTCTTCGATTCTGGTATAACATAAATAGAGAACCAACCATGTTTGAGTTACAACCTTTCTTGATCTAACCTAACTAACTCAACATGTTTAGTTCTTTAATCTTTGTTCCTATCACCACTTTCTTGATCTTATAGTCATAATTCAATGAGTTAAAAATATTGCGCATCTTATCTTTGGAATATGACAATCATAATCATAAAATTATTACACAATATGCATAGATAAACTATGCTTCTATAAGGTTGAGTAATCTGATCTACCAAATGTTTTAAATGCTACATCTACAATTATTCATTAATCCTATCACCCATGTTAAGTTCGAGCAAAACACATAAATATCAAAATTATCTTGCTCAATTCACCAAAGGTTAGAGAAGAACAAACCTTTGGTTCTGTTGGTGTTTTTCCACCAACAGAGCCCATGCACTTGATCTCTGCCTTGTCTCTATGAGCAGGACACACTTTGAACAAAATAGCGGAGGAGTTTGTCAACTCCCCAAGAATCCTACAAGTGAAAGTCCTAGACCTACGAACTTGCACACTGAGCAAGATGCTACCAGCTTCCACAACTAGTACTTCACTTCAAACTGTTGGAAGAACAAGGAACATGGGTGACACCATCTCAAGAGGTGCAAGCTATCAAGGTCTCTACTATGGGACCAGATGATGCACCTACAGAATGAATATCATAAGAGGTCCTGTTCAGAGGACTTAAAACACTGAACCCTTGCCGGAAGGTAAAATCGGTAGTTATCCATATTTATCTTTTTGTCATTGCATTAATTAGTTTCCCTTTTTGCATATTTACTTCCGAGCATTTGCATAATCATTTTCCTTTTTTACATGTTTACTTTTCTACATTAGCATTGCATTAGAAAATAAAATAAATATTTGTTTGTTTGCTTTGCTGCATTATAAATGATAAGCCCCATGTGAATAATTTTGTGGCGTGTAAAAACCCATAGGAATATTCACTGTGGTGGCATAGAATAAAAATAAATACACATTCATCTTGTTATACTTTCTTAGCATTATAAAAATATAAAAATTATTTGAGAGAAATCCTGTTGAAACTTTGCTTGAAAGAATAAAGAACAAATTTCAAAAGCTCTGGACAATTAAGGCTTGAGTGGCCAACCACTAACGCTTAATCTATTCTACATGTTTTGTTGTCTATTTGAGTTCCATAGGATTTGAAGGACCAAGAAGAGCCGACAAGCAAGTGGATGTTCTATCCACTACTGGAGCACTATCTCAACAATCATCAACTTCAATTAATGCTCCAGAAGAGGAGGAAGAACACCCCTGCTGCCAGTCTGCTACTTCACAAGATTGAACGACTACGTCAACATCTAGCTTGGGGGAAAGCACCCCCATGTATCTAGCTAAGTATTTTCTTTCCTTAGTTTTACCTTATTCTTTATGAGTTTTCTTATGTAGTTATAATGATGGTCTAAAATAATAGAAATAAAATAAAAAGGGTGTGTCTAGTTTGCTTTTGTTCTTAAAGATGTTGATAATAAAAGAGGAGTCTCTGAATAATCACTTGCATGGAAATGATGAATAGTTGCTCTACCGTAATTCCTTTCAAGTACCTAGTTTTCAACCTCGAACTCTTCCGAGTTTTAGACACAACTATTTTGATCTAAGATTTGCTCTGAACCTGAAACTCATGGGTAGTGAATGCTTGATCTAAGTCTAGGTAGTTGGTGGATATGATATGGCAAGGTCTGAGCTGCTGTTTATCCTACTCCTAGAGATACTCGAGTTTTGGAGGTTTTATCTTTTAAAAAACATAAAAATACTGCATGATGAGTTCATGTATGATGAGAGCTTGAATTTCCACCACAGCCATATATACATGCTTTGTTAGACTAGGAAAAATTTCACATATATTTACTGCTTGTGAGCATTGAGTATGGTCAAGCTGTGTCGATCCTTAGGGATTGGTCATGCGGTTAAAATCAAGATCACGTACACTCCACCCATATATGTTGCTTCTACCCTGGAAGTACGCATCCACATACTTTCCATTTAGACAGATCCCATAATTGTTCTACTCCTACACTGGGAGTGAGCATCAAAAATTTTCCTTCATTCATTGCTAGCCCTTTTGTTATCCAATAAAGCTCCAAATATCCCTTTGTTACTACCTCCATCAATATTTCCAAAAGAGACTTGGGTGCTTCGTTCAAAAAAAAGAGAGAAGAAGAAGAAAGATAGGAAAAGAAAAATAAAAGCAAGAGGACAAATGTCCCAACATAGAGGAATTTTGAGCAGTCCAAGTTCTCCCTAAAGTCTTCAAAGTTCAAAGAAGAGGTATGTGTTTCTTCAAAGGAGCAAACGTAGAATTAGGTATTCACCATCCCTTTACCCCTTCATTCCTACATACATCTATCATCATCACCATTTGCCACTATCACCATAAACCCATTCAACCCATATACTTAGGACCACACACATGTACATCTTGATTTGACTGTATGGCTAGACTCATTTCTCTGGATACGTGGTTTGACTGTGCAATAAATGTTTGCAAATATGTATTAGCTATCTCCCCACCAATGAGCTCCACATAATCCTATTAGTTATAGGGTGAGAGAGAGAAGGCATAATGTTACTCTGCCTTATACCAAAAATACCATATATCTTAAGAGAAGAGAGAAGGCATACACCATTAATGCCTTGGTAAGGATCCACAAATACCACAAATGAGAGACTTGAGAGGGTCATACAAAGGAATCTTTGCGTTTTATTTGAAAATATGCAAAACTCTAGAATAATGGTTGATCAAAGAGCTAGAAACATGGCGCTTGACTTAATCGTTCTGTCTTTCAACTGCTTAAGACCCAAGTGACGGCTACAAGCCCCATGATGGAAGGTAATATGGGTAAGTTTGAAAGTCAGAATAGTTCACTCTAATCCGGAGGAGTTCTTGTTTAAACGCATGTATACTTTTGAGGCGTAAAAGCACTGTAGCAACTCCTAATCCATCACTGAGTTTATCTTTGCTCAGGGACAAGTAAAGGGTAAGCTTGGGGGGAGTTGTTGACGGTAGATAAGTGTCAATTTTAACCATCAACAAAACATGAAAAAGGACCTAAAACATAACTACCACTTAGAAATAGGGGGTCCACTGACAGAATTCCATGAGTTTTGGTGAATGTCTGTTTCTACAGGGTGTCTGCTGAAAAGAACCAAGGAAGGCCCACATGTCAGGTTTACATAGAGACAAAAGGGCTACGCACAACTTTTCTGTAATCTAGAAAGTACGAGAAGGCTCTGGACCAAACGGGAGGTGAATCCAGCTCGGAAGCCGGGCAGCCGCCCAAGGGTGGGGGTGGGCGCCCCACCTGCAGAGCCAATTGGAGGTGAGCTCGTGGATCCTGCCTCCACTACCTTTGAGGATGAATAATAATCGTTCATTAAGGTCGGTTTGATCCGATGGCTGTGGTGTTTCCTAGAAGGCTATATAAGCAAGGCCCTTGGCCCCTGGAGGAGGCATCCTATGAAACCCTAATTCATTATTTCTAGTTGGGATCAGTTGAGAGGGGTCCCTTGAATGGATCTTCTCTCCTAGGGCATATACAAGAGAGATTATTTTTATAGTCTATGTGAGATTAGAGTTCTTCTTCTAGATTGAGAGAGTTAGAGTGAAGGGATGAGTTAGAGGAAGCCCGGCATATCGGTGTTGAAAGGATCAAGATGCCCAAGAGGGGGGGTGAATTGGGCTTTTCTAAAAAATTAATTGCAAGAATTAAATCCTACAAGCCGGAATTCACCCCTAGTGCCTACTTGTGTTCCTAGAGAGTCTACCGATAAAAGTTTTGCACCCTAGTTTCCAATCCTAGTCTAGCATGGCAATTCTAGGAATGTAAAACAAGCAATGAAAGTAAATACGAGAAAGTAATTGCTTGAATGTAAAGGGGCAAGGAACACGGCGATGTTTTTCCGAGGTATCGGAGAGTCGCCACTCCCCACTAGTCCTCGTTGGAGCACCCGCGCAAGGGTGTCGCTCCCCCTTGATCCGCGCAAGGATCAAGTGCTCTCTACGGGTTGATTCTTCGACACTTCGTCGCGGCGAATCACCCAAAACCGCTCACAAGATGAGTTGGGTCATCCACAAGCTCCGCCGGATGATCACCAAACTCCCAATCACCACCAAGCCGTCTAGGTGATGGCGATCACCAAGAGTAACAAGCTAGAACTCTCACTTGACCACTACGAGCCCAAATGAGAAGGTGGATGCACACTTGCTACTCTCGAATCTCTAGTGAGGAAACTCAAACTTTGATTCTCAAATCTCTATCCTCACTAGAGCTCTTGCACTCCCTTGCACTCTAAAGGGTTTTCTCAGATGTTTGAATGAGCAAGAGACCTCTAAAAGAGGTGGAGGGGTTGTATTTATACACCCCTCAAAGAAAACGAACCGTTACTTTCTGACACGGGCTGACCGGACGCGCCGGTCGAACTGACCGGACGCGCCGGTCGCCCGTAACGGTCAAAACGCGATTTTGAACTGAACCACCGGACGCGCCGGTCAGGGGTGACCGGACGCGTCCGATCGTGCAAGGGTGCTTACTGTACTCGCACCGGACGCGAGGCCGCGTCCGATGGTTGATGACCGGATGCGTCCGGTCCTCTCTGGACCTTACTGGACTATGACCGGACGCGCCGATCACGTCCAGGTCGCGTCCGACGGGCGTTCTCCCCAGGTGACACGTGTCGATCGCTGACCACCGCGTCCGGTCCTCGCGAGGACCGCGTCCGGTGATCAGGACCGAACCCTAGCCGCGGTAACGTACTGACCGGACGCGTCCGGTGCTGCCGAAGACCGCGTCCGGTCACTGGAAAACAGCGCGTAACTTTCCGAAACGCGTCGCAACTTCAACCAAGTTGCTTCCAACTGAACTTTGAGCTATTCTAGGGTTGCCTAGCGCCAAGTTTAACAAGTGTGCACCACACCTAAACATAGGACTTGCCTAGGTCAAGGTACCCATTCATGCCCCCCTTTATAGTACGGCCAAAAGAGAAAAACGAAGATCCTAACGACTATTCCGAATGTGTCTCAACACCTCGACATCCGGAACTAACCGTCCTTAATCTTGACGTCACTCTTTTGAAAACCGAAACGATTTCCATCAAGGGACACGAATACCACAGTGCTCAAAGCAGTTATCACCTCCATGACCTAACTTACCAATGTTTCTGCAAAACACACGTTAGTCATGGTAATAAAGTGTTGTCATTAATTGCCGAAACCAAACCTTGGGGCCTAGATGCTTTCAATCTCCCCCTTTTTGGTGATTGATGACAACACTAAGTTTCAAAGGATTAGAGTGAAGGTTTTCGAGCATGCTTGGTTCACATAAGCAAAAGACAATAAGCACAAAGGGTTAGGAATTGCTTATGTGTCCCAAGCCAAAAGAGTGTACTTCATAAGATAAGATAAAAAGCGTTAGTACACATAAAGATATAGCTCATAAGTAATCGGAGTAAGGCACGGAAGCACAACCTTAGAGCTATAACTAAAACGGTGACATATATTAATCACTGTGACGGATAACACATTAAGACTCAAAGATTACGACTCGACGACAATGTCACACGAATGCAATGCTGAAAAGTAAACATGAAATGCATGAATGTAGCACACAAAGAACGAAAACGCCCTAACAAACTCCTCCTGAAACTACTCTCTCTCCCCCTTTGGCATCAAGCGCCAAAAAACTAATCTAATCTGACGGGGGGACAGACGGAGTCGTGTCGGGTGCCGAGGTGCGCGGAGTGATCACGAAATGAAGCGAATCGCCCTCGGAGTCTGAGCTATCTGGCTGACCCTCTGAAGAAGCACGTGGCTGCGAAGCGATCTGGGTCTGAGCAGGAGCAGGTACTGACTGTGTAGCAACAAGTGGATCTGTCTGAGTAACCTGAGCCTGAAGTGCGCCAGTAGCTGGGGGATCTGTCGAGGCAACTGAAGAAGGGATGGTCTCTGTAGTCCCGGTCCCTATCACTGGTGGAACGACTGCCTCGGGAGCTGACAACCCTGACGAAGTGTGAAACGTAGTAGTGTGCGAGGGTGTCGGCTGACCAGTCAACTCGCTGTAGGTGGCACTGAAATCACCAATAGGTGTGCCTGTCAGAAGGTGCGGGCGAGGCTGGTCTGACGGTGTAAACCCCGTATGTATAGGAGTGAAGCTCGGGGACTGAAAGGACTGGGGAACCTGCTGCTGTGGAGATGTAAACTGGAAGCTCGGCTGTCCCTGACTCGACGGACCACTGGAATGCAAAGCCGGAGCCAGGATAGACGCAGGCGGAGGAACCCCAACTGTGATAAGGTGGCGCAGGAGATCCATGTACTGCTGCTGACTCTGTCGCTGCATCTCAACCTGTTGCCTCTGGATCTCAAGCTGCTGTCTCTGAAACTTGTCCTGACGAGCCTAAATCTGTGCTAGTGCTGCAGCTGTATCTTGTGCCTGGCGCTGTATCTGCTGCTGCTGCTGCTCCTGAGCCTGGGTCAACCTCTCAAGGATAGCCACCATGGCTGGGTCTGAGCGGGAGGCTGAGCCAGATCCACCGGCCTCGTGGTCGTGAGACCGAGGAGACCGGTACCTGGGGATGGGCTGGTAGTCCTCATCAGTGCTGTCTGAAGTGACATCCTCAGGTATGTCAGCAGTCTAAGCCTCAAGGTCCGCGAGCTCTGCCTCGGCAAGCTCGTCAACTCTGGCGTCCTGCTCAGCTGCTGTCTCAGGAACATCTGGGCGCTCACGCTGTCCTGGCGCTGGGGCCTGATCTCTAGTAACAGAGGCCCAAAGCTGTCTGATATCATAATCAGGGAAAGCTGTAGTAGTGTTAGCTATCTCCGCCCTGATCTCTGGTGGCATCTGGATAGCAGATCTGATGATAAAACAAATCCAGTGGGCATAGGGAAGCTGACGGTTACCCTTGAAGCCCTCAGCAATGGTGTCCTCCATCTCACTAAGGATAAGATCCCAGATATCAAACTGTCGCTGTGAAAGGAGGTGGTGAACAACCCAAAGCTGCATACGTGTCAGTCCCTCTCTGTAGCCAAGTCTGGGCAGTAAAGTGCGTCTGAGTATAGCATCCAAGACTCTGGCAAGTGGCGTCAGGCTGGCAGGCGTACGACGTGACCCTTCGCCAAAAGGCTCGCGAAAGCAGGGTCGAACCAGGTCGGTAGGTGGCACTGAACCGCCGTGAGGGCGTCTGGGAGGTGGAGTCTGTCCATAGCATAACTGATGGATCCTCGTGTCAGAAGCTGGTAGTCTGAGGATCTCTCGGGCTCTAGAGCTGTACAATCTGTGATCGCGGCCTCTGAAAGCAAAGTGTATGAACTCATGGGCAGGATCAATCCACAGTGAAGCATAGAACTCTCTGACCCATGTGCCGCAGTAAGCACCTGTCCGTCCAAGAAGATCTGATAAGCCAGGCATATAGGACAGGTGCGGACGGAGCTGCTCTCCCACAACATCAACCAATGCCTCAAGTCGACATACCCTCTGAGGTCTGAATGCAATACCACTGTCAACTAGGGCCCTGTAGAAGTCCTCCTGAAGTGGGGTGTAGAAACCCTCTGAAGCTCTAGAATCTCTGACAGGTGGAAACCATCGGCTGACCTCCACAAACCTCAAACTCTGCACCTGACGTGCTGAAGCACCCCTCAGGTCTAAGTGCTCGACCGGGGGTGACCCTCTAACTCTGGGAGGAGGTCGTGCACCACGACGCTGGCCCTCTGGCCTAGGTGTCACCTGAGTACGAGCACGTGTGGAGCGGCGACGTGGTGGAGACTGAGCTGCCTGCTCCTCTGTATCCTTAGTGGCCTGTGGAGCCTCAGTAGCCTGGGTAGACTCAGTAGCGTGTGTAGCCTCTGTAGCCTGAGTCTGCTCTGTGGGTGGATCTACTGACATCTGCTCTGTAGCTCTAGTATCCTCAGAACCCTCAGTGGCCTCAGTGCCGAGCTGTCGACCTTCAAGGTGAAAGCGACGTTCGCCTATGTGTATGCCACTGCGTCTGCCACCTCTCTCTGCCTGCTCTACAGCGTCTGCCACGGCCTGAGCAACCTCTGCATCTGAAAGTGTCTTCCTCTTCTTCCTGGCTATCTTGATGCGCTTACCACGCGCAATCTCATCACGGCGGGGAGGACTGTTGTCCCCGTCACCAGGAGCACCACCGGCGTTCTTGCAACGCACCATGCTGATCGACTGCCTGAAAACCTCTGTGAGATGATGAACTGACACTCGAGAGGCTTGGCCTCAATCCGTATCCGCAGGCTTGGCCTCAGATTTAGCGAACAGATCTGACCCTGACACACCGACTGACTCGCTGCACGTATGGAATAGAAAGATATACTATAAGCACATATATATCTAAAGATACGAAGCCCTAGATAGCAAGCATATGAGATACGAAGTGAAACGTGACGCGAAGCTACCTCGGATCGACGAGACGACGGTGAGAGGAAGCGGTGACCTAGTTCGCGAGAACCCCCGAGATCGACGATCGAGCTCTGAAACGACCGAACGAGATAGGCAATGAAAGAAATCGGTCAAGGTTAGCCCTAACGACGAAAAGGAATTGACGTGAACGAAAAGACGAACGTGTCGATACCTCGAGCGAGGGTTAGGGCAAACCCTAGGCTAGGGTTTGGGCAAACCCTAGGGAAGAGCACGGCCGAAGGCGAAAGATTAGGGCTAGGGCGCACGGGGGAGTAGCTGCGGCGCTAGTGAAAACCACTGCGGTGGCTGGCTCGCCGGCGGCGAGGGCGCGCGGCGCAGAGGCGGCTGGAGCGGGTGCGGTAGCGGCGCGGGCTCGCTCGGCTGCAGGTGGCGCGTGAGCAGAGGGCAGCGGGGCGCGGCGCGGCAGGGAGGTTGAGCGGGCGAGCAAGTGCGGCGCAGCGCGGTGGGGACTCGCCGGCGGAGGAAAGACGGCGAATCGGCGTTAGGGCAGGGCGGCGGCGGAAAACACGTTCGGGTGAGGAAAAAACAGATGAAGACGAATGGTTTTATGAGGGGCTGAGATCCGCTCGACGCGCGATCACCGGACGCGGTGGTCATTATGACCGGACGCGGTGGTGCAGCGTCCGGTCACACTCCAGTAAGCGCCTGGAGTGACCGGACGCGTCCGGTGTGGACTGACCGGACGCGGTCAGAGTCCGGTCGCTGGGAGCTCGGGAATTCATCGCGGAGCACCGGACGCGGTGGTGGTAGCCGGGACCGGACGCGGTGGTCGTCAGAGGCGCGTCCGTTGCAGCGTCCGGTGCCTAGGTCTGGAATGGGTCTTCTGGATGACCGGACACGCTGGTGGACGCCGGGACCGGACGCGGTGGTGAAGTATCACTGCGTCCGGTGCAGCGTCCGGTCCAGCGTCCGGTCGCTGTTCTTCGCCAATCTTCGTTCCGAACTTCGACGCGACTTCTCCCAATCAAGTTCCAATTTAAAGAGACACAAATAAACACCAATTGGAACCTGATATGAGTGACCTCACTCAAACCCTCAAATTTTTTAAAATATTTTGCCTTAGGCTAGTATTATTTTTAGGAAAATAGGCAATAAACACCCGAGGAGCAACGTATGGCCATGCAATAGAGTTTTTGGACTCTAGGAGCGTCAAATGCTCTCTCTATCCATGGACGAACACAGAGGTTGCTCAAAGCTAAACCGAAAAGAAACGACAAACAAACAACCATGCATATGCAATGCAATACAAGAAAGTAAAGCTAGGTTGCTTGTCAAGTTTGATCCACGGTTAGGCTTCTTCACTCCTCCGAAGGAGGGTTATCGTAACCGTGTTAGCCAAGCCCTAAATGCATTGCGATAAAATAAACATGACATATAATACAATGCAATGCAAGGGACAACACACGCTCATTTTTTAAAGTTACTTGAATCAAGCACATTAAGTTCACTTCTTAGCCTACAAAAGGTAGCCTCATCCAAAGGTTTAGTGAAGATATCCGCTAATTGATTTTCACTTCGTACACCTTCTAGTGATATGTCATTTTTAGCAACGTGATCTCTTAGAAAGTGATGGCGGATATCAATGTGCTTGGTGCAAGAGTGTTGTACCGGATTGTTAGCAATTTTAACGGCACTTTCATTGTCACATAAAAGTGGCACCTTTTCAAGAACAATTCCATAGTCTAGGAGGGTTTGTTTCATATATAAGATTTGTGCACAACAAGCCCCCGCGGCAATGTATTCCGCCTCGGCGGTGGACAAAGCCACACTATTTTGCTTTTTAGATGACCAAGATACTAAGGATCTCCCAAGCAAATGGCACCCTCCGGATGTGCTTTTTCTATCAATTTTGCAACCGGCATAATCCGAGTCGGAATAGCCAACTAGTTGGAATCTAGCTCCTTTGGGATACCATAGACCAATGCTTGGAGTGTGCTTAAGATATCTTAGGATTCTTTTTACGGCACTTAAGTGAGGTTCTTTAGGGCACGCTTGAAAGCGAGCACACATGCACACACTAAACATGATATCGGGCCTAGATGCGGTAAGGTACAATAAGCTACCAATCATAGAACGGTAGAGAGTTTGATCAACCGGTTTACCTCCCTCATCTAGGTCGAGATGTCCATTTGATGGCATTGGGGTCTTGATTGGCTTGCATTCTTCCATCTTGAATCTTTTGAGAAGATCCTTGGTATACTTTTCTTGAGAGATGAAAATCCCTTCTCTCATTTGCTTGACTTGAAAACCAAGGAAGAATGTGAGCTCACCAATCATAGACATCTCGAACTCCTTCGACATCAATTCACCAAATTCCTTGCAATAATCTTCATTTGTTGACCCGAAGATGATATCATCAACATACACTTGACAAATGAAGATCTCCCCATTAAGCTTCTTGGTGAATAGTGTGGTGTCGACCTTCCCGATGGTGAAGCCCTTCTCAATGAGGAAGTCCCGGAGGCGCTCATACCACGCTCTAGGGGCTTGCTTGAGCCCATATAGCGCCTTGGACAACCTATAAACATGATTAGGATATCTAGGGTCTTCAAACCCGGGAGGTTGATTGACATAGACTAGTTCATTAATAAAGCCATTTAAGAATGCACTTTTCACATCCATTTGATATAGTTTCATATCATGATGTGATGCATATGCAAGGAGGATACGAATGGCTTCAAGTCTTGCAACGGGTGCAAAGGTCTCTCCAAAATCAAGGCCTTCAACTTGAGAGAACCCCTTTGCAACTAGTCTTGCCTTGTTCCTCACTACTATGCCTTGGTCATCTTGCTTGTTTCGGAACACCCACTTGGTTCCAATGACTCTTGCACCTTTAGGATGCTCTTCAAGTGTCCACACTTGATTGCGGGTGAAGTTGTTCAATTCTTCATGCATGGCATTCACCCAATCCGGATCTTGAAGAGCTTCTTCTACATTCTTAGGTTCAACACAAGAGACAAAAGAGTGATGTTCAACGAAAGAAGCTAGCTTTTGAGATCGAGTCATTACTCCCTTAGTAGGACTCCCTATGATGAGTTCTTGTGGATGAGCTTGAAGTAGAGGTGAGTTTCTTCTATCAACCACTTGAGGAGGTGGATGGGGAGCATCAACATCTTGTGCTTGTGCCTCGGCTTGTTCATGAGAGACATAAGTATCTTCATTTTCAACTCTCTCATTCTTGTCATCATCTTGAGGCACACGTGATGAAGATGGTGGATTAATGATTTGCACATCGTCTTCATCATCTTTTGGCTTGATGTCTCCCACGGGCATGTTCTTCATGGCCTCCCTCAAGGGTTCATCACCTACATCATCACAATTCTCAATTGCTCCTTGGGAGCCGTTAGATTCATCAAATTCCACATCATATGTTTCTTCAACCAAACCGGTGGTATGGTTAAATACTCTATATGCTTTGGACTTTGATGAGTAACCAACAAGAAAACCAATATCACAACGTCTTTGAAACTTCCCTAGGTGTTGACGCTTCTTGTAGATGTAGCATTTGCAACCAAACACCCGGAAGAATGAGACATCCGGCTTCTTCCCATTAAGCAACTCATAGGGGGTCTTGCCAAGAAACTTTTGGAGGAAGAGGCGATTTGAAGCATAGCATGCGGTGTTGATTGCCTCGGCCCAAAACTTTTCCGGAGTGTTGTACTCATCTAACATTGTTCTTGCAAGGGTGATCAAAGTCCGGTTCTTTCTCTCAACTACACCATTTTGTTGAGGAGTGTAGGTTGAAGAAACCTCATGCTTGATTCCAATTTCATCACAATAAGCTTCAATGTTGGTGTTGTCAAACTCTTTGCCATTGTCACTTCTAATTTTCTTTATCTCGACTTCAAATTCATTTTGAGCTCTCTTTGCAAACTTCTTGAAGCAACTTGCCACTTCGGATTTGTCATGAAGGAAGAAAGTCCATATATATCTTGAGTAGTCATCCACTATCACAAGACAATAGAGATTACCACCCAAGCTCTTGTAAGTTGTAGGACCAAACAAATCCATGTGTAGAAGTTCTAGCACTCTTGAGGTTGACATGAAAGCCTTGGTTGGATGAGTGTTTACAACTTGTTTGCCCGCTTGACATGCACTACAAGGTTTGTCCTTTTCAAACTTCACATCCTTCAATCCTCTTACTAGTTCTTTCTTCAATAGCTTGTTGAGAGTGCTCATTCTAACATGTGCAAGCCTCCTATGCCAAAGCCAACCAAGTGAGGTCTTGGTGAACAAACATGTCATCAAATTTGCATCTTCGGAGGTGAAGTCAACAAGATAAAGATTGTTGTATCTAAAGCCTTTGAATATCACTTGCTTGTCATCTATCTTTGAAACTTCAACTTCATTTGGTGTGAACAAGCATTGGAAGCCAAGGTCACAAAGTTGCCCAACGGATAACAAGTTGAAACTCAATGAAGCAACATAGAGCACATTTGAGAGTGAATGATCATTTGATATTGCAATCTTGCCTATACCCTTGACTTTGCTCTTTGAATTATCCCCAAATGTGATCTTCTCTTGACATATCCCATTCTCTTCAATGGAGGTGAACATACGAGGATCACCGGTCATATGTTGAGTGCAACCACTATCAATAACCCAATGAGATCCACCGGTCTTGTAGTTCACCTACACACAAGAGATCAAACTTTTTGTTTAGGGACCCAAACTTGAGAGGGGCCCTTGACTTTCTCAACTAGTGACTTGGCAACCCATATTTTCTTTGGCCTATTCTTGTTTGGGGGACCCAAAAACATGACTTTCATCTTTCCATTTGAATCTTTTCTTAGCATGTAATGAGCATTGAAGGCAAAGGGTCTAGCATGCTTGGGCAAGGGTTGTGGTGGTGGAGTTTTGCATTCATGAGCAAAGTGACCTTCTTGACCACACTCAACACATCTCTTTGGCTTGGGCTTTGACTTGCTTTGTTGTTGAGCTTTTGCTTTCTTCTCTTGATTTGCCAAGTACCCAATACCACTTCTATCCATCTTCATTACGGTGTTCATGAGGAGCTCACTTTGCAAATATTGGCCTCTTGTGAACTTGCTTAGACCGGTCTTGAGATGCTCTTTTTCTTGCTTGAGCTTCTTGTTCTCTTCAATGAGTGACTCATTTGTTGTTTGCTTCTCAAGAGCCATCAAACCTTTTAGCTTCTTGTTCTCATTTGCAAGCTTCTCATTCTCACACTTGATCTTGGCATAATCATCATGGTTGCATGACTCAACCACACTCTTGCCTTTGCTACTAGAACCTTGCTCAATGCTTTCAATGATCAAATCATCACATGATGTAGCTATATCACACTTAACAACTTTGTTAGTAGCATCATGCGTCTCAAGAGCAAGTTCATTAGCAACCACAAGACTATCATAGTCAATTTTTAATGTGGTGTACTTGTCTTTTAGAGAGCTATGTCTAGTGATGAGCTCATCATGCTTCCTCTCAAGCTTATCATGTTGATCTTTAAGCTCTTTGTTAGAGGTTTTGAGCTCCTTGAGAGTGGAAGACATAACTTCATTTTGATCTCTAAGCTCACCACTAGTCTTTTGAGCATTTTCAAGCTTAGATGAGAGTGATTCATTTTCATTTTGAAGATCATCATTTTCACTTCTTGTCCTTCTTATGATTTTAGTGTATTTGTTTAGCAATTTTACAAGTTCATCATAAGAAGGTGCATCAAATTCATCATCACTATCACTATCATCATCATCATCACTATCATGGTTTTGTACCTTTCGTTCACCCTTGGCCATAAGGCATAGGTGAGTAGTGGACGATGATGGTGAAGAAGGCGGTGAAGGTGGTGGTGAAGATGTCGGTGAAGATGATGGCCCCATCACAAATGCGGCGACCTTCTCTTTCTCATCATCGCTCTCATCTTCGGAGGAGTCACAAGATGATTCAATGTCGGTGAGCCAATCACCAACAATATATGCCTTTCCACCCTTCTTCTTCTTGTAGAACTCCTTCTTCTTGCCATCCTTCTTCTTGTATTGCTTGTTCTTCTTCTTCTCATCTTCTTCATCACTTGAATCATTTTTCTTGCCCTTGTTCTTGTTCTTGAACTTGTCTTTTGGTGGTCTAGGGCATTGATGAGCTAGGTGGCCAAGTTCACCACAATTGTAGCAATCCATCTCCGAGATGGGCTTTCTCTTGCTACTTGTGAAGAATTTCTTTTTCTTGCCATCGAACTTGATTCCACTCTTGTTGAGCTTCTTTAGCATCTTGGTGGTCTTCCTCACCATGAGTGCAAGTGATTCATCATCGATATCACTTTCACTTGAGCTTTCTTGTACGATCATGGCTTGGCCCTTCTTCTTCTTCTTGTCATGGCTAGCTTTGAAGGCCAAGTCTTTCTTCTTGGAAGATGATGAGCCCTCTTCCGGAGTGATGTGCATGTACATCTCATGAGCATTGATCTTCCCCAATACTTGTGTTGGAGTTGCGGTGGAGAGATCACTTTGATGAAGCACGGTGACAATGTGACCATACTTCTCAACGGGAAGAACACTCAAGATCCTCCTTGCAACATCCGATTGGCTCATTTGAGTGAGCCCAAGAGCATTGAGGTCCTCTACAAGAACATTCAAGCGAGTGTACATGTCATTAGCACTTTCTTTGGGAAGCATCTCAAAAGAATTAATCTTCTTTAAAGCAACATGATAGCGTTCCTCACGCTCACTCTTAGTTCCCTCATGGAGAGCACAAAGATTCTCCCACAAATCATGAGCGTTCTTTGCATTACGCACACGATTGAAGATATCTTTGCCTAAGCCCCGGTAGAGTGCATTTTTGGCCTTTGCATTCCACCGGTCGTACTTCTCCTCGTCACCAGTGGGGTTTGCGGGATCCTTGATAGCGGGAAGCCCTTGGGTTGCGGCTCTAAGGCACCCGACATCTATGGCTTCGAGATACGCCTCCATGCGGATTTTCCAATATGGAAAATCATCCCCCTCAAAGGTGGGAGGTGGTCCTTCCCCGTTAGACATCTTGCTCTAGGCGGTAAAGCCTAAATTAGGAGCAACACGGCTCTGATACCAATTGAAAGGATCAAGATGCCCAAGAGGGGGGGTGAATTGGGCTTTTCTAAAAAATTAATTGCAAGAATTAAATCCTACAAGCCGAAATTCACCCCTAGTGCCTACTTGTGTTCCTAGAGAGTCTACCGATAAAAGTTTTGCACCCTAGTTTCCAATCCTAGTCTAGCATGGCAATTCTAGGAATATAAAACAAGCAATGAAAGTAAATACGAGAAAGTAATTGCTTGAATATAAAGGGGCAAGGAACACGGCGATGTTTTTCCGAGGTATCGGAGAGTCGCCACTCCCCACTAGTCCTCGTTGGAGCACCCGCGCAAGGGTGTCGCTCCCCCTTGATCCGCGCAAGGATCAAGTGCTCTCTACGGGTTGATTCTTCGACACTCCGTCGCGGCGAATCACCCAAAACCGCTCACAAGATGAGTTGGGTCATCCACAAGCTCCGCCGGATGATCACCAAACTCCCAATCACCACCAAGCCGTCTAGGTGATGGTGATCACCAAGAGTAACAAGCTAGAACTCTCACTTGACCACTACGAGCCCAAATGAGAAGGTGGATGCACACTTGCTACTCTCGAATCTCTAGTGAGGAAACTCAAACTTTGATTCTCAAATCTCTATCCTCACTAGAGCTCTTGCACTCCCTTGCACTCTAAAGGGTTTTCTCAGATGTTTGAATGAGCAAGAGACCTCTAAAAGAGGTGGAGGGGTTGTATTTATACACCCCTCAAAGAAAACGAACCGTTACTTTCTGACACGGGCTGACCGGACGCGCCGGTCGAACTGACCGGACGCGCCGGTCGCCCGTAACGGTCAAAACGCGATTTTGAACTGAACCACCGGACGCGCCGGTCAGGGGTGACCGGACGCGTCCGATCGTACAAGGGTGCTTACTGTACTCGCACCGGACGCGAGGCTGCGTCCGATGGTTGATGACCGGACGCGTCCGGTCCTCTCTGGACCTTACTGGACTGTGACCGGACGCGCCGATCACGTCCAGGTCGCGTCCGACGGGCGTTCTCCCCAGGTGACACGTGTCGGTCGCTGACCACCGCGTCCGGTCCTCGCGAGGACCGCGTCCGGTGATCAGGACCGAACCCTAGCCGCGGTAACGTACTGACCGGACGCGTCCGGTGCTGCCGAAGACCGCGTCCGGTCACTGGAAAACAGCCCGTAACTTTCCGAAACGCGTCGCAACTTCAACCAAGTTGCTTCCAACTGAACTTTGAGCTATTCTAGGGTTGCCTAGCGCCAAGTTTAACAAGTGTGCACCACACCTAAACATAGGACTCGCCTAGGTCAAGCTACCCATTCATGCCCCCCTTTATAGTACGGCCAAAAGAGAAAAACGAAGATCCTAACGACTATTCCGAATGTGTCTCAACACCTCGACATCCGGAACTAACCGTCCTTAATCTTGACGTCACTCTTTTGAAAACCGAAATGATTTCCATCAAGGGACACGAATACCACAGTGCTCAAAGCAGTTATCACCTCCATGACCTAACTTACCAATGTTTCTGCAAAACACACGTTAGTCATGGTAATAAAGTGTTGTCATTAATTGCCGAAACCAAACCTTGGGGCCTAGATGCTTTCAGGTGTCTCCTCTCCGGCTTGTACCTGCGGGATCAACTCTCCTAACCCGAGGCTTGGTTCTAGGATTCTTCGGCAATTCAACTTCTAATACTAAGTAAGTACGTTGTTATTATTATTCTTTGGTTTACGAGTTTACTCTATTCTCTTCCATGGTAGAGGGTAGAGTAATCATCTGTAGCGTAAGCATGGTGCTTGGGCTAGGATACTCATAGATATCCTCTGTCTGGCCAGATCAGTGTGTAGTAGCGTGGGACATGACAATCCATTGTTATCTTTGGAGTCTCCTCCCATCAGAAGGTTTGGTAGGACCCAAGCCCTGGTTAAGCATCCTCTGTGGTGTCTCTTTTCCAACGGTATGTCCCTATAGAATGGTAGTTTCATAGCTTACCATAGGTTGGAACTAGACTGTCGTAGTAGTCTTCTCTAATCGCTTATATCTTCACTTTCTTGTAGTGCGACCCAGGGGTTAAATATAGACTTAGGTTAGTCATCGCACACTTTCTCCTAGTGGATAAAACAAATATGATACTCTAGAAATATCTCCTGGGTGAAGTGCTCACCGATATCAGTACGATATCAAAGGCTTAAAATAAGCATCATGGAGATGATGTATATCAAGGGTGGGGATATAGTGGAGAAGAAATATCAAGGTTTATAGACCAAGGAAGTTATAGCAATTTTAAAACCTTAAGACGACCAATTTCTAACTAGGCTTGCATCCTACAGTCAACATTGCTTTGATACCACTCTGTCACACCCGGATTTAACAAAGTGAGACAAGTTAGAATCAAGAGACAAATGCTTAATAAACATAGCGCAATATTATAGAATATACCTTAAAAAGCAACACAGTGGAAAAATAACTCCGAACACCGGGTGTAGACTTCACTCCAGGAACAAACTGACTGGTTGATCACAAGCCTAATACCTCCAGAGACTATCCTGAGGTGTGGAAAATAGCAAGAGTGAGTCCATGTCGAACTCCGCAAGCATAGCAAGTATAGATCCCATAAACTCATGATCAATGTAAACATAATCAATATAAAGTATAATCGATAAGTAAATGAACATCTTAACATAACAAGAATCATCATCTTTAATGTAGATGTCTCCAAGGCCGCTCGTGTCCTTGAGCAAGGCTAGTATACCAGTTTAATAAACTCTGCGCAGAGGTGTACACTTTCACTGTGAGTCGTGATTTACCCTTTCGCCCGAGGTAGCTAATCTCTTGACCCACTTTCAAGGAAGGTCGGCAGGGTTCACTATGAAGTCTTTCAAAGGTTCGTCTAACAAGTTAGGGCCATTAGATTCACTCAGCAGGCAGATGTAGGAACCCCCCTTTTCAAATGGCACAATTCCTTCTCGGCTATACTCATAGACTAGAAGCTGTCCTACACCTAATGTGTCAAGCCATTCTTACGCCAATTAAGGTAACCACTAACAAGCTAGAAAATGTCCTTTAAACAACTAAAGCCAGAGCCATGTATCCCTCACAGTTGTACTGTAAATCCCGGAGGTTCACATACAAACAAGATCTTATGTTGCAAAAAAGTCATTTCTCAACCATCATAGCTCTTACATTAATTAAGTCACAAGATCATGGTCACAGAAAGAAAACCCAAGCTATACTTGCCTTAAATCAAGATCCTTTCTCTGATCCAAATCTTTAATTAATAGCTTCTTGAATCTCCACGTAAATCTCACTGACTGGACTTGATCAATAAATCACCACACACGCATCGAGCAATCATACACGAAGCAAACAATGAATAATAATTAGAATAGTACACCAAACAAGTGAAACAAGTAAAAAGGTTTTAAAGATGTTCTACATGTTCCTACGAACACACAGACGCGGAAAACACGCTAATCGGAGCTAAAACGCAAAAGTTACGATTTAAACAAGATTTACTTTATTAAAGTAATAGATTAAATCTAAACTCAAAATTTAAAAACTTAAAACCTATGGAACAATAGTACTAACATGTAGATTACATAATTACAAACCTAACATGACTTGAACGAGTCAAATTGGAGTTAAAATGTAGGAGATATGACCTAAACAAGATAGTGGCAGTTTTGTAAATACCTAGAATTTTAATTTTGAAAATAAATCAAAATCTGGTTTTTAATGTGATCTAAACGATGGAATTCAAGTAAATACCTCTTCATCTTCTTGGAGTAGAATGTATGCTCATGAGTAACCATGGTGGAAGTTTCGGCTTGTGCTAGGCAGCCTGATGGCTTCGTCGGACGGTGGCAAGAGAAAGATGAGAAAATATAATTTACTACACGAGAGATTTCCCAAACTAGGGGCTCCTCTTACTGTAGTTTTGGTGTACATTGCCCATGGGGTAGGTACATATTTATTGGGAGAAAACTCCTCGCCTTCACATCAACTAGCAATATGGTACTAATTGATGTTGCACCCTTCGTCCTTACTAGTAGGCCTAATTAATTATTAAAGCCCATTAGTAAATAAATGTATGGCCTATGAGATTTATTAAGATTATTGCACATGGGCTTTGAGCGTTAGAAAAAAATGAGAAATTTATTATTTTCGGAATTAATTATTTTCATGGATAAAATAATTCTATAAAATTCCAGAATTATTATTTAAGCCACGAAAAATACTCCGAAAGCTCCGAAAATTCGGGGAAATTTTCCAGAGACATTATGGAACATGAGGAACCCAAATAAAGTATTTGGAGCTCATGATAAGATATTTTAGAGCATCTAAAAACTAGATTATGCTCACAGATAAGTGGAAACAAGCTACATAAAAGCCAAAAAAATTCCTGAGAAGTTAGTAGAGGTTGATTGATAGATGAGAAATAAGGAATTTGATTGTAGACAAATGATATATATATATCGGGAAAGGAAAATCGACCTAAACGCATTTTGAAAGAACAACTTGAATTCATTTTGATCTTTGGTCAAAACCAAGCAATACAAAAACACAAATGCATCAACAAGTTGCTAAACCTTATGATAAATTTCAATTTAGTGAAAATATTATTTCCCTATGTTTTCATGAGCACAAAAATTCAAAATTAAATCATTTTAGCTCTATTTCCAAAGAAGCAATTTTTAGGATGTTACATTAATTGCTCCTCTCTGCTTCTCCATCTTCATGGTTGGCCTATTTAAGCCGGGGCTAGATGCGCTTCTTGGCGATCCACACACTCCTTCCTCCTTAGATACAGATAGATACAGACAAAGTTCTTGAGCCAACCATCTATATTTTCTTCATCGCCATGGCGCTCCTTCTCCAACTCCTCCAGTGGCAGTAGCGGCATTTGGAGAAGACCTTCAAGATTGGGTACTTGTTGGCGGTTCTTAACTCACATTTTATTCCGCCAACACTTATATAAATTCATCAAAAACAACACCAAACCTAGTAATAGGGCTTTAAACTAATGATTTCCATAGATTTTGGAGAATTCTTTGTTTTGCAGGGACAAACATGAAATCACACCAAGTTGGGCCAAAAGTGAAGGGAAATATAAAAGAAACACTCATTATTCATTTTAGCCCAAGCAAAACAAAGGAGAAAATAAGGAAAAGTCCACACAAGTGATCAATCCGGATGAAGCACCGATGTAGAAGTGGCACAGGCCCAGATACCAGCCCACTTGCCAAAGGCGGTGGCAAGGGGGGGCAGCCTAGTGCGGTCGCACCAGGGGTGCGCCCGCACCCCCACTGTCTCCGTTGGGCCCGAGCTTTAGTCGGTTAACCCTTACCGCCTCTCCAATGATGGTTGTCGAGGTTTCGTCCAGGTTCAATGTACCTAAGAGGGGGTTTGGTGCTTTCCATGTGGGGGAGAGGCATATTCCATGGACATTCCCTCCTCTCCCCTATAAAAGGAGGCCTCCCCTACTCAAGAGAGAATTCATCAACACAAGGAGACACAATGTAGCGAGAAGAGAAAAGAGCTCCATTCATATCTTAGCTCTCTAGCTAGCTCTTTAGTTTAGGGAGTGAGTGAGAAAGAGAAAGAGATGGAGAAGTATTGGAATTGTCGACTACCTCCATTAGTGTACTTGGGGCCCCTTGTACACATATTGGAAGGAATGCCAGGAATGTCGGTTCCCTCTTCACTTGTACCCTGACAAATCTAGTACTATTTGGAGTGCAAAGGTTCATGTTCTTCTATGGTGGTGAGCTCTTACTTTAAGTTAGTCTTGTTTACTATTTACTTGCGGGTTCATCATTCGTCCCCATGGCGGATACTCTAGTAGAAGGCTCCTGATAAAGATGGATCACCCTATACAGCGCTAGAGTAGTAGTCGATAGCGTAGATGTGGTGTCTAGGCTAGAGGCTACCTTCATTTGCCTCATGCCTGATGGTTAAGAGGTAGGCGGCAGGTGGTGATAGCCCTGTCCATCCCTCATAATCCCCCACATCTAGGGTACGACGTAGAGCTGGAAGCCGGAGGTACTTGGCAGTCCAAGTATAAGCCGGTGCCTGAAGCAAGTCTATAGTGGCAAAGCTATCTTAGCTTAGGATCTCTATCCCTAGGAAACCTCGCTACCTGAGCTGTCTTTCTTCTTGTTACACTAGGTGAACTAGCTAAGATACTTTGACACATCCGTTCCCTGTGGAAATATGATACCTGTTGATGGTCACTAATGCTCATTTTTATCCATCAACTATTGCTTGATATGACATGATATGAACCACAAAGCATAGTTGTAGGGTTTGAAACTAACGAGTTCCACGAGTTTTTAGTGAATCTATGTTTTATAGGGGTTCAAATGGAAAAGGACTAGAATCACCAAATAGAAGTATCTCAAGTAATGAATTGGAGTAGACCATTGTGAATAGCTCATCTAGACACATGAAATAGAGTTTTGGTTCACCCAAATTGGAGTCTAGACGACAAAGTTACGCCTTCCGGAAGATTGCAAATGGGCTTCTAGAGCAGTCCGAAGTAATATGGGCATATCTCCCTCATCCGGACTCTGTTTTCAGTGATCTAGGACTCTATGGAATGCTAACGAAGAGATATATCGGCCCACAAAAAGAGTGGCCCACCTAGCATTAAGATAGGTCAGCCAGCCCCACATGTAAGGCCGACCGGCCTGCTCCGGGCCCACCTATCAGCACGCTTCGTCCGATGGCCTCCAACCGACCTCTACGACACATCTCAACCATTGTTTTAAGTTGGTTTGATCCGAGGGCTATGGTTTACCGCACCGGGCTATATAAGCAGGGCAGACCCCCCTCAAGCATCTCCATCATCATAATTACCTTCAAGAGAAAAGCTAGGGTTTGGGGAAGAGAGGTGTCCCTCGAATGGATGTCCTCTCAACTCCCAATTTAGAATAGATCTAGACTTCTAGATAGTAGAGAAATGGAAAGCGAGGGAGGAGTTCTGAGGAGGTGCTAGCTTGTCGGTGCCTCTTCAACAACTTGTACTTCGGCGGGATCAGGCTCTACGTGGGCTTGCTCCTGAGATGGCTTAGGCTCTGGCAATCAACTTCTGATTCAAGTAAGATTCAAGTTTATATTATTTTTCTAGTTTGCGAGTCTCTTTTGAGTGCTTTAATCTAGTCGACTAGGTTAGAGTATAATTCGTAGTGTAAGCATGGTGCTTAGGGTTATTTGTAGATGCACCCTATATTCTGGATCGGTGGTAGATCGTGAAGGTGACAGCTTCATTGAGTCCTCTATAGTCCACCTCCCATCTGTAGGCCTAGCAGGATATATAATTATGTGGTAGATTCATACTCTATTTGCGGTCTTCAATAGTAATTCCCTAGTTAAATAGTAGAAGATGTGGATTACCCAAGTTAGAAGTAGAAACCCTAATCGAGTTATCCTCTCTATACTCCTACTATCGACCCCATACTAGATTAATCCTCTCCTACGTTTTAGTCTTGTTTTCACTTTAGTTGTTCCTACCTTATTTATATTTCCAACTCATTCACCTCTTCTAGTTAAGTTAGAACACATAGTTGACTCACACGTTCCCCTATGGATACGATATTTAAAACCCTCTGGGTGAAAGCTACAATGGTATCCGTGCGCTTACAGATCTTTTCTGTTTGCGTTAATAAATACCAACAAGCTTTCTAGCGCTGTTTACAGGGAAACGGTTGCTGAATTGACTATGAACCTAGCCTAACCTTTTTCAAAAATAAAAAAATAAATATATATACACATAAAAGAAAAAAAACTCTCTTCTTATCTTTACCCTTTTGTTTTATATTTTCTAAAAAGAAAAAAAATCTTTTCTCATACCTTCTTTCTTTTTATCCTTCAGCTCATCCCTTCTATTCTTTTTCCTTTCATTTTTTTGTTAGCATGGATAATAACACTCCTATCTATCAATATGCTAACCCTACCGGCACACACCTTAGACCACCAAAACATTCAGAGCCTATCACATCATCTAGTTTTGACACTCCTATCTATCAATATGCTAACCCTACCGGCACACACCTTAGACCACCAAAACATTCAGAGCCTATCACATCATCTAGTTTTGAGATAAGCCCGAATTTCATAGAATTTGTTCAGAAATAACCCTTCTTGGGGGAAGTGAGGAAAACACATATTCGCACCTATGAGAGTTTAAGCGGATCTGTGACCTCATTCGCATAAAGGGCATGTCCGATGAGACCATCCAATTGAAGCTATTTCCATTCTCTTTAACTGGAAAAGCTAAACATTGGTATCAACTCAATGTAGAATGTGCGCAAGGTGATTGGAAGACACTATGCAATGAATTTCTATCAAAATTATTTCCCATCTCCAAAGTGAATGAACTACGAAAAGAGGTTCTAACTTTTAGACAACTAGAAGAAGAATCTCTTACCGAATCATGGGATCGCTTTATTGACCTTACCCTCATTGGCCTGGACCTTGCTATTCCAGACCTAGTACTTTTTCAACATTTTTACGAGGTATTAGCAAGGATTCTAGGGAATTTCTTGATTTATCCTCTGGAGGAGCTTTTCTTCATTTGCTTACAAGTGAAGCAAGGGTCATGCTTGAAAAGATTACTAGTCAAGCCACTCACTGGACTAAAATTCATTTTAAGCCCCCAAGAAAAAGAAGGAGTTCTCTCCTGAACAAAAAGAGGAAGTTTTGATAGCTAAGTCACAACCACTTCAATCTCGAGGTTTAGCTGTCAATCCTAAGCCATTAATACCCCAACGTAATGATGATAGCTTAGACTTCTAGTTTTGTAAGATGCTAGTAGATCAATATAAAAATAGAATGGCATCTAGAAAAAAGTGTTCTCGACTACCTTCCCCCATAGAGCACATTGGCATAAATGCAAGGATGGCATGTCTAGCGATGCCATAGAAGGAGAGCTAAGCAATTTTGGAAATTATTCTATCTTCTCCCCTTCTATGCCCGCATTAGATGACTTACCTCAACCCATTTTTCAATCCATCCTTGACCCCGATGATCCCTCGTATGCTCTCCCTCCTAAGTCTCATGATGATCCTAGAAATCCATTAAGACAACCAAACCATAGGACTCATAATGACCACATGGATGACGAAGAGATGCTATGACATTGGTAGGAATGTGTAGAGTGGATGGACAAGGAAGAAGCCTTAATGGAATCTAATCTTGGCTCAAACTCAAATGGTGAGTTTTTAACTCCCTTTGACTTTGAGGACGATACTTATCCATCTATGGAGGAAGCCCTAGACGAGGCCAATTCAAGAGTCACCAATGCAAGTGAAATTCTAAACATTCAGATTGGAGACAAAGATGACATCAATGAGCATAGAATCTATTCCATAACTAGCTCATTAAATCCAAGTTCATATGAGACATCACCCAATTCAATTGGTCTCTCCAACCTCCCCACATTCGAGATCTCCAACCCCCTCACTCTTTTTGTTTATAAAAATTTCAAAAGGGTGGTTGTAGATGCATATGTTTATCATAAATATTGCAGATCTCGTTGTGCTCTTAAGGTTGATGTTAGAGGGGAACCCACTTCACCAAAATACATTTTGAAGGTTTCCCAAGGACAAGCTTAGTGTCCTAAAACAAGCACTTTTCAGACCCTAACATGAGTATTCACCTTTCTACTACGCTGCCCTTGTGAAACGAGCATAGAGATATAATTATAAAAATATTCCTTCAGGTACTCTTGTCACTAACCTTTCCAGGTCTGGAGCAAAAAGATCGAAGGAATAACAAACACAAGGTATGTCCAACCAATCATCATGCAACGTTGAATTAAATTCATCCAATCTTGATTTTTGCAAAAAATCAAGCTTGGGGGAAAACCTTTTAAGAACATCCCCTGCCATGTTGCTATCCTGGATGTCCCTATGTCACACCCGGTTTTCTAAAGAATAAAACCAGGCTCGTCATATGTGTGCCCAGGAAGTGCACACATACAACAACAGAATGAAAGATATCAAAAACAAAGTTATTTAATAGCGTATACATAGTTGTATCATCACTTACATCAGAGTTTTGTAGAATGGTAACTAATCTTCAGGCTCCAACCTTCACAGGGATGGTTGACTGGGGGCTGCATGTGCCAAGCACTTATGACAGCATCTTGACAACTCCTTCAATGTCTTCATCAATCTTTTGAGCAACTAAAGTCTGGGGTGTGGGGAAACAGCAAGAGTGAGTCCATGTTGAACTCAGCAAATATAACATAGGGTTATGAAGCTCAAAAGGATGACACTGGTTTACTGCGATTAGCATTTTAATAAGTCACAATTTTAGCATTAAGTAGAAACAAGTTATGCTTAAGCCCCAAATATACCACATGATTATTAATGTGAGTAATAACCATCATTAATACCATCATCGTTCTCATCTTCAACATTCTCATCATCATCGTTCTTATCATCATCATTCTCATCATCTAGTGAACATTCTCATCTTCAACTTTCTCATTGTCCGGTGAGCAACTATTCCGTGAGTTTTCCGGGCTGCTCATGACCGTGAGCACGGCTGATATATCAGTTTTACACTCTGCAGAGGTTGTACACTTTCACTGTGAGCCGTGTTGCCCATATGCCCGGGATCGCGACTCCCAAAACACTTCCAAGGTGAGCAGGCAGGGTTCCACTATGGAGTTTTTCAGAAGTTCGTCTAACAAGTTAGGGCCGCTAGGTTTCGGTGGCAAACAGATGTAGAGCCCTCCTTCCCAAATGGCACAATGACTCGCAGCCTATACACATAGGGACAGGAGCTGCACTATACCCGATTTGGCAGAACCCTTTTGCGCCCTTTCGGGTAACCTCTAACAAGCGAGAAAAGGTCTTCATACTTGACTAAAGCCAGAGCCATGTAGCCCTCATAGTTGTATGGTTTTCCCAGCTTTTGCCCCCGGATAAGTCCTTATGGAGGGCCAAGAGCATCATGTATAAAAGCCAATTGCTCTCTCGCCCTATAGTCCAATTACCAAAAACCAGTTTCACCATTCATTCCACAAAACCATTACTCATCATTCATATCATGTGTAGTTAATTTGAGCGCTAGCAAGCTACCCATATGCATATAATCCCATAGGTGTCAAGGTAATAATATAAAAACATCTAGTATATCCTTACGGTAATCAAATTAGACACATGCAGCATGATTAAATGATTAATAGTGAATAGGACAACAAGGATGATCCCATGCTATACTTGCCTTTTCCCAAAGTCTAACTGCTCAGACCCTTCAACTGCTATCTTATGGTCTCAAGTCCTTTTGCTTCGACTGTCGGTCCTCAGCTCCTCATCTTCAGCGCTAACGAACCATGCTTCTTCTACTCGTACAAATCAAGCAAAACAAATAGATAACAAACACAACTAAGAACAGCACACCAATCAAAAGGGACACTTTAAAAGAGAGCACATAAAGCGTCATGGTTCGTTGCTACGATCACAAGAGTGCAAGAACGGCGGAGAACGGAGCTATCGTTAAAGAGATACGACTATCGAGACTTGCAACAAAACTAGAAAAGCAGACTATGAGCTTGATTCATTTTAGTTAATGAAATAAGATGATGGACATTTTTAGAGAAACATCCCAAAGTTCAACTAACCAAATGATATTGAATTATAAAAGTCAGAGTTAAACCTTAGTCATCTTTTATTTATAAATAATGCACAACATTTGATCCATTTAAACATTTATAAATATGAGACATAAAACATCTGAGAGCAACTAATCAAACCATCATATGTTTCATATTCAGACTAAGCGAATTATCATTAATAAAGATACATTAATGTTGGTATTAATCAAGTTAACTTCTACTTATAAAAGACTGGGGATAAACCTAAATTACTTTTAAGTTCAAAAAGGCATTAAAGAAACATTGATCAAATTAATTATATGTTTCATGTTTAACTAAACAATTTATAACAAATAGCAACATACTAAGGTTGGTGTTAATCAAGTTAACATTTACTTTGTGAAAGAGCAATGATTAGGCCCTAAGCTGCTTGTAGTTATAAAGGCATTCCGTAAACATTAATCAAATTAATATGATTAAATTCATAAACACATAACTAACATGGTAAACATTGTTGATAACACATAGCTTATGGTCAATACGGTAGCGGCACAGCTAGATCGGAATTACAACCCTAAGTTGTTTTTAATTTAAAAGCTATTAAATAAATATTAATCAAATTAGTGTTTCAATTAATAAATTCATCTACAAGTGACATGATGAACATTACTACTACTGTGTAGAGCGCGATGCTACGAAACTAACGCAACGAGAACGACTCGAATCGGAGCTAAAACGATTAAATGGTGGAAATTTAATGATCGATGGCAAAACTGTAAATAAGAGCATCTTCTACCTTGGTCTTCTCCAACTTCACAAACGTGGCCATGGCGGTCATGCTGCTGCTGCTCGCGCGCAGGGAGAGGGAGGGCCTCGGCCCTGGTCTGGCCGGCCAGCGACGGCGCGCGGTCGCGCGACGACGCCAGGCTACGGCGGGGTGGAGCCAGGGGGAGGCCGGCTGTCCCGCACGTGCACAGCACGGCTGTCGGCGACGGCTTGCATGCAGGATCGGCTCCACCGAGATGATGTGGGGGCTGTTGGTCGAGGATAAGATGCAAAACTGGATGGAAATAGAGAACGAGGAATGTAATGGTGGGCTCACCTTCATCCTTCAGCTATGGTCGAACGAAGAAAGCAACAGCAGAGGCTCGTCGAGAAGTCGTCGGAGTTGGCCAGCGGTGACACAAGGAGGAGAAAAAAAATCTAATTTACTACACGAGAGATTTCTCAAACTAGGGGCTCCTCCACGGTAGTTTTGGTGTGCTTTGCCCATAGGGTAGATACATACTTATAAGGAGGAAAACTCTCCACCTTCACATCAACTAGCAATATGGTACTAATTGATGTTGCACCCTCCATCTTTACTAATAGGCCTAATTAATTGTTAAAGCCCATTAGTAAATAAATGTATGGGCCTTTGAGATTTATTAGGATTATTGCACATGGGCTTTGAGCATTGGGGAAAAATGAGATATTTATTTATTTTCGGAATTAATTAATTTCATGGATAAAATAATTCTAGAAAAGTCTAAAATTATTATTTAAGCCACGAAAAATACTCCGAAAGCTCCAAAAATTCGGGAAAAATTCTCAGAGACATTATGAAACATAAGGAACCCAAATAAAGTATTTGGAGCTCATGAAAAGATTGGTGAAATGATCAAAGAAAAATATTAAGTTCATGGAAACTAGAATTTTAATTCGAAAAAGGGCCAGAAAAATCTCTCAAGGAAAGATAAACGTCGCTCTATCGTACTCGTAAACCGTTTGCACTCACAAACACCAGAAGCAAGCATCACATCAAACAATATCCCATCAAATTAATTTGGAAAAGTTCAAAAATTCAATTTTTTTATATATCTAATTGATGCTAAACTTAGGAAATTTTATCCAAATATTAAAACATTTATTTTATTTAGTGTTTTCTATGCACAACCCAAAATTGGAAATTTTGGGGTGTGACAGCCTACTTTGAAGGCATGCCCAATTTGCTAAAACATCAATCATGTTCTCTTCCATCACCACTTAAGTAAATCTCTATAATGCTTGCATACTACCTTTGTCCATCATAAGTAAGTATTGGTTTGGAAGTACTCAAAATACTTTCATTGGCTTTTAACATAAGCATGGTGCTTAGGTTAAATAGCCTTCCTTAATCCAACTAGACATGGAGTCTGGTTTGGTTATTGAACTAAAAACTGCCTGTGTACACATTGTATATTTTGTTGGACTAACCCCTACAGAGAAAAAAACTTTCAAAAGTCAAATTGGGAAGTCCTAAGATGAACTCACATGGAGAGAAAAGAGATACATGAACTTCAACAACTTTGCACTAGGGAAACACAGCTCACGCAACATGAAGAGATCCATGGAACAAGAAGATGAGTGCCACGAAACAAGATCTATAATCAAAGCACTCACTCCATGGAAGAAGGTGAACAAATATCCACCAAGCCCCTTCAAGATAAAGACCATCATGGAGAAATTCTCAAGACAATGAGGGGAGCACAAGGACCGACAAGAATGTCAAGATTAGGAGAACAAAAAGATGGTGAAGACAAGCCATTCATGAGCAGAACCAGCTGGGCAATAGAAGCTTCCATTGGGTGGTTCAATACCATCACTCTTCAATGACAAAGGTAACATCTTAAGGTACATAATCACTATTCAAAAAGCTTTTCTCGATCCTGGTATGCACATAAATGAAGAACCAAACATGTTTAAGTTACAACTTCGCTTGATCCAACTTGATCAACTTAACATGTTTAGTTCTTTAATCTTTGTTCTTATCTTCACTCTCTTGATCTCACTGTCTTAACCAAACGAGCTAAAAATATTGCATATTCACACTCATGCTCATCTTCTGATCATATCACCCATAACATTAGCTTTATCTTGTTCGCCATGACTAAGGTTAGAGAAGAATGAACAAAACTTTTGGTTCTGTTGGTGTTTTTCCACCAACAGAGCCCATGAAGTAACATTGGTAGTTATCCATATTTACTTTCTAGCATCGCATAAATTATTTTTCACTTTAGCATATTTACTTTTCTACATTAGCTTTGCATTTAGAAAAGAAAATAAAAATTGTATCATTACATCATAAAATCCTAAGCCCCATGTGAATGATTCCTTGGAGTGTAAAAACCCGCATGAAAATTCACCGTGGTGGCATAAAAATAAATAAAAACATCATGCATACATCTAGTTATGTTGTATTTCATTTTGCATACAAAAAAAGAAAATCCAAAAAAATATAGTAGATATGCATCCTACTAGAATTATGCCAATAAGGAAATATTTTGAAACCCACAAGAACGACTAATCTCCGGACGGCGGAACGCTAACCCCTTATCCTAACCCATTCTATGAGTTTTGGTGTTCTTGTTGGTATTTTGTAGGATGATATACATAACATGATCAAGAGCAAGTTCACCTGGTCGACTTCATCCCGCTCCATGCATGGACGAAGAGAACATCCGCTAGCAAATCTCTCTGAGAAGGATCACTCAATAGAAGACCACGACAACAACTAGCTTGGGGGAGGAGCATCCCCCATGTATCTAGATAAGTATTATTTTGGTTTTACTATTAGTGAGTTTGCTATATGCTAGTTAAAAAATGTATAAAAAATTAAAACAAAACAAAAATTTATCTTAGCTAGCTATATATATTAGTAATAAGGTGTGATCTTAAACTTGAAAACAAAACAAAAGTGTGTTTAAGTTTGATTTTTAAGAAAGTACTCTGAAGACAATCTCTTGAAATAGAAATGATGAATAATTGCTCTGTTGTAATTTCTTTCAAGTACCTAGTTTTCAGTCTTGAATTCTCCTAAGTTTTGGATAAGACTATTTTGATATAAGAATTTACTCTGAACTTGAAACTCGTGGGTAGCATATGCTTGATTTAAATCTAGGTAATTGATGGATATGATATGAGAAGGTCTAAGCTACTGTTTATCTTGTTCCAACTAACACTAAAGTTCCAGAGATTTATCTTTTGAAAAACATAAACATTTTGCATGATTGTAACACCCGAAAAATTGCTTATTTGGAGATAGAGCTAAAATGATTTAATTATGTATTTTTGTGCTCATGAAAACATAGGAAAATAAATTTTTTTGTTAAATTAAAATTCATCTTAGGATGTAGCAACATTGTTGTGCATACATGCTAATGCATTGTGTTTTTGTATTGTTTGGTTTTGACCTAGGTACAAAATCAATTCAAACTATTTTTATTAAAATGCGTTTAGTAGGTCGATCTTCCTTCTCTAGCAAGCCTTTATCATTTTCTGCAATCAAATTCCTTGTTTCTCAGCTCAAGTTTTCATTTGGAGCCTCTCAAAATCTTTTCTTTGTAATCCAAATCACTCATTTCAGTTTCTCGTCCATCAATCAATCTCTACAAACTTCTCGGGAGTTTTTCCGACTTTTTCTGTAGCTTGTTTCCACTTGTTTGTGAGCATAATCTAATTTTTAGATGCTCCAAAATTACCTTTTAGTGAGCTCCAAATACTTTATTTGGGTTCCTCATGTTCCATAATGTCTCTGGAAAATTTCTCTGAATTTTCGGAACTTTCAGAGTATTTTTCACGGCTTAAATAATAATTTTGGACTTTTCTAGAATTATTTTATCCATGAAAATAATTAATTTCAAAAATAATAAATCTCTCATTTTTTTCAATGCTCAAAGCCCATGTGCAATAATCCTAATAAATCTCAAAGGCCCATACATTTATTTACTAATGGGCTTAAATGATTACTTAGGCCTATTAGCGGAGGTGGATGGTGCAACGTCAATTAGCACCATATCGCTAGTTGACATGGAGGTGGAGAGTTTTCCTCCCTATATATACGTACCTACCCCATGTGCAAAGCACACCAAAAACTACCGTAGAGGAGCCCCTAGTTTGGGAAATCTCTCGTGTAGTAAATTATATTTTCTCCTCCTTCTCTTGTCGTCGTCCGACGAAGCCACCAGGCGTTCTACTCTAAGAAGAAGAAGAAGAGGTATTTACTTGAATTCCACTGTCTAGATCACATTAAAAATCAAATTTTGATTTATTTTTGAAACTAGGTATTTGTCACACCCAAAATTTCCTATTTTGGATTGCGCATGAAAAACACTAAATAAAATAAATGATTTCAATGTTTGAATAAATTTATTGGAGAAGTTAAGTTGCTGCTAATTTAAATATAGAAAATTATGGTTTTAAACTTTTTCATATTAAATTATTAATGTGGTGTCTGTGTGATGCTTGTCTTTGGTGTTGGTGAGTGCTATTATTTTCAAAATACCATAGGACGACGTTTACTTCTCATCGGAAAACTTTTTGGTATTTTCTGGATTCAAAATTCCAATTTCCGTGAGCTTAATCTTTTTCCTTGATCTCTTCATCCATCTTTTCGTAAGCTCCAAATACTTTATTTGGGTTCCTCATGTTCCATAATGTCTCTAGAAAATTCCCTTGAATTTTTGGAGCTTTCGGAGTATTTTTCGCGGCTTAAATAATAATTCTGGACTTTTCTAGAATTATTTTATCCACGAAATTAATTAATTCTGAAAATAATAAATATCTTATTTTCCACCAAAGCTTGTGTGCAATAATCCTAAATGTCCATTCATTTATTTACTAATGGGCTTTAATAATTAATTAGGCCTATTAGTAAAGATGGAGGGTGCAACGTCAGTTAGCACCATATCGCTAGTTGACGTGAAGGTGGAGAGTCTTCCTCCCTATATATATGTCCGGCCTGCCTGCTTGCCCTGTTTTCCGCCGCCGTTGTTGTCGCCGCCGCCGCTGTTGCCGCCGCCGCCGCTGTCGCCGCCCGCCGCCGCTGTCGCCGCCCGCCGCCGCTGTTGCCGTTCGCCGCCGCTGTTGTTGTCCGCCGCCGCTGAGCTCGTATCGCGAGCCGCCGCTCGTAGCTCCCTCCACCTCTCGCCGAAGTTCTGCATCTACAGCTTGCGTTCCGGTGAACTTCCGACGAAGGTTCGACGAGCTTTTCCGGCCACGTTTCTCATCTCCAGCGAATTCCGCTTCCACCCCGAGGTTCATCTCGATCTTCTCTACGCCGTCATGTATTCCTTTCCTCGAATCCATCGTTCGTTGATCGTGTTTCTAATTTATCTCTCTTTTCCGGCGAACTCCACCATGGTAGGTTGTCTTGTTCGCGTCTTCCGGCCTTGGACGCGCCCTTCACCTCAGGCCGCAGGCCCAGACCTGCGCCGCTGCCCTGGTGCACGGCCTCGTCTCACAACGCCCCTGCATCGCGCGCCTGCTGCACAGGTGGGGCTGCCGCCAGCCACTCGGCCTGCCTTGGACAGCCGTCACCGCTACTGACCCAGACGAGCAAGCGCAGCATGCGGCCGTGTGCCACCGCGACCAGCCCCAGCCCTGGCTCGTCCATCCCCAGCCAGCCGGTCGACCACCCCTTCCTCCTCATGGCTGGTTCAACCATGGCCACGGCTCTGTGTTCCACGAAGATGGATAGAGGTGCAAGACAAGGTAATTACGAGTTTGCCATTGGAACGACTTTAATCGCAGTTAACTCGTTTTAATTCCGTTTCGCTTCGTTTCAGTTGCGTTAGATTTGTGTTGACACGCTTTATGCACTAGTGCTAATGTTTTATCATGTCACGTGTTTATGATTTTATTAATTTAATTGCTAAATTAATTAACATTAAAACAATTGGGTTTATAATTGAAAGCTATATAGGTTTTATACCTGGTTAATTTATACATCAAATATTAATGTGATTAGTTACTTATTTACATGTGTCTCTAAATTCCAAGTTGCTTAACAGACACGTTGTATATAAGATAAACTGAAGCAGTTGCTTTCACACACATATATATATATACATATATTTACAAAGATAAAGTTAAACTTGATTGAATTATATGACACTATTTATAAATAAACTATGAGTAGTTTTATCGGGCTTCTGAATTAAATCTTGTTTTGAGTAATCCAGTCTAAATAACTTTTTACGTGGTTTTGCTCAATTAATTTGAATCAAACGAATAGCGCCGTGCGTGCTGTTTCATTTTTGCTAGCTAGCTTGATGACATCACATGATGTCATGATATGATTTGTGGCCATTTTTCTTTAGTAAAACAAATCCCGAAATACAATAGAAATACGTATACACATACAATCCTGTTTAGGCTATATCTTCCATGTTTTAACTCCGATTTGACCCGTTCAAGTTGCGTTAGGTTCGTATTTGCGAGCTCTACATGTTAGTGTAGCTGTACAGTAGGTTTAGAAAATTTAATTTTCGAGTTTATATTAAAGTAATTATTTATCTATAGGAAATCTTAGAAAATTTATAACTTTCACGTTTTAAGTCTGATTTTTGTGATCTTTACGTCTGTGTGATCGTAGCAACGTGTAGAATAGTCTTGTAAGCTTTCCTAAATGTTTTTCTACTGTTGGTGTACTGTTCTAATTGTATCTTTTGTTTGCTTCGTGTATGTTTGCTCGGAATGTTTGTATGTTGATGCTTGGTGATCGAATTTAGACGGTGAGCAGTACTACGACGATTAGGAGTATTATTTTGAGCTGGACCAGCAGTATCTATCGGAGAACTTTAATCAAGGCAAGTATAATATGGGACTATCCTTGTTACCTATTCACTGAAATTATCATACATATGCATGTGTCTTCCTTGACAACCTTAGAGATTATAACTTAGTGATTGCTACCTTGATTCCTTGTCAACCTTGGGGATGCATTTGGGTAGCTATTGCTAGTGCTTAATTATGAACAATGATCTTGTAATTTGATTAATGGATTAAGCAATCAACCATTAAGATGATTTTATTACTATTGAAAAGGGGGCTAGAGCAAGGGGTTATATTGTTGCTCTGGTTTCTCTCCATAAGGACTTATTTGTACGTGATCATCCGGGACATACAGTACAACTGTGAGGGCTATATGGCTCTGGCTTTAGTTGCTTAAAGGACCTTTTCTAGCTTGTTAGTGGTTACCTTAAATGGCGTAAGAATGGCTTGCCACGTTGGGTGTAGGGCGAGCTCCTGTCCTTAGTGTGTATAGGCTGCGGTTGTTGTGCCACTGGGAAGGGGGGTTCTACATCTGCCTGCCGAGTGAATCTAATGGCCCTAACTTGTTAGACGAACCTTTAAGTGGCTTTATATGGTTTTCAATGTTCTGGGCCTTGCAAACCCATGCATTTGGAAATCATGACTCACAGTGAAAGTGTACACCTCTGCGCAGAGTTAAAAACTGGTATACTAGCCGTGCCCACGGATACGGGCGGCCTTGGAACATTTACAGATAGATGATCACCATTGTTATATCATGTTTAATTACTGTTGTTATTATTATGCTCATGTTAATGCTATTCATTATCGTTATTGCAATTGATCATTGGCTCATTAATGGGAATTGGAATACCTTGATGCTACTCAATTGCTAATTATATGATGATTAAAAGCTAAACGCAGTCAAACAATGTCTAGCCTTTTTGAGCCTCATGAACCCTGTGTTATACTTGTTGAGTTCGACATGGACTCACTCTTGCTATTTCCCCCACACTCCAGTGTGTAGTAAGATGCTACTCGGACGAAGGACAAAGGTGTAGTGGAGTTTCCAAAAGACTAGTAGAAGTGCTAGGCATATGTTACCCCAGTCAGCCGTCCCTGAGATGAATGAAGCCTGAAGTTTAGTCACCGTTCCGCGATACTCTGATGTAAGTGTTAATATAGCTATGTATACGTTATATAATAACATTGTTTCTGATACTTTTTTATTCTGGCATATGTGTGGACTTCCTGGGCACACATATGATTAGCCTGGTTTTGTTCTTTAGAAAACCGGGTGTGACAGTATTTACAAAACTGCCACTATCTTGTTTAGGTCATATCTTCTACGTTTTAACTTCGATTTTCCCCGTTCAAATTACGTTAGGTTCGTATTTGCGAGCTCTACATGTTGGTAGTACTGTACAATAGGTTTGGAAAATTTAATTTTCGAGTTTATATTAAAGTAATTATTTATCTATAGGAAATCTTAGAAAATTCATAACTTTCACGTTTTAAATCCGAATTTCGTGATCTTTACGTCTGTGTGATCGTAGTAACGTGTAGAAGAGTTTTACAAACTTTTTATACTGTTAGTGCTACTGTTAGTTTTTCTACCTTTAAGATTTGATGTTAGATTTAATCTATTATTTTACAAAAGAAAATCTCGTCTATTTCATAACTTATTTGTTTTAATTCCGAATTAGTCCGTTCAAATTGCAATGGATTTATAACAACATGAACTACGTATTAGTATTAATGTTTTCTTTATCAAAATCTCTAGAATTTCATAGTTTAGATCTAACTTGATTAATAACTGTACAACTAGATTTATAAATAAAATATTATTGATTTCTCCTTTAGTTTTCTAAATTTAAATGTAATTTAGCCTAAGTCACTTTTGAATATCTATAAAAAGTATTTTATCCTATATATGATTTTATATAGTTAAAACAAATGAGACCTATAATTTTCCATTTTATACAACAAAATCTTTCGGTGTACCGATTAGAGTGCTTTTCGCGCCTGTGTGTTCATAGCAATGCGTAGAACATCTTTAAAACCTTTTTCACACGTTGTTTCATATGTTTGGTGTACTGTTCTAATTTATTTCTATTGTTTGCTTCGTGTATGATTGAATGGATGCTTGTGTGGTGCTTTTATGATCTTGTCTAGTCGGTGAGCTATACGTGGTGATCAAGAAGCAGTTCATTGAGGTTTGGACTTGAAGAAGGATCTAGGTTAAGGCAAGTATAACATGGGATCATCCTTGTTTCCTATTCACCTTTAATACACTTAATTCATGTGCATGTGTCTACCTTGTTACCACTAAGGATATCCTAGTTTTTGTATCTTGTACCTTGACACCCATGGGACATTGCATTAGGTAGTATTTATGCTAGTGCTCAAGATAAATAACCATGATCTGTAACTTGACTAATGGTATATGCAATAAACGTATAAAAGATGCTTTAAAGAAACATGTCTCAAGAGGGCTAGAGCATATTGGGTTGTTTTTATGGTGCTCTAGTTTCTCTCCATAAGGACTCGTCTGTAAGCGAACATCCGGGACTTACAGTACAACTGTGAGGGCTATATGGCTCTAGCTTTAGTCAAGTATGAGGACCTTTTCTAGCTTGTTAGTGGTAACCTTTTTGGCGTAAGAACGGCTTGACGAATCAGGTATAGTGCGGCCTCTGTCCTTATGTGTATAGGCTGTGCGTCATTGTGCCATTTGGAAGGGGGGCTCTACATCTGTTTGCCGAGTGAATCTAATGGCCCTAACTTGTTAGACGAACCTTTGAAAGACTTCATAGTGAACCCTGCCGACCTTCCTTGGAAGTGGGTCAAGAGATTAGCTACCTCGGGCGAAAGGGTAAATCATGACTCACAGTGAAAGTGTACAACCTCTGCAGAGTGTAAAACTGTTATAACAGCCGTGCTCACGGTCACGAGTGGCCTTGGACCCTTACAGAATAAATGATGACACTGATGATAATGATAATACTGATGATATTGATGCTCACTAATGATTATTGTTTCTTGCTATACATTATTCTCGTTTACATGATCATGAGGTTATTTGGGCTTATGTTAAACTTGTTGCTACTCAATTGCTAAAAGATGACTCACTAAAAGCTATTGTAGTAAACCCGTGTCTAATCTTTTGAGCCTCATGAACCCCATGATATATTTGCTGAGTTCTACATGGACTCACTCTTGCTATTTCCCACACCTCAGGATAGTGTCTGGAGTTTTTAGGCTTGTGATCAACCAGTCAGTTTGTTCCTGGAGTGAAGTCTACACCCGGTGTTCGGAGTTGTCTTTCCGCTGCGTTGCTCTCTAAGGTTATATCTTATACTATTGCATTATGTTTATTAAGCATTTGTCTCTTGATATTACACTTATCTGCGGCTATATGTGAGATTTGACTTCTTTATTTCACATATGGTGTATGTCTGGTTTTGTCCTTAAAACCGGGTGTGACAATGATGAGCTCCTGTATGACAAAGCTTGAATTCCTACCAGAGCCATACATGAAATTTAGATTAGGAAAACTTCCTCATATATGCTGCTTGTTTCGCATTGAGTTTAGTCAAGCTTTGTTGACCCTTATGAGAGGTTTGTCATGCTCTTAAAATCAAGATCATGTGCACACCACCCATATATGCACTACTCCTACACTAGGGGTAGGTGCAAAAACATGTCATTCCATCTAGATCCACCCAAAAATGTTTTACTCCTACACTAGGAGTGAACACCAAAAATATTCCCGATAGGATAACCACCAAATAAATGCTCCAATTCTTGTTGCTATCTCTCAAAAGTTTTGTTGGAGAAAAGAAGCATGTGGCTATGCAAAAATTATTCATAAAAAAGAAAAGAAAAAGAAAAAAATGGACACAGAAGTGTCCAAGATGTCTAAAACAATAGGTACTCAGATGCCCACCTGAAAAAAGAAAGAGAGATGAATAAGATAGCCCATGTTTTCTTGCAAAGTTGTTCCCAAAAAGAGAGATATGATTTCAAAGAGCATAGTAGAATTAAGATAGCCACCATATATATCAAGCATACATCCACACACATGCACATCTTGATTTGATTGTATGACTCAACTCTCTTTGGATCTGAGGTTTGATTTTACAATATGTGTATTGCAAGTATGCTCTTTCATGATGTCTCCACTCCTATGAGCTCCACATAAGCCTTAGTTGTAGGAAGAGAAAGACATAACATCATTACTACCTTGGTGAGGATCCATAAATACTACATATATTGAGAGACTTGAGAGTGTCATATAGAGAAAGCTTTGAGTTTTATTTTGAAAACTTACAAAACTCTAGAATAATGGTTGAACAAAGAACTTGAGACATAGTGCTTGGCTTGATCATTCTGTCTCTCAATTACTCAAGACCCAAGAGAAGGCTAAGAAGCCACATGGTTGAAGGTAATATGAGTAAGTTTGAAAGTCAGATCGGTTTATTCTAATCTAGAGGAGAATTCTTGTTTGAATGCATGTGTACTTTTGAGGAGTTGCATCAATTTTCTCAAAAGCTCCTAATCCATTTACTAGGTTTAGCTTTGCTCAGGGACTAGCAAAGGTTAAGCTTGGGGATTTTGTTGACGGTAGTTAACAAACATTATAAACCGTCAATATAACATGTATAAGGGCACAAATGTATTCACCAACACAAGTCTAGGGGTTTAAAGTAACAAATTCCATGAGTTTTGGTGAATCTAAATTTTCTGCAGGGTCTATCTAGAAAACCATCAAGGTGGACCTACATGTCAGAATAAACCATGCTTATCTGCAACCAGACAGACACGAGAAGGATCTAGAAGACACTAGAGGACACCACGCCGAGGCAGAGAGGAGGAGGCTACCAGGGGCCGGCCCCACCTGCAGGCTGATTGTCCCCTGGGGTCCACCACTTAGCCTCACGTTATTACGTCGGTTCTCCACCGCCTTAAGGAGTGCATCTACGTTGTTTATTTAAGTCAGTTTGATTTGAGGGCTTAGGATTGATGCTCTGGCCTATATATACCAGCCCCTGCCACCCCCCGGAGGCATTGAAGTTATTTGAGAAGACAAAAACCATAATTATCCTTAGAGCTCAACCATATTCTAGGGAATAGCTAGTTAGGCTAGGTCTAGAGGGAGATAAGCAAGCTCTGCTTGGATTCTTGTAACACCCAAAATTTACAAACACTTAGAATTAGTGGGTTAAAATAATTTAGGTAATAATTAATGGGGAATTAGGATTTAAAAAGAATATTTGGTGATGCATTCATGCTGTTGCATTTATTCTATTTTGTGGTGTGGATTTATTTTATTTTGATTTGGCTTAGAAAATTTTATTTGAAATAGTTTGAAAACAAGCAAATAAAGAAAAGAAAGAAGAAAAAAAAGAGAAAATCACTTACCTTCTCCCTAGCGGCCCAAAGGCCCGTCGGGTCGGCCTGTTCTCCTGCGCTCGCGCCCTGGGCCGTGAATCGGGCCGAAGCCGCCGCGCCCTCTTCCCCGCGTGCTTCTGGGCCGGCCCAGGAATTCAGCAGCGGCAGCCGCGCCTCCCCTCTCTTCTTGGTCGCTGACGGGTGGGGGCCGCATGTCATATGCGTCTTCATCCTTCCGTGGTCGAGCCGGACTCCGAACTGAAGGGAAAAACGCCGCCCGGTCTCGTGATTTTTGGGATTTCCTACCCGAACATGAGGTTGTAGTAATATAAAAGAGAAGCCGTGACCCTCCTCTTTTCATTTTTCATCTAAACCGTGAGTTCCACCATGAGAAATCGAGTTCTAGGGCTTGAGGTTGTTGGAGGTCGGCGGTTGTTCGGTTGGGGTGCTTTCGGGTGGACCGGAGGTCAAATTCTTCGCGTTGGTGAGTCCGCACTCGTCTCCTCTATCTTCTTGTGCTTTTCTTTTGTTTGGAGAGGCTTCAAATTGAGGTTTTGAAGCTCACCGTCAGTCGGCAATGGTGCCGCCGTCCCTCCCCTTGCCGCGCTCTCTCCTCGGGACATTGTAGAGGGCATAAACCGTGTAGAGGAGCTAGGGTTGATCTTCTCGACCGATTGGAGTTGTTTGCAGGTCGTTTGGTGGTCGGGAACGGGGAAGCCGAGTTTTTCCGGCGAACTCCGGTGGTCGGCTATGATGACCGCCGGCCGGAGGGGAGAAAGAAGCCGTGCTTTCTCTCTCTTTTGCTGGGAACGTTTCTGGCCGTCCGATCTTGGATCAACGGCCGAGATTAGAACTTACCCCTTCGCGGGGTAAAATTCATAAAGAGTCCCTGGGTTTTTGGATTATAGAACCCGCCGTCCTAAACGTATTTTCCGAAACATGTCTTCGTGTTTTGAAAGCGTATTTCTTCGCGGTAAATCAAAAATACGTTTTCAGATATTTACAGTTTTGCCACTAGGATTGTTTTGGCCATAAAATCTTCGTTTTAACTCTGATTTAATCCGTTCAAGTTGCGTTAGGTTCGTATTTGCGAGCTCTACATGTTAGTATAGTTGTACAGTCAGTTTGGACAATTTAATTTTCGAGTTTATAATTAAGTATTTATTTATCTATTGGAAATCTTAGAAAATTCATAACTTTCACGTTTTAACTCCGAATTTGGTGATCTTTACGTCTGTGTGATCGTAGGAACCTGTAGAAGAGTTTTGTAAACTTTATTACTGTTTTGTTACTGTTGGTGTACTGTTCTAATTATATCTCTTTGTTTGCTTCGTGTATGTTTGATTGGATGCATGCATGTTGTTGATTGACGATCGAGTATAGAAGGTGAGCAGTTTCTGGACGATCAGGAGTATTACTTTGAGCCAGATCAGCAGTATCATCCAGAGAGTTTTGATCAAGGCAAGTATAACACAGGACTATCCTTGTTACCTATTCACTGAAATTATCATACATGTGCATGTGCTTTCCTTGGCAACCTTAGAGATTATAACTTAGTGATTGATATCCTGATTCTTTGTTACCTATGGGCTATGCATTTGGGTAGCTGTTGCTAGTGCTTAATTATGAACAATGATCTTGTAATTTGACTAATGGGTTAAGCAATCAACTATTAAGATGATTTTGTTACTGTTGACAAAGGGGACTAGAGCATTGTGTTGTGTTGATTGTTGTTGCTCTAGTTACTCTCCATAAGAACTTATCTGTAAGTGATAACCGGGATATACAGTACAGCTGTGAGGGCTATATGGGTCTGGCTTTAGTTGCTTAAAGGACCTTTTCTAGCTTGTTAGTGGTTACCTTAAATGGCATAAGAATGGCTTGCCACGTTGGGTGTAGGGCGAGCCCCTGTCCTTAGTGTGTATAGGTTGCGGTTGTTGTGTCACTAGGAAGGGGGGTTCTACATCTGCCTGCCGAGTGAATCTAATGGCCCTAACTTGTTAGATGAACTTTTAAGTGGCTTTATATGATTTCCGGTGTTTTGGGAATGGCCTCCCCATGCATTTGGAAGTTATGACTCATAGTGAAAGTGTACACCTCTGCGCAGAGTTAAAAACTGGTATACTAGCCGTGCTCACGGATACGAGCAGCCTTGGGGATTCTTACGGAATAATTGATCACCATTGTTATATCATGCTTAATTACTGTTGTTATTATTATGCTCATGTTAATGCTATTCATTATCCTTATTACAATTGATCATTGGTTCATTAATGGGAAGTGGAATCTCTTGATGCTACTCAATTGGTAAATACATGATAAATAAAAGCTAAATGCAGTTAAACAGTGTCTAGCCTTTTGTGCCTCATGAACCCTGTGTTGTACTTGTTGAGTTCGACATGGACTCACCCTTGCTATTTCCACCATAATAGATGAAGATTATGAGGAAGATTATCGTAATGAGTACTAGTCTTGGTCTCAACCAGTCAACCGTGTCCCTGTGTTTGGAGTTTCCGCTGGAGATCTACTATTAGACATTATTATTTATCGTTCAAGACTATGTCTTAAATATTTATTCGCTATGTAATAAGCACTATGATGATCTATGTAATTTGTCTACTTGTGTGTTCGATCATGTCCTGGGGCGCACTTGAGTACTTTATGCATCCTATTTTTATCCTTAAAAATAGGTGTGACAGATTAGTATCAGAGCCGTGTTGACTGTAGGACGCAAGCCTAGTTAGATTGGTCGGTATTAGCATCCATACTTCACTTATTTCATGCTTATTCCTTTCACCTTGTTAATTACTAAATTTTTATGCTTTCTCTACCTTATTCTATTGCGAAAATACATTGATTCTATCTAATCTATGTCTAAATCTTGTAGATGCCTCCTCATCCCCGTCTGTCAGCTGCACAGTACATTGCCCGTTTCAAACCCCAGGAGCCTCATGTAGATAGTGACCAAGAGCTATCTGATGCTAAATCAAGAGTTGGTGACACACCAATGGAGGATTTAGTTATGGGGTGGACCATGAAGTTTCAGATCATGGTACCTAAAGCTAATGCTTTCTTCCATGACATGTTGACAAGAACCTTGGACAACTACTACTACGATTGGGAAGCTACGTTGGAGTATCGCAGTACGAAGTATAGTTATCCATGGATGGATTCTTACTGGGAGACTGAGCAATGGGTCAAGACAAGAGATCCTAATACTAAGGAGTCTAAGGTGGAGTCAAAGTTCATTACCCGAGTGAGTCAGGCAACCGTAGAAACAAGCATGGTGGATGTCGCCTACAATGCGTTCGTTTACTACCATGGTCTACGCTCGGACAAGACATTACAGGGTGCACTCTGGCATTTTCCTTGTTTCTTACATGACAAGGGTGTCTGGACCGTGCCGCTTGTAGATGATTCATCCTTGACATTACAAGCTACAGTGGGACTGGTTCGTGAATTGGCTCTCCATGAGGTGGATTTGAAGGATGAGTTGCTAAAGGAAAAAGAACTTAAGGAGCAAGCTTATGAGGAGATCGACCAATTAAGGGCGGAACTAGGCCATCCCAAGATTTATGAGAAGCTTAATTAGGATTAGGAAAATCCCTATGTAATAAGGACGATAGTAGTTGCGAGTCAATTTTGAGTTTGGTTCTTTCAAGAGTCAGTTTGTGGTGTGAACAATTGTGTGATTGATGGATTGTTATTATGATAATGTGTGATTTGGATCTTTGTAATGTGTGCTGGAGTTTTGTAGACATGCCTACAAGTTCCATGGTTAAGAATATTAAGTTGATCAAGAATATATTAGTGGGGTGTGAGGTAAACTTAGTTCTGTCCTTTGCTGATTTCTGGATCAGTCTGGGATGTTTTAGAAATAACTTAAAATCCGTTAGTGAGAAATTTAAGAAATTTTACTGGGAATAATTAGACTTCTGTACCTTTCCAACCCCACAAGAATCACCTTATTATCTATTATGAGCTAAGAGATATACCTGTTCCAAGTTAGGGTCACTGCGCAGTCTGGAATTCTGAAACAGTTTCGGTTAAGTTCAGTTTTTGACTAATTTATTGACAGAATCAGAAAAAGTGTTGTGAAAAAAAGTTGTAGATAATTTTGTAATCTTTCCAGCCATGTAAAGATCATTTAATTTGGACGCCTGTAACTCGATATATGACAGTTTTACTGAGTTGCTGAAATTGGAATTCGCCCAGAGAAATCAGATTTTGCATATCTGTTGAATACATCATCTTGGATAATACTGAACTTTATTTTCTGTATTTTAAAAACAGATGTCAGGCAGAGGCTGTGGCAGGGGTCGTGGAGGTGCTAACCCACCTATTACCATGGAGGAGCTTATGCATACTCAGAATCAGATGATGCAGATGTTCATGCAACACATGCAGAACAATCCCCCTGCAGGAGGACCACCACCTGTTCAGGTGAGAGACAAACGTGGGGAATTTTTGAAGAGACGCCCTCCAGTGTTCTCTCATGCTGCTGATCCTTTGGAGGCGGATGACTAGGTGAGAGCAGTTGAGAAACAGTTGAACATCGCTCAATGCAATGATATGGAAAAGGTGTTATTCGCATCTGGTCAGTTACAGGGGACATCACAGACTTGGTGGGAGTCGTATCAAGCTGCATGTCCTAACAATGCTCCTCCTATCACTTGGAATGAGTTTGTTAGAGATTTTCGAGCCCGTCACATTCCTGAGGGTATAATTGAGCTGAAGCAGGAAGAATTCAGAAATCTCAGAATGGGACAGATGAGCGTTAGTGAGTATCATGATAGGTTCACGCAGTTGGCTCGCTATGCTCCTAATGAAGTGAGGGAAGATGCAGATAGGCAGTGTCTTTTCCTAAAAGGGATTTATTATGATCTTCGTTTGCAGTTGAAGGGTAATAACTATGCCAGTTTTCAAGAGCTTGTGAATAAGGCTACCGTGCTTGATAATGAGCGCAGGGAGATGGATAGGAAGAGAAAGATGAAAGGACAAAGTTCAGGAAGCAATAACCATCAGCGTATTAATTCTCAGCATGGCTTTCATCAGAAGTTCCAAGGACCAGTTAGCCAATGGAATCGCAATCCAAATCAGAAGTGGTCTCAGAATTGGCAAAATAATCAGTCTCAGCAACGTCCTTCATACTAGCAGCGTCAACAGTATCAGCAGAATGGACAACAGACTCCTCGCACTAGAAATTCCAATGCCACTCCAATGAAGAACAGTGCTCCCAACACGCCTACTAGATGCTACGTCTGCGGTAAAGAGGGACATATGTCTTACCATTGTCCTGAGAAGCAGAACCAGTAGACTCTTCAGAGCCAGAAAAGCAATCAGAGGCAATCTGGTACTGGAAGGGTGAATCACATGTCTTCTGATACTGCTCATGAGGCACCAGAAGCTATGATCGGTACGTTCAATGTACATTCCACTTCTGCAACCGTTCTTTTTGACTCTGGAGCTTCTCATACATTCATTTCCCACATTTTTGTTAAAATGCATAGTATACCCATGCTTGCCATGAAAGAACCCCTCTTAGTAAACTCACCTGGAGGTACCATGCAAACCAATAATCGTTGTCTTCTAGTTAGTATGATTTTAAGGGAGGTAGAGTTTAAAATAACTCCTATAGTATTGAGGACATCGGGTATTGATGTGATCTTGGGTATGGATTGGATGAAACAAAATCAGGCAGAGATTCAGTGTCAGCAGAAAGTAGTAGTTGTGACTGCACCTAATGGGGATAAAATCAACGTGGATGTAGCAGTGCAGAAGCAGCCAACTGCTTTGGTGAATCAGCTTGAAGATGCTATCAAAGAGAATTCAGTTATTGAGGAGTTTCTGGATGTCTTTCCCGATGATTTGCCACGTATGCCACCTGACCGAGACATTGAATTTCTTATTGAATTATTACCTGGAACTGCACCTATAGCCAAACGACCATATAGAATGGGGGTAGATGAATTAGAAGAACTTAAGAAACAAATTAAAGAACTACAGGATAAAGGTTTTATTCGTCCTAGTTCCTCACCGTGGGGTGCACCAGTTATTTTTGTTGATAAGAAAGATGGTGGTCAGAGGATGTGTGTTGATTATCGGTCACTGAATGAGGTAACTATCAAGAATAAGTACCCTTTGCCCAGAATTGATGATTTGTTTGATCAGTTGAGAGGTGCTTGTGTGTTCTCTAAGATTGATTTGCGTTCTGGTTATCATCAGTTAAAGATTCGTGCCTCTGATATTCCAAAGACAGCTTTTACTACGAGGTATGGGTTGTATGAGTATACTGTTATGTCATTTGGTTTGACCAATGCACCGGCCTACTTTATGTACATGATGAATAAGGTGTTCATGGAATATCTGGATAAGTTTGTGGTGGTGTTTATTGATGATATACTAGTATTTTCCAAGACGGAGAAAGAACATGCTGAACATTTGAGGTTGGTATTGCAGAAACTTAGAGAGCATAAATTGTATGCTAAGCAAAGTAAATGTGAGTTTTGGTTGAAGGAAGTTTCTTTCCTTGGTCATATTGTTTCTAATGGAGGAATATCAGTGGATCCAGGCAAAGTAAAGGATGTATTGAATTGGAAACCACCTACTGATGTTAGCGAGATTCGTAGTTTCTTGGGTTTAGCAGGATATTACAGACAGTTCATTGAAGGGTTTTCTAAACTTGCTAAACCTATGACACCTCTGTTAGAGAAGAATGCCAAGTTTGTGTGGTCTGATAAATGTCAAGCTAGTTTTGAAGAATTGAAGAAGAGATTGACTACAGCGCCTGTTTTGGTTTTGCCGGATTTGAGTAAGAAGTTTTCTATTTATTGTGATGCTTCTCGTCAAGGTTTGGGATGTGTTCTTATGCAAGAAGGCAGAGTTGTTGCTTATGCATCTAGACAGTTGAGAAAGCATGAGTTGAATTATCCTACTCATGATTTGGAGTTAGCAGCTATCGTTCATGCTTTGAAGATTTGGAGACACTATTTGATTGGGCATAAGAGTGATATATACACCGATCATAAAGAGTTTGAAGTATATTTTCACTCAGTCTGATCTGAATCTGAGGCAGCGTAGATGGTTAGAGTTGATTAAGGATTATGATATTGAGAGACACTATCATCCTGGTAAGGCCAATGTAGTAGCTGATGCTCTTAGCAGGAAAAGTTATGCTAATGAGATACGAACATTGTCCATGACTAGTGAGTTATGTGCTGAATTTGAATATTTGAATTTGGGAATTGTTACTAATATAATGGAATTAGTGATAGAACCTACCTTAGAGCAAGAAATTTACAAGGGTCAGTTGAAGGATGAGAAACTAAAGAAGATAGCGGAAGATATAGTGATTGGTAAGTCACCAGGGTTTCGAATGGATGATAATGGGATTTTGTGATTTGGAAAGAGGCTGTGTGTACCTGAGGATCAAGCTGTTAGACAGGCAATTCTTCGTGAAGCTCATGAGTCAGCTTATTCTATTCATCCTGGTAGTACTAAAATGTATTTGGATCTCAAACAGAAATATTGGTGGGTTGGATTGAAACGAGATGTGGCTGAGTATGTGGCATTGTGTGATACTTGTCAGAGGGTGAAAGCTGAGCATCAGAGACCTTCTGGATTGTTGCAACCAATGAAGATTCCTGAATGGAAGTGGGAGGAAGTTGGTATGGACTTTATAGTAGGGTTACCACGTACTTAGAGAGGTTATGATTCTATTTGGGTGATAGTAGATCGGTTAACTAAAGTTACTCATTTTATACCAGTTAAGACTACCTACCATGGACCAAAATTGGCAGAGTTGTATATGGAGAGGATAGTATGTTTGCATGGAATTCCAAAGAAGATTGTATTTGATCGAGGATCACAGTTCACGTCACACTTTTGGAAAGCTGTACATGAATCTCTGGGAACAAAGTTGAATTTTAGTACGGCATATCATCCATAGACAGATGGGCAGACTGAAAGGACCAACCAGATATTAGAGGATATGTTGAGAGCTTGTGCATTGCAATATGGAACCAGTTGGGATAAGAGTTTGCCTTATGTAGAATTCTCTTACAACAACAGTTATCAACAGAGTCTTAAGATGGCACCGTTTGAGGCTTTGTATGGACGTAAGTGTAGAACTCCATTGTTTTGGGATCAAACAGGTGAGTCTCAGGTATTTGGTACAGATGTTCTTAGAAATGCAGAAGATCAAGTGCGGGTGATTCGTGAGAATTTGAGAGTAGCACAATCTCGACAGAAGAGTTATGCTGACAATAGGAGAAGAGATTTAGTTTTTGAAGTAGGTGATTATGTCTATTTGAAGGTGTAACCAATGAGAAGTGTGAAGAGGTTTAACATGAAAGGTAAATTAGCACCAAGGTATGTTGGTCCATTTAAAGTTGTTGCTAGACGTGGAGAAGTTGCTTATCAATTAGAGTTGCCTGAGAATTGGTCTGGAGTACATGATGTGTTTCATGTTTCACAACTTAAGAAGTGTTTGCGTGTGCTGGAATAGCAGATATCTTTAGAGGAATTCACTGTTAAAGAGGATCTTACTTATGAAGAGTTTCCGATCAAGGTTTTAGAAACTGCTGAGAGAGTTACTCGAAGTCGGATTATTAGGATGTGCAAGGTTCAGTGGAATCGATATTCAGAGGCAGAGGCAACTTGGGAAAGAGAGGATGAATTGAGAAAATCATATCCACAGTTATTTGAGTAAGCAGTCCAATCTCGAGGACGAGATTCTTTTAAGGAGGGTAGAATTTGTAACACCCAAAATTTTCAAACACTTAGAATTAGTGGGTTAAAATAATTTAGGTAATAATTAATGGAGAATTAGGATTTAAAAAGAATATTTGGTGATGCATTCATGTTGTTGCATTTATTCTATTTTGTGGTGTGGATTTATTTTATTTTGATTTGGCTTAGAAAATTTTATTTGAAATAGTTTGAAAACAAGCAAATAAAGAAAAGAAAGAAGAAAAAAAAGAGAAAATCACTTACCTTCTCCCTGGCGGCCCGAAGGCCCGTCGGGTCGGCCTATTCTCCTGCGCTCGCGCCCTGGGCCACGAATCGGGCCGAAGCCGCCGCGCCCTCTTCCCCGCGTGCTTCTGGGCCGGCCTAGGAATTCAGCAGCGGCAGCTGCGCCTCCCCTCTCTTCTTGGTCGCTGATGGGTGGGGGCCGCATGTCATATGCGTCTTCATCCTTCCGTGGTCGAGCCAGACTCCGAACCGAAGGGAAAAACGCCGCCCGGTCTCGCGATTTCTGGGATTTCCTACCCGAACATGAGGTTGTAGTACTATAAAAGAGAAGCCATGACCCTCCTCTTTCCATTTTTCATCTAAACTGTGAGTTCCACCATGAGAAATCGAGTTCTAGGGCTTGAGGTTGTTGGAGGTCGGCGGTTGTTCGGTTGGGGTGCTTTCGGGTGGACCGGAGGTCAAATTCTTCGCGTTGGTGAGTCCGCACTCGTCTCCTCTATCTTCTTGTGCTTTTCTTTTGGTTGGAGAGGCTTCGAAGTGAGTTTTTGAAGCTCACCGTCGGTCAGCAATGGTGTCGCTGTCCCTCCCCTTGCCGCACTCTCTCCTCGGGACATTGTAGAGGGCATAAACCGTGTAGAGGAACTAGGGTTGATCTTCTCGACCGATTGGAGTTGTTTGCGGGTCGTTTGGTGGTCGGGAATGGGGAAGCCGAGTTTTTCCGGCGATCTCTGGTGGTCGGCTATGGTGACCACCGGCCGAAGGGGAGAAAGAAGCCGTGCTTTCTCTCTCTTTTGCTGGGAACGTTTCCGACCGTTCGATCTTGCATCAACTGCCGAGATTAGAACTTACCCCTTCGCGGGGTAAAATTCATAAAGAGTCCCTGGGTTTTTGGATTATAGAACCCGCCGTCCTAAACGTATTTTCCGAAACGTGTCTTCGTGTTTTGAAAGCGTATTTCTTCGCGGTAAATCAAAAATACGTTTTCAGATATTTATAGTTTTGCCACTAGGATTATTTTGGCCATAAAATCTTCGTTTTAACTCTGATTTAATCCGTTCAAGTTGTGTTAGGTTCGTATTTGCGAGCTCTACATGTTAGTATAGTTGTACAGCCAGGTTGGACAATTTAATTTTCGAGTTTATAATTAAGTATTTATTTATCTATAGGAAATCTTAGAAAATTCATAACTTTCACGTTTTAACTCCGAATTTGGTGATCTTTACGTCTGTGTGATCGTAGGAACGTGTAGAAGAGTTTTGTAAACTTTTATTACTGTTTTTTTACTATTGGTGTACTGTTCTAATTATATCTCTTTGTTTGCTTCGTGTATGTTTGATTGGATGCATGCATGTTGTTGATTGACGATCGAGTATAGAAGGTGAGCAGTTTCTGGACGATCAGGAGTATTACTTTGAGCCAGATCAGCAGTATCATCCAGAGAGTTTAGATCAAGGCAAGTATAACACAGGACTATCCTTGTTACCTATTCACTGAAATTATCATACATGTGCATGTGCTTTCCTTGGCAACCTTAGAGATTATAACTTAGTGATTGATATCCTGATTCTTTGTTACCTATGGGCTATGCATTTGGGTAGCGGTTGCTAGTGCTTAATTATGAACAATGATCTTGTAATTTGACTAATGGGTTAAGCAATCAACCATTAAGATAATTTTATTACTGGTGACAAAGGGGACTAGATCATTGTGTTGTGTTGATTGTTGTTGCTCTAGTTACTCTCCATAAGGACTTATCTGTAAGTGATAACCGGGATATACAGTACAGCTGTGAGGGCTATATGGCTCTGGCTTTAGTTGCTTAAAGGACATTTTCTAGCTTGTTAGTGGTTACCTTAAATGGCATAAGAATGGCTTGCCACGTTGGGTGTAGGGCGAGCCCCTGTCCTTAGTGTGTATAGGCTGCGGTTGTTGTGCCACTGGAAAGGGGGGTTCTACATCTGCCTACCGAGTGAATCTAATGGCCCTAACTTGTTAGATGAACTTTTAAGTGGCTTTATATCATTTCCGATGTTTTGGGAATGGCCTCCCCATGCATTTGGAAGTTATGACTCACAGTGAAAGTGTACACCTCTGCGCAGAGTTAAAAACTGGTATACTAGCCGTGCTCACGGATACGAGCGGCCTTGGGTATTCTTACGGAATAGTTGATCACCATTGTTATATCATGCTTAATTACTGTTGTTATTATTATGCTCATATTAATGCTATTCATTATCCTTATTACAATTGATCATTGGTTCATTAATGGGAAGTGGAATCTCTTGATGCTACTCAATTGCTAAATACATGATAAATAAAAGCTAAATGCAGTTAAATAGTGTCTAGCCTTTTGTGCCTCATGAACCCTGTGTTGTACTTGTTGAGTTCGACATGGACTCACCCTTGCTATTTCCACCATAACAGATGAAGATTATGAGGAAGATTATCGTAATGAGTACTAGTCTTGGTGTCAACCAGTCAACTGTATCCCTGTGTTTGGAGTTTCCGCTGGAGATCTACTATTAGACATTATTATTTATCGTTCAAGACTATGTCTTAAATATTTATTCGCTATGTAATAAGCACTGTGATGATACTATGTAATTTGTCTACTTGTGTGTGCGATCATGTCCTGGGGCGCACTTGTGTACTTTATGCATCCTATTTTTGTCCTTAAAAATGGGTGTGACAATTCTTGATCGTGTCAAGAGCATGGTTTGGTATAATCTTTGTACCCCCTCTCTTTTGTATCTCTCATTACTTTTATATGTTTGCTACAATTGTTATGACATTATTAATCATATCATTCATGTTCCTAGTTATAATGATCATTGTTTACTTTGATTATATACTTAGTATAGCTAGATTATCCTTATATTTATGCATAAGTTCATATAGCACTCACTCTAAGGTACCATGGGTGAGTGGTCGACATTGTGTAAGCTTGGTGCTTATACGTTGTTTACCCACGGATAGACCCTATATTCTAGGTCATGTGGTAGATCGTGGGTGTGACACTCCCATTGAGTCCTTTGTAGTCCTTTATATTTATGGACAAGCTCTGTTCTTAATCTTCCTTAGTAATATCCCTTATGTGTAGATATAAAGTTGATCTTTGCCATGACTACTAGGTGTAATTGCACTAATCAATATATGCTTTGACTTGTAATTAAGAATGACTTAAGATTTATTCCTCTAATATTCTACTTAACCATGCTAATGCCATAGATAGGAGTACTCTGAGTGATCAATGATTAGTTATTATTTATTATTCATATACATTTACCTCTTAACTTATCCCTATTATGAGTAGAATATTGGTTATGGTTTACTTCTCCATCAATCATATAAGTTATCAATACATGTCCTCGTCTAACCTTCCCTGTGGTAAAAACATAAATAACGATACTTGGAATACTCTCGGGTGAAGTGCTACAATGGTGTATTATCTGTGCACTTGCAGATCCTTTTCATTCATTTATATATTCTATCTAGTCACATGAAATCATAAAGAACTGCTTAGTATCATTCTAGTAGTGATGATAGGTAGTATTAACAAGCATCTTGGCCATCATCACTAGGAATGACAACCTAGTAAAGTAATGTTAAGAGATGTAGACATATAATAGGTGGCTACTTGAAACAAGTGACAAGTTAATAAATACCCACAATTAGCACTAGTCATTGGTTCATGCACATCAGCAATAGGTTCTGCTCGCATAGTTTTCATAGCTTCCTGTGAAATTCAAGCAGTAAACATTAGGTTATAGATAGTGGAAGAGGACTGTTGACGGTAGATAAGTGTCAATTTTAACCATCAACAAAATATGAAAAAGGACCTAAACGTAATTACCACTTAGATATAGGGGCTTTACTGATAGGATTCCCCAAGTTTTGGTGAATGTCTATTTCTACAGGGTGTCAGCTGAAAAGAACCAAGGAAGGCCCACATGTCAGGTTTACATAGAGACAAAAGGGCTACGCATAACTTTTCTATAATCTAGAAGGTACGAGAAGACTCTGGAAACAAACGGGAGGCAAAACGGGCTCAGAAGCCGGGCGGCCGCCCAAGGGGTGGGGGTGCCCACCCCACCTGCAGAGCCAATCAGGCTCCGTCTCACAGATCATGCCTCCACCGCCTTTGAGGATGAATATTAATCATAGATCAAGGTCGGTTTGATCCAAGGGTTGTGGAGGTTTAATCATAGAGGGCTATATAAGCAAGGCCCCTGGCCCCTGAAGTAGGCATCCCCCTAAACCCTAATTCATTATCTCCCAGCCGGGATCAGGTGAGAGGTGTCCCATAAAAGGATGACCTCTCTAGGGGATTAGGTCTAGCTTCTTCAATGTAGTAGATTAGTATCTTGGGAGAGAGGGTCGAGTTGGGATCTTGCTCAAGGTTTCGGATCTAGTCATGGAGGCTTGGTAAAGCCTTGTATCTTCACTTCAACATTTTGTAAGACTTATACTTATTCTCTTATTTACATGGCTATGCTTACTTTGAATATATCTTGCTAGTTGAGTTTATCATTCCTTTTGTGTGCTAGTTCATAGAGGGCTTAGCCTTCTAGTTTGTCGACTAGGCTAGGTAGCCGAGCCTTGTGTAAGCGTGGTGCTTACACGATGCTCTGCCTATGAGTACACCCTGTTCCCTAGCTATATGGTAGTTACGGGAGGTGACAGCCCTGTCCATATCTATCGAGCAGGTTCTTAAATTGTAGGACCGTAGTCATGTCAATAGAGGTATCCTTTGTGGTGCTCTCTCCTGTCTAGTGGCGTCCCAAAGTGCACAAGAGTGTGGTAAGTCTTAGCATAGTTTGGTATACCTTTACCATGTGATAAGAATATCATAAGAATCTACCTCACCCGTTGACCTCCCAAGTTAACTAGTTGCATATTTTTAGTGACCTATCTCATGTGTGTCATATTACATAAATCTTATCATTTCATATATCATTTACCCCTGCTATAGTCTAGTTGGTTTACTAGGTTAGTAGATGCATGATGGTGAATTATCAGATTCTTTAAGCCTTGCTTCCCTATGGTAAAATGTAAATAACGATATCTGGTTTACTCCCGGTAAAATGCTACAATGGTATGTTCTATGCGCTTGCGGAATCCTTCATATTTTAGTTGCACTTAATTTATACCAACAAGCATTTTTAGCGCCATTGCCAGGGAAGCAATTGGCATAAAGATTTTAATAATGATCTTGATGTCTGCTAATTTAGTGCATCACTAGCTTTAGTAGGATTACCCTTGTTCTATTGAGTTGTGGAATAGATAGGACATCAGATGTCGTTTTGACCTTTCGGCAAGTTTCCACAAGAAAAGAAAAAAAGAGACACATTGAAGAACCTAGGTTGCCTAAACATTCATGATTCATCAACATTGGAACCCTACCATCTCACAGGTTTGTGTATACATATATATTAGTCTAACCATGTGCAGATTGGAGAAAAAGGTCGTTGTCACAAGAATTCAAATCACATCTCAAGTGACGAACATGGATGTTGCAGTACTCACAAATCCCAAATTGTGAGTCATGGTAAGTTTGATCAATAAAGGTGAGATAGTCTTGCTCATGGACTTCAAAATTATTGGGTAGTTATCTTTTTAATTGTGCATCTCACTGCATGTTTACTTTATATCATTCATGCATCCTCTCTATTTAGTTTATTATGTTCTCTCATCCATTGCATGTTTAGTTCCTTGCATGCACTCATATCACCTGCATCTAAAAATAAAAATATTCCTCACCATGATCATACTCTGTCATCTCCATTTAAGTAAATCTCTATAACGCTTTCATGTTACCTTTATTTACTATAGTATGCTTTGGTTTAGAAGTGCTACATATGGTCGTATGGGTGCTTCTAATGGCTTTTAAATTAAGCATGGTGCTTAGGTTAAATAGCCTTCCTTAATCCAATTAGACATGGAGTCTAGTTTGGTTATTGAACTAAAAATTGCTAGTGTAGACAATGGTTATTTTGTCAGACTAACCCCTACAAAAAACTCTCAAATCCAATTTGGGTACGTCAAGAGATGAACTCACTTCGAAGATGAAGCAAGGAATATGATGAGCTCCAACAACTTCGCACAAAAGACACAACCCATTTATCGTCCAAGGAAGGATTATAAGTATCAAATATTATTCACATTATCTTTTGTTGCAAGTTACCTTTGCCTTGAACCATGTTAAAGTGCCATAAAAAATAGATTGTTAGAAAACATGATAAATAAAGTCTATGGTAAAGTTACTCGAAAACCATCTCTTAGTTAGCATGGATGAAATTCAAATAAATAGTGGATAATAGCCCATAGTTTGAAATCATTGCAATCCTTCGAGTATGTGTCCACTAATATTTTGCAGGAAAGAAAGATATTATGATGTGCCTATTTATGGTTTGGTTTGACAAGCCACCACTTTAGTGATGAACAAAGAAGGAAGAGATGAGTGCCACACGAAGAATCTACAACAAAAGCACTCACTTAATGGAAGTGGATGAACAAAGTAGCATGTCATATGTAGTATTGAAGACAACCTAGCATTGAGCCTTCCTAAAACTCAAGCCAGGATGCCAATGAGAAGCAAGGTGCAATTCACCTCATATTAGCCAATCAGAGACCTGCTCTCATTATCCTTGAAGACACCAGCTTGCACGTCGGCAACAAGGACAAGGATGACATGATAGCATGCACCCTTGTGTCAACCAATCACCGATCAAGGGTTGACTATCGACCAAGCCTCAAAAGACCATGACTATGGTTGCAAGATGATGTCCCTAAACCATTGGAGATGAAGCCGGCATGCAAATATTGATGAAGCCCCTTACTTTATCATAAAGATAGATGGCGTATCATTAACTGAGCAACTCTTCGCCATGCCTCTAGAAGATAAAGACCATCAAGGAAGAACTCGAGTCTACATCTCCAATGAACATCAATTCGTCAACCAAGACCCAACGAAAATCAAGAATGATTGATGAGAGAAGATCATGCAGCCACCTGTATCCTCATCTCCAAGATTGGACAGTCCAAAGAAAAGTAGAATGCAAAGGAGCGATCTTTACTCAACGAACTTAAAATCAAGAGCCCTCTCCAATAGATTTAAGAATAGATGACGAACAGTGTCTAAGGACATGGAGTTACAACACACTTTGAGGGATGATTCAACACTCACACTTGGCCTCAAGTGACGAGCGACAGCAAGGCTCAAGCTTGGGGGAGAAAGGCTGCCGACTCCTCTAATGATGATCTAGCAATGCTCTTCCTCTTCTCAAGCCCCTATCGCTCTGGCACGCTGGTTTGCAATCCCTCCACTCATAATTACTTTCTCTCTATAAGTTTGAATGTTTCTATAAATATCATATACACAAATCAAACTTAAGATAAAGTAAAATCAATCCTTAAGAGAAGAAGTAATGGTGAGTAAATATTCTATGCTAATTAAATATTCAAGCCAACTTTCCTGTAGCATAGAAAATGACCTTTTAGCTTTATGAACAATGCTACCCTTTTCATTGTTTATATATTCCTTCGGGTATGTGTTGTCCACTAATCCTCTATAGAGAAGAAACAATAAGTGGAGCAAAAGGTCTAGACATAATAAAAAAAGAGATAGGAGAGGAAGGAGAAAGAAGGAGTGCAATTCTAGAAGACAAGATGCTCATGAACACGTCAAGGAGAGAGGTGAATCAAGCAAGGCAAACTCCTAGAAGAAGGAAAGGACCACTAGAAGCATCTGCTCTTCACCATAGGGTCCTCCAGTGATAAAGCTTCCACAATTAAAGTTTCACATCAAATTGCTGGACAAGCAAAGAACATGGGTGACACCTTCATCAGAGTTACCATCTCAAGAGGTGCAAGGTTTGTACCTTCGGGATAAGATGATGCACCTAAGGAGTGAACATGACAAGAAGTCCTGTTCGAAGGACTTGAATCATCGAACCCTCACCATGGAGGTAAACTTGGTAGTTATCCATATTTCTTTTTTAGCATTGCATAAGTTTTTACTTTAGCATATTTATTTATCCACATTAGCATAATCAATTCATGTTTACTTTTGCATTAGAAAAGAAAATAAAGATGTCATACACTGCATTCTAAAAACACTAAGCCCCATGTCAATAAATTTGTGGCATCAAACCCATAAGTATATTTCCCAGGGTGGCACAAAAATAAGATAAATATGCATTCATCACAATTTTGATTCTTCTGCATAGTATATAACTAAAGTACAAAAATAGAAAGATTCTGCTGAAGAAAGAGACTCATATGTTAATAGGTTCTAGATGATCAAGGCTTAGAGGTTTATCACTAACACTTAGTCAGTTCCACAAGCTTTGTTGTCTATTTGAGCTTCACAGAATTCAAAGGATCAAACAGATAGAAGGACAATCTGTCCCCTATAGGAGTGTTGTCTCAATCGTCATCAACATAAACACTCTGACAGAGGAAGAACATCTCCACTACCTGTCAACTTCATCAAGCAAGGCTACGTCAACATTCAGCTTGGGGGAGAGCATCCCCCATGTATCCAGCTAAGTATTTTCTTACCTATCTATTTACTTATATATTTCTTCTTTGATATACGAAACAAATAAAAAGATGCATAACCTTTAGAAAGCCAAATAAATGTTTCCCTTTCTATATATTTATGTATGATCTTTAAGTTTGCTAAATAAATATAGGTGAGTGCGTAAAGTTTTACCTTGCTAAAGTGAACCCCTAGAATGATCTCTTACATGGAAATGATGAATAGTTGCTCTGTCGTAATTCCTTTCAAGTACCTAGTTTTCAACCTTGAACTCTCCCAGGTTTTGGAACACAATTGTTTTGATCTAAGATTTGCTCTGAACCTAAAACTTGTGGGTAGCGAATGCTTGATCTAAGTCTAGGTAGTTGGCGGATATGATATGGAAAGGTTTGAGCTGCTGTTTATCTTGTTCCTAGAGATACTAGAGTTCTAGAGAATTTATCTTTTGAAAACTAAAAATATTTGCATGATGAGTTCCTGTATGACAAGAGTTTAATTCCTACCATAGCCATATATACATGCTTACTAGATAAGGAAAGACTTACACTTGTTAGCTTAACTGCTTGTAAGCGTTGAGTGTGGTCAGTATGTGTTGTGACCCTAGGGGATTTGTCATGTGGTTAAAATCAAGATTCACGTGCACTCCACCTATTTATGCTGCTTCTATCCTGGAAGTACGCATCTAAATATTTTCCATTAGACACAACCCAACAAGTTGTTCTGCTCCTACACTGGGAGTGAACAAAACCTTTCATCCATTGCTAGCCCTTGTTGTTTTAAGCTCCAGTATTTCCATTGCTACCTCTTATCTATGTTTCCAAAAAGATACTTGGGAATTATTCCACCGTATTCAGTTGCTTAAAAAAAGAAAAAGAGAGAGAGAGCAAAAGGGGAGAGTGAGAAAGAAAAAATAAAGAGAGAATAAAAAGGACAAATGTCCCAACATAGTGAGATATTCAGCAACCCAAGTTCTTAGCAAGGTTCTTCAAAGTTCAAGAGAGGTATAAAATTCCTTCAAGGAGCAAAAGTAGAATTAGATGCTCACCATTATTCTTCTACCCCCTTATTTCCACTAACATCTTACATCCTCCATCATTTCCACTACATATCCACTCAGCCCATATTTAGGATCACACACATGCACATCTTGATTTGACTGTATGGCCGGACTTGTCCCTCTGGATCCATGGTCTGACAATGCAATAAATGTTCGCAAGTATGAATTCCTTGTCTTCCCACCTATGAGCTCCATATAAGCCTATTAGAAGTAGGGTGAGAGAGAGAAGGCATAATGTTACTATGCCTAATGCCAAAAATACAACATATCGTGAGAGAAGAGAGAAGGCACATGTCACGGAACCATCCAAATTATAAGAGCACAAGTCCGAAAAAATTTCCGAAGCGATCAAATTCTCAAACTTAAGCCCATATAACTCCGATAGTCCATGAAATCATGAGGGATTTCAAACCAAACCATAACGAGCCAAGATCATAGTGATTCAACATAACACAGCACTTGTTACAATAGTTCATAAGTAATCTCATACATCGGAGTATGAATAATTTATTACAAAACCAAAGTAAAGATTAGCGGAAGCAACATAATTTCTGAAAACATTTGAAGTCAAATACTGCCAGTACATAGTCACATCCTGCAAAAGCATACCAGAAGAGATACTACATAGACCATGCCCATATGGTCTAGTCTTCACGCCCACATGGCAAAGACAATACTTGCGGCAACAAGTACGAATCTGCTACCTGCAACAGGTGGGAAATAAACCTTGAGTACGAGAAGGTACTCAGCTAGACTTACCCGTCAAAAATCAGAAATAAAGTGACACCAAGGATTATGCAAGGCTTTTATAAAGTGGGCTAGCTTGACTAATTTGCAGAAAAGCTTAATACAGATAAGTAACCATTATTTGCTTATGCATCAAGTTAATCAGCATTAACCTACTAACTATATTAGCCCCTATACTATAGCAATCACTTGATTAAGCTAAGCAAGCAATAACAACCATATCCGGTTTAATTATGGTTGTCATCATCATCCTTATCATCAATTTTGAACCATCAACATAATTAGTGTATCTACATTGGAGATAACCAGTCGAGTTTCTCACTATCCGGGAGAGACAGCGACTCAAATCGATTCCAACTCAACTGAGGGGGTATTCCTGACACTCACCCGGTAAACCCCGCTAAAGGCAGCTGTAGATAACCTTTGGTACAAGTTAGAGTGGGCCCGAACAGCGCTGCATTCTCGGGGATATCAGTGGCCAGGATGCTCAAGACTTTTAACTCACCTACCCTTGGACCCTCTGGCTCCCTTCCGAGGCAACTTCCACTTTTCGACTTTGCAGCCTGAGTTGAGCTACTAGGCTTCACGGTCGGCAACCTTAGGCCAGCCAGCTAAGTGTCAGGCATGCGTTCAAAATGACATAGAAGGCTCCAGGTCTCGGTCCTTAATCGACAAAGGCGGCATCACTACAATCGTAAGACCCTGCCCGGTCTTTTATTCATATTACCACATGGTTCTTTTGCACGATAGCAGATATAGCCAACCGTGACCAGGTAAAGCCCTATATCTCGCAAGTGACAGGAAATCACCTGACTTCTACCGGTCTAATTAAGCAGGGCTAAGCATAGATACGATTCTGTCTACATAGGATTCAAGGTTCAAATTGCTGGACATGGAGGGTTATCAATGCAGCAAAGGTTTCCAACAACCTCCTATAACGTAATGCAACAATACATATATAACATGGATATATAGATAATTGCTTTGAAAGTAGGAGGCTTATAATGCTCTAGGGCTTGCCTTAACCGAAAGAAGATAGTTCAAGGTTCGGCTTCAAGAATGGTTCCCACGTCTTCTCTGGCTTCGTCGGACTGGACCTTCGGCTCCCGAACGGACTCCAACTTCAAGGTTCACGCCTTGCGGAGCTTCACTCATGGCCCGATTCTTGCCACTCCTATTGCATGTATATGCACCCAATAAATTTCATGTATGCACCAAGGATGACATGATGATTTATGAACATGTATGAATGATGTGAAGATGAATGTAATGACATAGCAACATCAAGCACAAACCAAGTTATGTGGTGCTCTATTCAAATCACTTTAAGCTTAGGTGCAAATCTCCTCTCGGGTATTAACATGTTTGAACATCCCTAAGAAATCACTAAGTGCCACAAAGTTGAGACTAAACACACACATAACAAGATTCCAGAAATTTAGCATTTCCAACATGTTAACAGCAGCAACTAAGAAACTTCATAGATGGAGTTCTACAAATCCAATTGACTTGCAAGAGTACTTTCTAGAAATCTTATGAAATTGTCTATATTTCATTTATAAACATCTAAGCATGATTTCATCATTTACCAGGTCGAAATAGCACATGTACAGAATCTATTCTAGGAGACAGAGAGCACTTCCAAAACTGAACCCAGATTGGAATAGCTGCCAATTCTAAACTATAAGTCCAAATGATACCAAAATTGACCAGAAACTAGTTCATGAAGTTCTCAACAACTTTACTATAGATCACGAAGCATGAAAACATCATTAACATAGCCTAATTTGCTTAACCACCAAATCTGTCCAAAAAAGGTAGATTTGTACAATTAAATATTAAGTGATGTCGAGAACGTCACAAATGACCTACCCAACTTCACAAACAGTTAGATCATATTTAAGTAACACTAAATCAAGTCATGGCACTAGCATAAACATTTATCTAATCACCCTTTTCTATTTACTTTGAGTGCATAAGCATAAATGGCATCACATATAAAATGTACTAAGAAACTTCTAATACAATTATAGAGGCAAATACATACTACCAAGAGGCTACCATAAAAATTTCACTTCATTTTGACAAGCAGATACGGAGATATAGAAATAACAAAAAAAGATAATTGCTAATAAAGCCTATAACAAAGAAATTTCATAACTGGAGCAAATGACCTTTAAAAAGGCTGAAAATTTAACTAGAGCATCTTTATACCACACTTAGCATCTCACAAAAATTTTATGGCAAAAGGATTAATACACAGTGTGATACAAATATTACCAAAATCACATCGTTAAATAAAGTGCCTAACAAAAGTAATTTCAAACTCCAGAAAACATCAACTAACATGTAACATTTTAATGCACAACTGCATAGTACACATCATGAGGATTCCAAAAAGTCCTCATTTACCTTTTTATGATTTTTCTACACTTTTCTATGAATTTACAAAGTTTAACAACTATTTATAACAAACCAGAAAAGATAAAGCTAGAAATCCTAAACAGGCCGAAGCCACTCGGCCCGCTAAGGCCATGGGCCAACCGGACCAGCCGGCCCACCCGAGGCCCAGCAAACAGAATCAGAGGGAGAGGGAAGAGGGTGACGCCGACATGTGGGGCCCTAGTGTCATAGAGACAGAGGCAGGGGAGGAGCTCCGGCCGGCGTTTCATCGCTGCCGGTGACCCCTCCCTCAAATCCGACGGCATGGCTGTGCTCCCCACCTTGACCCACATCTAGGCAACCCATTCCCCTATCTCTACCGCACCGAGCCATGCACGACGTAGATGAGGGCGGATGGCGGCGGCGGTGCTCGTTGACGGTGGCGCAAACGGCCATCGCAAGGCAAGGCAAGCACAACTACGGGTTTCTAGCAACATGGCGAAGCTAATGAACCAACTAGCACGGCATGAAATTGACCATAACATTGTGGCTACGAGCGGCGCTCTCGTGGTGACCACGGAAGCTCGCTGAAGTGGTGGCGTTGCTTGCTACCGAGACAAAAATCATGCGGTGGCTTGCCACGGCTGCAAGCTCTACTCCTACTCACCACCGAACCTGCATCAATTTAAACACTAAAAAAACAAGCATGCCAAATCAAAGCTTGATGCGGCGGCGGCCATGGCAGGCGCACCGTGCACCGGCGGTGTCCCCGCAAACTCACCACGATAGCGATTAATCCACTGGAGGTTTCAGCTGGAGGTTTCACGATCTATAGGAGAGGGCGACTCCAGAACGAGCCAAGGAGAGGGTTGTGATGCTCTGCATTGGTCTAGCCACAGTGAGCCTCTCGCTCGGATGTGCGCCGGTGGAGACAGCGACGACAGAGATGGATTTGCCTCAAGGTCAACGCGCGCCAGGCACGGCTAAGTGGTGTAGATGATGGAGCGGAAGCTAGGGAAGCTATAGGCGTGAGCGGTTGAGCACAGACGCGTTGGTGCAAGCACTGGGCATGGCGATGTGTGTGGCGGTGATGTCGCTGGAGCAGAGCGAGGCAGGGGAAGGCGGTGCAAGAATGCGAGCGGGAGGAGAAGAAGAAAATGAGAGAGGGACAGGCTCGCGACGTCGTGGCGATCATGTAGGACGCCGTGGCCCGGCCGGTGGACACGCACCGGCGTACGGCTTGCCAAGTGGCGAGTAGGGCCTGAGATTGGTCGGCCACTGCACCTCCCCCTTCACCTCCATTAAGACGAAGGAACTAACTGAAACTGCCCCCTTCATGACCCTCTAGATCCTAATTCAGCTAGATTTAGCGAGAAGCACAATTAACAAAATGGTAGAGCTATAGGTGTCGTAACATCCCAAATGTTAAGAACAATTAAAAACTTGATCAGGAGCATAATTACGGCATAAGCATCCGTTATCATGTCAAAGCAAGCACTTCATGTTGCATTGTTACATGTAAATGTTGCACATGTTTCATGCATAGCATGGTAATGTTTTTATTATTGCTTATGTTTCAAGTAAAGTGCTAAAATGTTTTAGATGTTTCAATAGAATGTTTCATGTTACATTGCAAGGTTTATATGTTTCGTATGTTTCATATATATGTTTCACATGTTTCAATACAATAGTAATTCGATGTGTTGTTTTTACTAGTATGCTTAAGATGTCAATAATGCCTTGTTGCTTATCACATGAAATAATGTTTTATTAGGGTTAAAGGGATTAATCATGCTTTAGTTAAAAAGAATAATCAATTGAATTCAAATCTTGATTTCTAGAAAACCCCATTTTACCCCTTTTTGAATAATTTAAAATCTAAGCAAAATTTAGGAAAACATTTAAAACCAAGTTTGTAGATCTTTTCATGGGCTACAACTTTGGTGTTGTGAGTTTTTTAAGTTTTAGTGTAAAATGTGGAGTAATTTTGAAAAGAAGCAAATCTCAAATTTGACCCCTTTTCATTTCCTTATTCCAATTTCAAAATGGAGGCAGAATTTGAAAATGGTTTAAAAAGCAAAGTTGTAGGTTTTACCTAGATGTACAACTTTGGTGTTTTGAGTTTTCAATGTTTCAATGTAAAATTTTGAATAAAATTGAAAAGATTCAAATCCCAAATTTGAATTTCAACTCAATTTCAAAAAGTAGGCATAATTGGGTGATGGCCCAATTATGAAAGTTGTAGATCATCCAAAGATTTACATTTTCTCTTTTTATAGATTTTCAAGTTGTATTCAAAAAGTTGAAGTAATTTTGAATTTACAGAAACTCTACTTTTGTCCCCTTTTAAATTTAAAACCAAATTTCAAAAACTATTCAAAATATGAGTTTGGTTCAAAAATCAAAGTTGTAGAGATTAAAATTTTGAACAACTTCTATTTTGGAAATTTTTCGAGTTTCAATACAAATTTGAAAATAATTTTGCAATTTCCAAAAAAACAGTTTTGGGGGGGGGCTACAGTACCCGGACGGGTTTCTCCTCTGCCTGCCACTGCGTCACCGCCGTGCGGCGTTTGGCCACGCCTTCACGGAGGTTTCCTAGGCGAACGCCTATGTGGCCAGCTCGGGCTGCAACTGGCTTGTCCAGAAGCATCACTGAGCGGTTGGGTTGGACCAAGCCGACGTCGTAGCCCTCAGCTCACCATCGTCGTCATCGAAGCCTTAGTGCCTCACCGAAGAAATTCGCCCTCACCGCTTAGCCATCACTCAATTGCTCTCATAGCTCGCTCTGCCTGCTCCTTGCGCGCGTGTTCAGCCCGCTCGACTCACCTCTGGTTGCCCAGTGTCCCCGCACACCGTTTCCTTCTTCGGTACCAACCGTAGCACCGCCGAGCTTCACCTCTCCGTGGTCAGCTCGCTGCAGTGAGTTTCCAGTCCGATTGTCATGCGTTTCGGGATCGTGTTGATGCCGTGGTGCTAATCGGCTTGACTATTTGGTCTCTACCAGCTCAGGCACGTCGGAACGCTGTCGCCACCGCGGGAGCACGCCGCTGCCTCCGCTGTCAACGTCGACCGACCGTCTCAGCTCTGCCCTTGCCTCATCCTTTGGTCCAATACGGTTAGGTGAGCAACACAAAGCAGCCTTGTTTTGTTCTAATCAAGTAGGGCCGGGGTTGGCCGGAGTACCGCATCGTCAGCGAGCCCTGCTCCGGTGAGCCGCCATGCTCACGGGCAGGCTTGCCGCGTAGCTTACTTTGACCGGCTAGCAACTTGGTTGTATTTGGATGATCGAGGTGATGGTGTTGATGGTGGTAGCGTCATCGGAGTACCTCGGGAGGGGCTCACCGGCGAGGGCCACGCCGTCGTCCCGACAGCCGACTACGGCCAGAGCGGGAGGGAGCCAGAAGACGGCCTGGGCCATCTTGGGCTGGGGAAGAGAAGGGAGAGTGGGGTGCGAGGGTCTCACGCTGGGCCGCGCCTGCTCACGCGGCTAGGCCGAGTCAGGCCACTGTGGGCCGGAAGAAAGAGAAACGAGGGCTGAAAATTGTTTTTCATTTTCTGAAATGGAATATTGAATTGCTTTTTGTTAATTTTGTACATAATTCTAGGAGTGTGATAAATTCATGAAAATTATTTTGTAGCCTCTTCATGATCTGCTCTATGTAGGAAAAATATGAAATAGTCATTTTTAATAATTTTGCTGTGGTACAAAAATAGCTCAATTAATTAAGAAATGTAGCTTCCACGATTTTTATAGATTAATGTATAAGTCCAAAAATCATGAAAATTTATGAGTATGCTGAATTTGATGTTGTGAATCCACACAAAAAGTTTGGTACTGTTTTGATAACTTTTAATTAAATACTTTATTCTATGCCTTTTCTTTATTATATAATAAATGCTTATATGATTAGAATAAATCATAATTTAGGGTTTGTGTGATTTTGGGATTGAGTGATGACCTTGGGTCGTTAACATGTGATGATCCATGGCATATTATTGAGTTCCTTGAGCTCACGTTTAACTTGTTAACTATGATTTTATTAATGATAATTAATATGTTTAACATAGATCATTAATGGTTAACGATTTCTTGTGTAAGTAATTAGTGGTCATGTGATAGACTTGTTAGTAGATGCAACCTCTTGGGTAAAAACAAAGTTACGGTTAGTTAACCTTTAAATTAACCTTGTTAGCTTGTAACTATACTACGAAGGAAAGTTGTACTCAAGTAGATAACTAATGTTTATCCTTTCTAAATGTCTCTTGTATGCTATGCCTTGTTCACCATCATGCATCATGACATGCATTCCATCATATTAAGTCTTGCATCATTTATATGCGTATAGTGTATGAGAATGAGAAGATGTGTGTTGATCCAGTCTCAGAGTAGGGCCATTCGCCAGAGGTGCTGGTGTCTATTGGAACTCTCTGAGGGAACTAACTTCTCTACAACGAAGGCAAGCCCCGGTGCATTTAAACTCTTCCTTGAGTTTTACAAATCTTTATCACTGGTACTATGGTTTATTGCATTATGTAATTAGGAATTGAGTGATAACCCAATTGCTGCATTATCATCCTTGATTATTGTGATATCACCCTTGGTACCTATTTATTGAAAAATGCAAAGTATGCTTCGCTATGCTTAATGAGTTAGGCTTTTAAATGAAATGTTTTAAATGGCCCGTGATGGCATAACTTGTTGATATTGAATTATAAGAATGAACTAGAAGATCGGGCTGGTGGTTTGGCCACTGCTAACTTGCATTGGGAAACGAGTCTCAATGTAGTGTTTCCGCCTTGTCAGTTAAGGACCGTACGTTGTTGGCCCTCGAGTCAAGGAGTTTTTATTAGTACTAGCCATGTATCCATGTTGGGTAAGCCTTACTTCGGCTATACCATTACGATAACGTCTAACCTCGCACTGGGAGTGGAGAGATGGCGAGAGTAGCGTGTACCCTTAGGGCTAGAATTAGGCTGGGTTCGAGGAGTACTATGCTCTTGGGTGGCGATGGACATGTTCTGGTTTTGGGAGACCCAAGTAAGAGTTGATATATGCAAGATTTGGTTCGACATATGTCGTGTGGTTAGGAAGCCCCAGCTGGGTAAATCAAGTGGTTCGAATCGTCGTTACTCCACGAGAAAGGAGTCTTGGCCTTGCACCAACATCGTAGTTAAGAAATGAAATTAGAAGAAAGAATAAAGAAATAATCTTGATGAGAATTACTTTGATCTAGATTAGGATCACTTAGAATTGGTTAATGAACCATCAATGATAAAAATAAAATATTGAAAGCAAGGACTTACTTTAGTAAGCTTTTCTGCAAAGTAATTTTGATTCTTGAATATCCGTACCTTGATTTCCCCAAAGCTAGCATGCCCTTGGAATCTCTCTTAGTCGGGTAAGTCTTGTTGAATACCCTTAGTACTTAGAGTTTGTTAAACCCCTGTTGCAGGTGCTGACTGGTGCTGCTAATTGGGTCATGTCGGTGGGCTTGACGTGATCTGATTTTCCTCTCCTGACTTAGATGCTCTACCTAAGTTGTCTTCTATAGTTCTACTTGACTTCCGCAATTAAGTTAAGTTTATAAAAAGTTAACTCATTCATGATTTGCAAATTTATTGTTATTATTCTTCCGCGCTCTGATGTAAAGATTTGTAGCAAATTCTATAATATTGTAGTTACTCCTTTGTTGATCCTGGTATGAGTTGTCAAATGTAGTTGAATCAGGGTCCTGTGAGGGCACCCGACAAATCTTCTTAGGTCATCTGGTGTACATGCATAGCCATCAGAGGTCTTAGGGACAATGACAGGTGCATGTGGGCCATATAATTTAGGAGGTTCTGCTACAGGTGTGCTATAAGATTGTCAATAGGAGCTTGGACTGATTTGGTTTATTTTGGGAGTTATAGCTCTCCAAAGTAGGTCACATGAAAACTGAAACTGAGTTTCAGTTAGAAAGATGACTGATAGCCGATAATGATCGAAGCTTAACTCCTAAACTAGCCTGAGTTAGAGATGGGTGATTCTAGCAAACTTGTAGAGCTACATTAGGTCTCCAATTTTGTCAATATGGACTTGAGCTAGTTTGGCCAAGATTTGGAACTACATAGCCCTAAACTGGGGTATACTTAAACTGTAAGTCAGTGCATGACTTAGAAAATTTTTGTTAAGTGTTGGGTAGTCTTCTAATTGACTTGTGGGGCCTGTTTGAGAATGTTCCAGTCATTTTCACGAGATGGCCATATTGAGACTTTTGTTCCTTGGTAAATTTTGCTACCACTTTGCTAAAGGGTGCACATCCATGCAAGGTCTGTAGGTTGGACTTTTTAAATAGTCAAACTAAGACACTCTATAGGTCACCTCATGGTCAAACCTCACCTAGAGAGCAAATTAGTCAATTTGGTCAACATGAACAGTGCTCCATTAGGTGTCCTAAGCATAGTTAAGCTAATAGAGATCATGTTAGAGCATCACAAGTGTCATCTACACAAAAACCCTATGAAACATTGTGTTGCAAGTATGTGTTGCATAGTTTAAGGAGTGGAATATCTCCAAGGATTTAGCTATGGATAGGAGCGCTTGGAGATTAGCAATCAACGTGCCGGAACCGTGACCTCTTTTTGTCTCCCTTTATGTCCTTTTTTGTGTCTTCCTATTTCTCATCTCTTTTGGGTTTCATCTCTAGCCTACCCCAACTTGCTTGGGACAAAAGGCTATGTTGTTGTTGTTGTTGTTGTTGTTGCTGTTGCATGTGTTGCATGATCATGTTTCAAGATGTTGTGTCACCCATCATAATAATACAAGTCTAAGGCATACATGAGCTATTACTGCAAGCAAGAATACACATAGTACATACACTCAACATGAATGTTGCAGATGTTTCAATGTTATGTTTCAATGACAATGCACATGAAATGATGGTGCACATGCTCATGTCATGCTCATATGGATGCACAGATGCAAGGCAAACACCTGGGGTGTTACAGCCCTCCCCCCTTATAAAAATCTTGTCCCAAGATTTGAAAGTCGTACCATTTCTCAAAGAAAGAGGAATAGTTGTCCTTTAAATAATCCTCTCTTTCCCAAGTTGCATCATGTTCACTGTGATTACTCCAAACCACCTTGTATAATTTGACTACTCAACTTCGAGTCACCCTTTCCAGAGTATCCAGAACATATACCGGTTTCTCCTCATAAGAAAGATCAGATTTCAATTTGATGCGTCTCACTTCTACTCTTTCCTCAGGAAGACGGAGACACTTCTTCAATTGAGAAACATGGAAGACTGGAAAGATAGCTCCCAACTCACGAGGTAGACTAAGCTTATAAGCTACTCTTCCACTTTTCTCGATGATCCGATATGGTCCAACGTATCGAGGCTCAAGCTTCCTTTTGATCCCAAAATGCTTTACTCCTCTCATAGGGGACACCTTCAGATAGACATGGTCACCTACTTCAAACTCAATAGGTTTTCTTCTCTTATCTGCATAGCTCTTTTGTCTAGCCTGAGCGGGTTCCATATTTCTCTGTATAGCACGGACTTGCTCCTCAGCTTCTTTTACAAAGTCAATACCATAGAATCTTCTTTCTCCGGGTTTCACCTAGTTCAAAGGAGTTCTACACTTGGCACCATATAAAAGCTTCAAAAGGAGCCATCTTGATGCTCTCTTGATAACTGTTGTTGTAAGAGAATTCAGCGAGAGGCAACCATTTCTCCTAGGAGCCATTATAGGAGATGATGCAAGCTCTAAGCATGTCTTCAAGAATCTGATTCACATGCTCAGTCTACCCCGATGTCTGTGGATGATAAGCAGAACTGCGGATCAAATTAGTTCCAAGATTCTGATGTAGGCACTCCATGAAGACGTACAACTTCTTGAAAGTAAATATCAGCATATTGGTGTGGGTGATAGTTACTCTTCATAGGGATAAAGTCAGCAGACTTTGTCAAATGATCAACTATAACCCAAATAGAATCAAAACCTCTTTGTGTGGTCGGTAATCCGACTATAAAGTCCATAACAATGTCGTCCCACTTCCAACCTAGGACAGATAAAGGCTGAAGTAAGCTAGGCTTCATGTGAATGGCCTTAACTCTACAACAATTATCACACCTAGCGACGTAGGCTGCAATTTCCTTCTTCATCTTGGTCCACCAATAATACGGCTTGAGGTCCTGATACATCTTACTGCTGCTAGGATGGATCGATAATTTAGAAGAATGGGCTTCAGCCATGATTTGGTTTCTAAGTTCCTTGTCCTTGGGCACAACAAGTCTATCATTGAACTAGAGAATTCCTTTGTCATCCACTCAAAAGTGCTTGGTTTCTTCCTCCTTCATTTTTCTCTTGATGTGAAATATACTCGTATCAGTCTTTTGTAGCTCAATGATCCGTCTTCTCAAAGAACAATCAACAGTGATATGATGGAGTACGATAGGACGTAAGAGATGAGACAAATGAAAATCTTCTTCTATCAGAGAGTTGCAATGAGACTTTTGGCTCAAGGCATCAGCAACCACATTTGCTTTACTAGGATGATAATGCACTTGGAGGTTATAATCCTTGATTAATTCCAACCATCTTCTCTGGCGCATATTTAACTCAGGTTGAGTAAATATATACTTGAGACTCTTATGATTTGTATAGATATTGCATACATTTCCAAGCAAATAGTGTCTCCAGATTTTCAGAGCATGCACTACAGTAGCTAACTCCAAATCATGAGTTGGATAGTTGACTTCATGTTTTCTTAGCTGACGTGAAGCATATGCAATAACTCAGCCTCCTTGCATAAGTACACCACCTAAACCAGTACCCGATGCATCACAATACACATCAAACAGTTTCTGAATATCAGGTTGCGCTAATACAAGAGCTGATGTCAACAAAGTCCGTAGAGTGTGGAAAGCTTGCTCACACTCCAGAGTTCAATCAAATTTCCTATCCTTCTCAAGTAGTTGAGTCATAGGCTTAGCTATCTTAGAGAAATCTAGAATAAAACGATGATAGTAGCCAGCCAATCCAAGAAAACTCCGAACTTCATGCACTGTAGTTGGTGCCTTCCAATCCAACACTTCCTATACCTTAGTCGGGTCTACTGAAATCCCCTCACCAGACAATACATGACCGAGGAAAGGTACCTTCTTTAACTAGAATTCACATTTGCTGAACTTGGCGTAGAGCTTATGTTCACGTAATCTGGATAAAACAATCCTCAGATGCTCGGCATGTTCTTCATTTTCAGAATAGATGAGGATATCATCGATGAATATCACCACAAACTTGTCCAACTCTCGCATGAATACTGAATTCATCAGATACATGAAATGTGCAGGAGCATTGGTTAGACCAAAAGACATGACAATATATTCATATAGTCCATATCTGGTAGAGAAAGTTTTCTTTGGTATGTCTTCAGGACAGATTTTAATTTGGTGATAACTAGATCTCAGATCAATCTTCGAGAATACCTTTGCTTTAGATAACTGATGAAACAAGATATCAATACAAGGCAGCGGATACTTGTTCTTGATAGTGACTGCATTGAGTGGTCGATAGTCTACACATGTCACACCCATTTTTAAGGACAAAAATAGGATGCATAAAGTACTCATGTGCGCCCCAGGTCATGATCGCACACATAAGTTGACAAATTACATAGTATCATCACAGTGCTTATTACATAGCGAATAAATAGTTTAGACAGTCTTGAACGATAAATAATAATAACTAATAATAATCTCCAGCGGAAAACTCCACACAGGGACACGGTTGACTGGTTGACACCAAGACTAGTACTCATTACGATAATCTTCCTCATAATCTTCATCTGTTATGGTGGAAATAGCAAGAGTGAGTCCATGTCGAACTCAACAAATATAACACAGGGTTCATGAGGCTCAAATGACTAGACACTGTTTAACTGCGGTTAGCTTTTAATCATATATTTGACAATTGAATAGCTTCAAGATAAACCACTTCCCATTAATGAACCAATGATCAATTGCAATAATGATAACGAATAACATTAACATGAGCATAATAATAATCAACAATACTTAAACATAATTTAACAATGGTGATCATCTATCTGTAAATGTTCCAAGGCTGCTCGTTTCCGTGAGCACGGCTAGTATACCAGTTTTTAACTCTGCGCAGAGGTGTACACTTTCACTATGAGTCATGATTTCCAAATGAGTGGGGAGATCAAGCCCAAACACTAGAGAACCACATAAAGCCACTCAAGAGTTCGTCTAACAAGTTAGGGCCATTAGATTCACTCGGCAGGCAGATGTAGAACCCCGCTTCCCTGTGGCACAACAACCGCAGCCTATACACACTAGGCCAGGGGCTCGCACTACACCCAACGTGGCAAGCCATTCTTACGCCATTTAAGGTAACCACTAACAAGCTAGAAAAGGTCTCTTGAACAACTAAAGCCAGAGCCACATAGCCCTCACAGCTGTACTGTATATCCCGGATGATCACGTACAGATAAGTCCTTACGGAGAGTAACTAGAGCACCAAAATAATACACATGCTCTAGCCCCCTTTTAACAAAAATTAAATCATCTTAATGATTGATTGCTTGATCCATTATTCATATTGCAAGATCATTGTTCTTAGTTTAAGCACTAGCCATAGCTACCCATATGCATTCCCAAGGTTGACAAGGAATCAAGACAACAAGCACTATGTTATAATCTCTAAGGTTGTCAAGGTAAGCACATGCATATGTATAATAATTCGATGAATAGGTAGCAAGGATAGTCCTGTGTTATACTTGCCTTGATCAAAGCTCTCCAAATAATACTACTGACTTGGCTCAAAGTAATACTCCGAATCGTCCAAATACTGCTCACCTTCTATACTCGATCATCAATCAACAACATACATGCATCCAATCAAACATACACGAAGCAAACAAAGAGATATAATTAGAACAGTACACCAACAGTAACAAAACAGTAATAAAAGTTTATAAAACTCTACTACACGTTTCTACGATCACACAGACGCAAAGATCACCAAATTCGGAGTTAAAACGTGAAAGTTATGAATTTTCCAAGATTTCCTATAGATAAATAAATACTTAATTATAAACTCGAAAAAATAAATTATCAAAACTAACTGTACAACTACACTAACATGTAGAGTTCGCAAATACGAACCTAACGCAACTTGAACGGATCAAATCGGAGTTAAAACGAAGATTTTATGACCAAAACAGTTCTAGTGGCAAATCTGTAAATACCTAAAAACGTATTTTTGATTTAACCGGAAGGAAATACGCTTTCAAAACGCGAAAACAGATTTTCCTGGAATGCGCCAAGGACCGCGGGTTAGTTTCCGAAAAACTAAGGGGCTCTTTAAAAATTTTGCCACGTGAACCGGTATGCTCTAATCTTGATCGTTGATTCACGATCGGACGACCCAGATCCATCCCAGAGGAAGCCGGCGGCGCTACCGCCGTTCCCCTCCAACCTCACGGCGGCGCCATGGCCGGCGGCTCGCCGGAGATGCCAAACTCGATCTATACTTCACCAAAAGACACACGGATGGTACCACTCGAACGAGGAGCTTAATGCGATCTCACCTAGGGCTTCAAAGCGATCAATCGTGGAACGAAGGCGACGGACGGCTCCAAAAGGCGGGCGGCCAAGCTCCTATACACGGTAAGAACACTACAAGGCCTTAACTTCAAAATTGGAAGCACAATTAGGTTCACAAAGATGAGCTAAGGCTTATAGAACAACTTACAGCGGCTAAAATCCGAGGTGGCCGCTGAATTTTTCCCCACCGCGGCTCCTAGGGTTCAACCGCGCGGCTAGGGCCAAAATACGACTCAAACTTCGGATAAAAGGGAAGGGCAAGTTCGGTTCTAGCTTATATAGGATTGGGACACCTCAATTTGGTTAGAAATCCCGAGGAAATCGACTTTGATTCGGTGGAATACATGCTAGAGACCGGCTCGGTTACGAACTTGAAGAAGAGGACGCGGCTGACGATCGGGTCCCACCCGTCGGTGACTCAGAGAGGAGAGGGAAGGCGCGGCTACGGCTTGGGCCGACTGGGCCACAATGAAACTCGACGGCCCACACGGGCAGGCGCCAGCGCGGGAAACTTTCGGGCCGTCGGTCAGCTGGGCCTCCAGCCTAACAGGTAAGTATCCTTTTTCTCTTTTTTTTCAAGAAATATCTCAAACAAATTTTCTAATCCAAAATAAAATAAAACAAAACCACACCACACAATAAAAATAAATGCAACAGCATGAATGCAACATCAAAATTATTTTATTATTATTTTAAATTGGCCATTATTTATTATCTAAATTATTCAAAATTTGTTATCTCTAAAATTTGGGTGTTACAAATTCTACCCCCCTTAAAAGAATCTCGTCCTCGAGATTGAACTGCTTACTCAAATAACTGCGGATATGATTTCCTCAATTCATCCTCTCTTTCCCAAGTTGCCTCTGCCTCTGAATATCGATTCCAGTGTACTTTACACATCTTAATAATCCGACTTCGAGTAACCCTCTCAGCAGTCTCTAAAACCTTAATTGGAAACTCTTCATATGTAAGATCCTCCTTAATAGTCAATTCTTCCAAAGGTATCTGCTCCTCAGGCACCCGCAAACACTTCTTAAGTTGTGAAACATAAAACACATCATGCACTCCAGATAAATTCTCAGGCAACTCTAATTGATAAGCAACTTCCCCATGTCTAACGATAACTTTAAATGGTCCAACATACCTTGGTGCTAGTTTACCTTTCATGTTAAATCTCTTCACACTTCTCATAGGTGACACCTTCAAATAGACATAATCACCTACTTCAAAAACTAGATCTCTTCTCCTATTATCAGCATAACTCTTCTGACGAGACTGTGCCACTCTCAAATTCTCACAAATCACTCTCACTTGATCTTCTGCGTTTCTAAGAACATCTGTACCAAACACCTGAGATTCACCTGTCTGATCCCAAAACAATGGAGTTCTACACTTACATCCATACAAAGCTTCAAACGGTGCCATCTTAAGACTCTGTTGATAACTATTATTGTAAGAAAATTCTGCATAAGGCAAGCTCTTATCCCAACTAGTTCCATATTGCAATGCACAGGCTCTCAACATATCCTCTAATACCTGGTTGGTCCTTTTAGTCTGTCCATCTATCTGTGGATGATATGCTGTACTAAAATTCAACTTAGTTCCCAAAGATTCATGCACAGCTTTCCAAAAATGCGACGTAAACTGCGTACCTCGATCAGACACAATCTTCTTTGGTACCCCATGCAAACAGACTATTCTTTCCATATACAAGGTATCTAATTGTACTCCCGTGTAATTAGTCTTGACTGGTATAAAATGAGCAACTTTAGTCAACCTATCCACTATCACCCAAATAGAATCATAACCTCTCTGAGTACGCGGTAACCCCACTATAAAGTCCATACCAACTTCCTCCCACTTCCATTCAGGAATTTTCATTGGTTGCAACAATCCAGCAGGTCTCTGATGCTCTGTTTTCACCCTCTGACAAGTATCACACAATGCCACATACTCAGCCACATCTCGTTTTAGTCCAACCCACCAATATTTCTGTTTAAGATCCAAATACATCTTAGTACTACCAGGATGAATAGAATAAGCTGACTCATGAGCTTCACGAAGAATTGCCTGTCTAACAGCTTGATCCTCAGGTACACACAGCCTCTTTCCAAACCACAAAATCCCATTATCATCCATTCGAAAACCTGGTGACTTACCAATCACTATATCCTCTGCTATCTTCTTTAGTTTCTCATCCTTCAACTGACCCTTGTAAATCTCTTGTTCTAAAGTACGCTCTATTACTAATTCCATTGTATTAGTAACAATTCCCAAATTCAAATATTCAAATTCAGCACATAACTCCCTAGTCATAGACAATGTTCTTATCTCATTTGCATAACTTTTCCTACTAAGAGCATCAGCTACTACATTAGCCTTACCAGGATGATAGTGTATCTCAATATCATAATCCTTAATCAACTCTAACCATCTGCGTTGCCTCAAATTCAGATCTAACTGAGTGAAAATATACTTCAAACTCTTATGATCAGTGTATATATCACTCTTATGTCCAATCAAATAATGTCTCCAAATCTTTAAAGCATGAACTACAGCTGCTAACTCCAAATCATGCGTAGGATAATTCAACTCATGCTTTCTCAATTGTCTAGATGCATAAGCCACAATTCTGCCTTCTTGCATAAGAACACATCCCAAACCTTGACGAGAAGCATCACAATAAATAGAAAACTTCTTACTCAAATCTGGTAAAACCAAAACAGGCGCTGTAGTCAACCTCTTCTTCAATTCCTCAAAACTAGCTTGACATTTATCAGACCACACAAATTTGGCATTCTTTTCTAACAGAGATGTCATAGGTTTAGCAAGTTTAGAAAACCCTTCAATGAACCGTCTGTAATATCCAGCTAAACCCAAGAAACTGCGAATCTCACTAACATCGGTAGGTGGTTTCCAATTCAATACATCCTTTACTTTACCTGGATCCACTGATATCCCTCCATTAGAAACAATATGACCAAGAAAAGAAACTTCCTTCAACCAAAACTCACATTTACTTCGCTTCGCATACAGTTTATGCTCTCTAAGCTTCTGCAATACCAACCTCAAATGTTCAGCATGCTCTACCTCTGTCTTGGAAAATACCAGTATATCATCGATAAACACTACCACAAACTTATCCAAATATTCCATGAACACCTTATTCATCATGTACATAAAGTATGCAGGTGCATTGGTCAATCCAAATGACATAACAGTATACTCATACAATCCATACCTTGTAGTAAAAGCTGTCTTTGGAATATCAGAGGCACGAATCTTCAACTGATGATAACCAGAACGTAAATCAATCTTAGAGAACACACAAGCACCTCTCAACTGATCAAACAAGTCATCAATCCGGGGCAAAGGATACTTATTCTTGATAGTTACCTCATTTAGGGACCGATAATCAACACACATCCTCTGACCACCATCTTTCTTATCAACAAAAATAACTGGTGCTCCCCAAGGTGATGAACTAGGTCGAATAAAACCTTTATCTTGTAATTCTTTAATTTGTTTCTTAAGTTCTTCTAATTCATCTACTCCCATCCTATATGGTCGTTTGGCTATAGGTGCAGTTTCAGGTAATAATTCAATAAGAAATTCAATGTCTCGGTCAGGTGGCATACCTGGCAATTCATCAGGGAAGACATCCGGAAATTCCTCAATCACTGAATTATCCTTAATAGTATCTTCAAGCTGATTCACTACCGCGGTTGGTTGCTTCTGCATTGCTACATCCACATTGATTTTATCTCCATTAGGTGCAGTCACAACTACCACTTTCTGCTGACACTGAATCTCTGCCTGATTTTGCTTCCAAAACACAGAAGATGAAATTCAGTACGACCCGAGATGATGTATTCAATAGATAAACAAAATCTGATTTTTCTGGGCGAACTCCAATTTCAGCAACTCAGTAAAACTGTCATATCTCGAGCTACAGACGTCCAATTCAGGTGATCTTTACATGGTTGGAAAGCTTATAAAATTATCTACAACTTTTATTCACAACACTTTTTCTGATTCTGTCAATAAATTAGTCAAAAACTGAACTTAACCAAAACTGTTTCAGAATTCCAGACTGTGCAGTAACTCCAACTTGGAACAGGTATATCTCTTAACTCATAATAGATATTAAGGTGATTCTTGTGGGATTGGAAAGATATAGAAGTCTAATTATTCCCAGTAAAATTTCTTAAATTTCCCGTGAACGGATTTTAAGTTATTTCTAAAACATCCCAGACTGATCCAAAATCAGCAAAGGACAGAACTAAGTTAACCTCATATTCAACTAATATATATTGATCAAACTTAATATTCTTAACCATGGAACTTGTAGGCATGTCTACAAAACTCCAGCACACATTACAAAGATCCAAATCACACATTATCATAATACCAATCCATCAATCACACAATTGTTCACACCACAAACTGACTCTTAAAACAATCCAAACTTAAAATTAACTCGCAACTACTATCGTTCTTATTACATAGGGGTTTTTCCTATTTCCTAATTAAGCTTCTCATAAATCTTAGGACGACCTAACTCCGCCCTTAATTGATCAATCTCCTTATAAGCTTGCTCCTTAAGTTCTTTTTCCTTCAACAACTCATCCTTCAAATCCACCTCATGGAGAGCCAATTCACGAGCTAGTCCCACCGTAGCTTGTAAAGTCAAAGAGGAATCATCTGCAAGCGGCACGGTCCAAATACCCTTGTCATGAAGGAAACAAGGGAAATGCCAAAGTGCACCCTTTAACGTCTTGTCCGAGCGTAGACCATGGTAGTAAACAAATGCATTGAATGCGACATCCTCCATGCTTGTCTCCATGGTTGCCCGGCTCACTCTGGTAATGAACTTTGACTCCACCTTAGGCTCCTTAGTGGTAGGATCCCTTTTCTTGACCCATAACTCCGTTTCCCAATAGGAATCCATCCATGGATGACTATACTCTGCACTGCGATACTCCAAAGTAGCTTCCCAGTCGTAGCAGTAGTTGTCCAAAGTTTTTGTCAACATATCATGGAAGAAAGCATCAGCCTTAGGAACCATAATATGAAGCTTCGTGGTCCACCCCATAACTACATCCTCCATTGGTGTATCACCAACTCTTGATTCAGCATCCGAAAACTCTTGATCACCCTCTTCATATGGCTCCTGGGGTTTAAAACGGGCAACGTACTGTGCAGCTGACAGACGGGGATGAGGAGGCATCTACAAGATTTAGACATAGATTAGATAGAATCAATGTATTTTTGCAATAGAATAAAGTAGAGGAAGCATAAAACTTTAGTAATTAACAAGGTGAAAAGAGGAAGCATGAATTAAGTGAAGTATGGATGCTATCAACGACCATTCTAACTAGGCTTGCGTCCTACAGTCAACACGGCTCTGATACCAATCTGTCACACCCATTTTTAAGGACAAAAATAGGATGCATAAAGTACTCATGTGCGCCCCAGGTCATGATCGCACACATAAGTTGACAAATTACATAGTATCATCACAGTGCTTATTACATAGCGAATAAATAGTTTAGACAGTCTTGAACGATAAATAATAATAACTAATAATAATCTCCAGCGGAAAACTCCACACAGGGACACGGTTGACTGGTTGACACCAAGACTAGTACTCATTACGATAATCTTCCTCATAATCTTCATCTGTTATGGTGGAAATAGCAAGAGTGAGTCCATGTCGAACTCAACAAATATAACACAGGGTTCATGAGGCTCAAATGACTAGACACTGTTTAACTGCGGTTAGCTTTTAATCATATATTTGACAATTGAATAGCTTCAAGATAAACCACTTCCCATTAATGAACCAATGATCAATTGCAATAATGATAACGAATAACATTAACATGAGCATAATAATAATCAACAATACTTAAACATAATTTAACAATGGTGATCATCTATCTGTAAATGTTCCAAGGCCGCTCGTTTCCGTGAGCACGGCTAGTATACCAGTTTTTAACTCTGCGCAGAGGTGTACACTTTCACTGTGAGTCATGATTTCCAAATGAGTGGGGAGATCAAGCCCAAACACTAGAGAACCACATAAAGCCACTCAAGAGTTCGTCTAACAAGTTAGGGCCATTAGATTCACTCGGCAGGCAGATGTAGAATCCCCCTTTCCTGTGGCACAACAACCGCAGCCTATACACACTAGGCCAGGGGCTCGCACTACACCCAACGTGGCAAGCCATTCTTACGCCATTTAAGGTAACCACTAACAAGCTAGAAAAGGTCTCTTGAACAACTAAAGCCAGAGCCACATAGCCCTCACAGCTGTACTGTATATCCTGGATGATCACGTACAGATAAGTCCTTACGGAGAGTAACTAGAGCACCAAAATAATACACATGCTCTAGCCCCCTTTTAACAAAAATTAAATCATCTTAATGATTGATTGCTTGATCCATTATTCATATTGCAAGATCATTGTTCTTAGTTTAAGCACTAGCCATAGCTACCCATATGCATTCCCAAGGTTGACAAGGAATCAAGACAACAAGCACTATGTTATAATCTCTAAGGTTGTCAAGGTAAGCACATGCATATGTATAATAATTCGATGAATAGGTAGCAAGGATAGTCCTGTGTTATACTTGCCTTGATCAAAGCTCTCCAAATAATACTGCTGACTTGGCTCAAAGTAATACTCCGAATCGTCCAAATACTGCTCACCTTCTATACTCGATCATCAATCAACAACATACATGCATCCAATCAAACATACACGAAGCAAACAAAGAGATATAATTAGAACAGTACACCAACAGTAACAAAACAGTAATAAAAGTTTATAAAACTCTACTACACGTTTCTACGATCACACAGACGCAAAGATCACCAAATTCAGAGTTAAAACGTGAAAGTTATGAATTTTCCAAGATTTCCTATAGATAAATAAATACTTAATTATAAACTCGAAAAAATAAATTATCAAAACTAACTGTACAACTACACTAACATGTAGAGTTCGCAAATACGAACCTAACGCAACTTGAACGGATCAAATCGGAGTTAAAACGAAGATTTTATGACCAAAACAGTTCTAGTGGCAAATCTGTAAATACCTAAAACGTATTTTTGATTTAACCGGAAGGAAATACGCTTTCAAAACGTGAAAACGGATTTTCCTGGAATGCGCCAAGGACCGCGGGTTAGTTTCCGAAAAACTAAGGGGCTCTTTAAAAATTTTGCCACGCGAACCGGTATGCTCTAATCTTGATCGTTGATTCACGATCGGACGACCCAGATCCATCCCAGAGGAAGCCGGCGGCGCTACCGCCGTTCCCCTCCAACCTCACGGTGGCGCCATGGCCGGCGGCTCGCCGGAGATGCCAAACTTGATCTATACTTCACCAAAAGACACACGGATGGTACCACTCGAACGAGGAGCTTAATGCGATCTCACCTAGGGCTTCAAAGCGATCAATCGTGGAACGAAGGCGACGGACGGCTCCAAAAGGCGGGCGGCCAAGCTCCTATACATGGTAAGAACACTACAAGGCCTTAACTTCAAAATTGGAAGCACAATTAGGTTCACAAAGATGAGCTAAGGCTTATAGAACAACTTACAGCGGCTAAAATCCGAGGTGGCCGCCGAATTTTTCCCCACCGCGGCTCCTAGGGTTCAACCGCGCGGCTAGGGCCAAAATACGACTCAAACTTCGGATAAAAGGGAAGGGCAAGTTCGGTTCTAGCTTATATAGGATTGGGACACCTCAATTTGGTTAGAAATCCCGAGGAAATCGACTTTGATTCGGTGGAATACATGCTAGAGACCGGCTCGGTTACGAACTTGAAGAAGAGGACGCGGCTGACGATCGGGTCCCACCCGTCGGTGACTCAGAGAGGAGAGGGAAGGCGCGGCTACGGCTTGGGCCGACTGGGCCACAATGAAACTCGACGGCCCACACGGGCAGGCGCCAGCGCGGGAAACTTTCGGGCCGTCGGTCAGTTGGGCCTCCAGCCTAACAGGTAAGTATCCTTTTTCTCTTTTTTTTCAAGAAATATCTCAAACAAATTTTCTAATCCAAAATAAAATAAAACAAAACCACACCACACAATAAAAATAAATGCAACAGCATGAATGCAACATCAAACTTATTTTATTATTATTTTAAATTGGCCATTATTTATTATCTAAATTATTCAAAATATGTTATCTCTAAAATTTGGGTGTTACAACACACATGCGCAGAGACTGATCCTTCTTCTTCACAAAGATAGCAGGACAACCCCATGCAGAAGAACTAGGACGGATCAGCCCTTTTTGTAAAAGTTCACTAAGTTGGGTCTTGAGTTCAGCTAACTCATTCAGTGGCATTCTATACGGTCTTTTGGAATTGGTGCAGTACCCGGGATTAACTCAATCTTGAATTCTACATCATGATCTAGAGGTAATCCTGGCAAATCATCAAGAAAAACATCTAGAAATTCACACACCACAGAAACTTTTGCAATCTCTTTTGCTTTTGCTATGATAGCGTTAACTGTAGTCTGAGGACTAACATCTCGAGGAAGTTACACTAGAAAAGCTTGTTGATCTTTTGGATCCCTCAACATAACCACTCTCGTAGAGGTATCAATCAGAACACTGTTTCCACTCATCCACTTCATACCTAAGATTACATCTAGGACCAATCCTGGTAATACCATGAAATCTAGATCATACAGGCGTCCTTCTATCTCGATCTTTGCTCCTAAGACCAACTGGTTGGTTGAAATATTATTTCCGGTAGCACTAATATTATAACCACTATTATCTAAAGTAACGACCTTCATACCATACTTGGCTGCAAATGTTGAACTGATAAAAGAGTGGGAAGCACCTGAATCAAACAACACAATTGCAGGTTGTTGATTCACTAAGAATACACCAGGTGTAATAATTTCACCCGAAGGAATGGATTCCACCGTGGTGTATTGAACATGTCCTTTACACACTTCCCTATTGTTTTCTTCTGGATTCTTCTGAGGAAGAGGACAATCTTTGGCCCAATGACCTGACATCTTGCAATTCTAACACGACCAGTTACGTGGCATAGCATTGGATTTTCCTTGTCTAATATTACTCTTCTTGGCCTGACCTTTCTTTTGATATAGATGATATCTGGTGGATACGCCAGGTGAATGATACTAAGGTGCAACCACCACAAGAGTATTGGATGAAGATGCTTGGGATTTATAAGATTTATCATGGCTCTTAGAAGCAGCATATACAGCATTACAGTTCTCTTGAAGGATAATATCACTGACAAACTCGTTAAAAGTTACGCACTTGCTACTACACATGGCGTTCATCAATTTGGGACACAGCCCCTTTTAAAACTTGCGATCTTCTTAACCTTCGTACTAACAAATTCTAGAGCATATCTTGACAAGTTGATGAAAGCATGCAGATACTCTATTATGCTTTTGTCACCCTAGGTGAGATTCATAAACTCGGTGTGCTTGATTGCCATGAGACCAGAAGGAATGTAATGTCCCCGAAATGCTTCCTTGAACTGATCCCAAACTACTTCCATATTTTCAAGCAGAGTATTCTGATGCTGACACCACCAAATGCCTGCAGACCCTTGTAACTGTTACGAAGTATATTCTGTTTTCATATCATCTGCCACCTTGAGCACAAGGAACTTCTGTTCTATAGTGTTCAACCATTCGTCTGCTTGAAGATGTTCTTCTGCTTCTTGAAAAATAGGAGGCTTGGTATCCAAGAAATCCTTATAGTTGCTATACTGGACAGGCTCAGGTTCCTGATGGACATGGTTTCTGACACTCTCGTCTAAGGCATGTTGACTTTCGGCAAGCATTTGCAGCAACTCAGCAGAAGTAGGTTGCGGAGGAGACGATGGCGATTCCGTATCGCCTTGACTCTGGCTGCTAGAGCAAAGCTGACGAGACATCTGTAAGTAGGTGAGACCAGTATGCATTGATGACGTCAGAAAGCAGCTGACGAATTATATAAGCATGATGAAGAGGTTGTAACCAACTATCCAAATTCCAATCTCAAAAGAAGGAAATCTCTTGGTTTGAGGTACTGATCTTCTGACAAGATAGGGAACGATATCCAAGGAAAGGTTCATGAGAAGATAACACATTGGTGTAGCTCCATAATGGATCATGACTAGCAATCCTTGATACCTGCGCGTGCCGAGCAGCATAACCTTGTGTCACGCGCCACAGGAGGCTCCCGGTTTCGTCGTGGCACCATGGAGTACTAATCGTAACACAATTACCGAACACACACCCATGAGGAATCCTCACATGTCAGGAATTATGCATATAGAACAGCATCATCCAAAGATGGGGTAGCAAACAAGGATGGATACAAGGGTAGAAGCAATGGAGAGGCGAGTTGTAGATCATGACACATCCCAACTCGAGGAGATACATCATGAAATTGTGTCTTGCTTTCTTCCACTGGGTTAGTTGACTACCACAATTCTTCACGAAAGAAATGCAACTATTTACAGGACAACTATTTGGAGGAAAGAATTTTTAAGAACGGAATAAGCAATATATAAGGGAGTAATGCAGAATGCAATGTATGATGCGAACATGGTGCATGCAAGAACCGTACGTCCTCACGAAGCTAGAAAGAATTTGAAAATTCTAGCGTATAGTTCCCTGGCATACACACGTTCTCTCAATATTGATAACAAGTCGCTCTACAGGAAACATTGTTAGTGTACCTGCAGAAAATTGCATTTCAGCCCAACAATTCCCAAATATCACACAAGAAAAGCAGTAAACTAAATACTTTCCATACATACATCCCCCGATGTATATACTTCAGTATCAAAGCTACCTGACAGATATACCCACAATTAAGTATCCTCATAGATACATGATTGAACATATAAATATGCGAGTAACCACAACTACTCTCCCCTAGACCGACGGTTGGATGGTCATGCTCTCACAACTCTCACTTACCAGGGTGTAGAGGTATTTTGATCCATACATTACCACCCAAGTGGATGGCATCCATACAATAGCACGTTGTATGGACAACGAAATAGAAAAATAAAAAAGAACCCCCTAAGTTAGTACTTTAATAAGCCACCTAATAGTCCTTATTTGGGCATATAGGATATGATCACTGGCACTCTTTAGGATAGAATTAAGATTTTTCACAAAAGCTTTTGTTTAAATACACAAATGATATGTTTAGTGTTGAATCTTGCTCCGATGCCAGCTGTCACGGAACTGTCCAAATTATAAGAGCACTAGTCCGAAAACAATCGCCAAAGTGATCAAATTCTCAAACTTGAGCCCATATAACTCCGGTAGTCCACGAAATCACGAGGGATTTCAAACCAAACCATAATGAGCCAAGATCATAGTGATTCAACATAACACACCACTTGTTACAATAGTTCATAAGTAATCTCATACATCGGAGTACAAATAATTTATTACAAAACCAAAGTAAAGATTAGCGAAAGCAACATAATTTCTGAAAACATTTGAAGTCAAATACTGCCAATACATAGTCACATCCTGCAAAAGCATACCAGAAGAGATACTACAGAGACCATGCCCATATGGTCTAGTCTTCACGCCCACATGGCAAAGGCAATACTTGCAGCAACAAGTACGAATCTGCTACCTGCAATAGGTGGGAAATAAACCCTGAGTACGAGAAGGTACTCAACTAGACATACCCATAAAAAACCAAAAATAAAGTAACACCAAGGAGTATGCAAGGCTTTTATCAAGTGGGCTAGCTTGACTCATTTGCAGAAAAGCTTAATACAGATAAGTAACCATTATTTGCTTATGCATCAAGTTAATCAGCATTAACCTACTAACTATATTAGCCCCTGTACTATAGCAATCACTTGATTAAGCTAAGCAAGCAATAATAACCATATCCGGTTTAATTATGGCTATCATCATCATCCTTATCATCAATTTTGAACCATCAACATAATTAGTGTATCTATGCTAGAGATAACCAGTCAAGTTTCTCACTATCCGGGAGAGACGGCGACTCGAATTGATTCCAACTCAGCTGAGGGGGTATTCCTGACACTCACCTAGCAAACCTCGCTAAAGGCAGCCGTAGATAACCTTTGGTACAACTCAGGGTGGGCCCGAACAGTGCCGCGTTCTCGGGGATACTAGTGGCCTGACACTCTGTACGCTTCACTTTCTTTTTTCTTCTTTTTATTTTCATTTTTTTCTAATTGGTCCAATCTGACGCGCTGATGACGTGTGCAGCACCGCAGTTGCTTTCTGTCACATCATGTGAACAGTGGCCCAGTGCCTGTAACAAGACACGTTTGGGTCGTGGACCAAACGGCGCCAAAATCGAAGGGACGCAATTTTTGTGGAAGAAATCTTTCAGTTACTGCAAATCTCGTGCCATGTGCCCCATTCTTTCGGAAACTGAATTGACCCTGCCTCTTAAAGACGGAGAAAGGGAACGATTCCAATCTACTCACACTCGCATATTCGCAATCAACCGTCTTCTTGCTTCCGCTGCCGCCGTGCCATTGTCATCACAGAGCCCTATTGAGCCCTAGTGCCACCACAGTAGTGCAATCCACAATCGCCAGCGTAGGCATCGATGAAGTTGCCCCAAGTTCCTCACGCGCCACCACCGCTTGATTTGATGCCACCAAACCCTAGCCACTGGAAAGAGCGGCGCCCTTCTTTTCCTCCGTAGAAAGGAAGAGTCAAAAGGGTCGGGGAATGGCCGCGAGGAAGCCGAAGATGGAGGCCGAAGTTCGCAAGGAGATCATGAGGAAGGAGTGGAATATGTCAAAGTGCACCCCACTCAGTCTCGAGCGACTGGTGCGGATTGGTGTGCTTCATGCCCAAGAACTGGTGGGATGGCGTGCACCTGATCTAGAGCCATTCCCGGATCCCAAAGGAGGTGAAATTGTTGTTTTTGAAGAATACTTCTCTCATGAATTTGGTATTCCTGTACATCCATTCTTGCAAGGGTTGTGCAATTATTACAAAATCAGTATCTGCAATCAACATCCGAATTCTGTGTTGCTTGTTGCTTGCTTCATCCATCTCTGCGAAGCATACGGTGGTTTCCAACCCCACTTTGACTATTTTCGTCACTTGTTTTGGTTGAAGAAAAAAGGAGGTCGAGGCGGCTCCAATGTGGCTGGTGGCTGCTATCTGAACATGCGGGAAGGGATCAGGGCGGAGTACCTACACTGCCCTTGGAAGACCACATTAGAGGACTGGTAGAGGCATTGGTTTTACATCCATGAAGAACCAAGCCAGGCCTCATACTGCGACGTACCTTGGTCCTAGAGAAGACTAACAATTGGAAAGAGCTGTCGCAGAACACAATCAGATTGAAGCAATAATGCAGCTGCTACCTTGGTTGAGGCTGGATGGACCAAGTGTAGTTGGTAATTTTATCAGTCGTCGGATCCAACCATGTTAGGTCAGAGTGCACGTGGCATATGAATACCAAGGTCGCATGGACCCGACCAGGATGAGGAATTAAGACCTCGAACCGAAAGAAGTGAAGATCAGGGTCCGAGACCTATTTAATCTAAAGGATCCCAACTTCAAGAAGCTGACAGTCATCGAGCCAGCATTCAAACTTACTCGCCCACCACCACTAGTAAATCAAATGTTGTCTGCTAGTTTTATCCTTGTGATTGAAACTCTGCAGAATAACCACTTTTTTTGTGTGCTGTCATTCTAATATTCATGTTGCTATCTGTTGCCTAGTTTAATGGACAGGAGAGAGTGCAAGCATTCATCTCTTGTCCTCCAGGCGTGGAGTGGCCTGAGGTCGTGTCACGAGCCCATGATGCACAACTGCTGCCCGTGGACAACGATCCTTCCGAAGTTGATTGGCTTGCAATTGAGGATGAATCAGAGCAAGCCAGCCGACTTGCAGGCAAGAAACCAGTTGTTGCCCTAACGAAGAAAAGGGGCCAGACCTCACAAAGAGCCTCCTCGGATGAAAATCTAGAAGGGGTAATTGACCTGAAAGAAGCAGAGGACCCAGCAAGCAAACGTCGATGCCTTATTGCTGATTGGCCAGAAGAGGAAGATGAGGAGGTCGAGGAGGTCTCTGGTATTGTAGCAAGCAGCCGGAGGGAGCGGCTTGCTAGAAGGCAGGAGCCGACACCGCCGTTGCCAACAACTGAGCCACCACCTCGACCACCGCAACCACAGGCACAGGCCTCAGGAATCCCAAAGCCTGCTGCCGCTATTAGAAGTGACGTGGCTAAGCCAGTCCCGACCACCGAACTAGTGGAAGAGAAGGGTGCCGGGCCTGAGAAGGTGAAGAAATCTCGGTTTGCCACTGTATTCCGCTATACAGACTTGTAAGTCATCGTGAACTTGTATGAGTATAACATAATTGGTCTATATCATCACCTTTGTAACTTGTTATGGATTTGTATAGCTCTACATCGACCCAAAGGCCAGAAGAACTGTCTAGCGGTGCAACACCGCCACCACCTAATACTACCATCGCCGAGCAACAGGTCCTGGGGCAAACCAGAGTAGAGAGGGTAGTCCCCAAGTCGCAAGCTCCTTCAGCATCTATTCCTGGTCCGCAAACTGAAATTTTGGGGCAGGCAGGAGATGGTGGGGCCCTAAAGCTGACGGAATAACCATAGGAGGCCCCACAACTAGAAGGACAACACTAGCCAGCCCTAGAAAACCTAGAACAGCCCTAGCCGGCCTCAAAGAAACAAGAACAGCCCCAGCCGGCCTCAGAGAAACAAGTCCCAAAATCTACAGAGGTTGTTGAGACCACCAAGGAGCCAACTAGAAGTGCTAGACTAGGAGAAAAAGCCGAGTCTTCAGCCCCAGCCATGGAAGAAATCCTTGGGCATTATGAAGAAGAAAGCAGATTTTGCGGTACCCGCTCCTACACTGTGGAGATCCCAGTAGGAGACGAGGTCGAGGCCGTAGAAGCAGTTGGCAAAATATTCCTGGAGGAAGTGAAGGTAAGCCTCTCGCAACTGTATAATCTATTATTGTATAATCCATAAGAACTACTTTGTGATCCTATGTACTGCAGACTATGGCCAAGAAGAACAAACAGTTGAGCGCATAACAGAAGAAACTGCAGTAGCAACAGTTAGAGAGTTATGCGAAGCAAAGTATTGATCATGATGAAAAGATGCGCACAGTACTTCAACGACTGGAAGTGGTCAAGAAACAGAGATCGGGTAAGGGTCCCTTCTGTTGTTAGGTACTCGAGCTCTATAGGGTACTGTATTACTATACTGTTCATAATCAGAGTATTGATACAGGTCTGGACATCAAAGTCAGCCGGCTTCGTTAAGAAAATGCTTAGGTAGCTGCTGAGCGTGACCGGCTGACTGAAGAGAAGACCAAATGGCTACAAACACAGCAGGCCATGAAGGAGGAGAATGCTAAATTAGCCAAGGATCTGGAGAGTAAGTATTCCTCATCATTGTCGTAGCTTTCATTGAAGTTTGCGGCGTTAAATTCTTATCGACGTGATGCCTTGCAGTTGTAAAGAAAAATGCCAAAGTGCACCTAGAGAAGATGAATAAAGATTGCGACGACTTGGAGCTTCAAAACTAGGCTGGTACAAAAAAAGATCGAGGCATGGTCCCAAAAGTGCAACAAACTCATGAAGGAGCAAGAAGCCCTTAATGGCAAATGCAAGGTACTCGTCAAGGAGCGGGAGACTTGGAAACACGCCTACGCTAAAATGGTGAAGGGGATCGCACCAATGCTCAACGTCATTGGTGCCAACTCCACCGAAGCTGGAGTGGAGGCACCAAAAATAGGACTGGTCGAGAAATCCCAAAAGGCCTGGGGATGGCTCCGACAATGGACGAAGGACATGAAGGAGTATGTGGGTGCACATGTACTGAGCTTGGTACGTGCCCACTACCCCTTGTTGTATATTGCTCGCCTGGAAGCCGGTTATCCCAGGGAGGTTGGGGTGGAGTGAGCTGATGAGCTGCGGTCAGAGGAGATGAAGCATGCTGCTGCAATCACCAAGGACATCATCTTATGCCCAGCTGTAGCCCCATAAACTGGAGGAACAATTCAGTTGTACGTGGGTCAACTACCTATGCCACCATCTCTGGCTTCCAGCGAAGCACGTTCTGCTCCATCTTCGACCACGCCAAAGGTCTCGGAACCACCAAAGGGCCAACAGTAGGAGGAACCTACGAATAGTTCATAGAAGTTAATTTTCGTAAGCTTATTGTAAACTCATGCCTGCAAAGAGGTGAGCTTGTAATAAGGTAATGAGTAGTACAATGTAAAGTTGTTTATGTTTTTGTATGAAAAAACATTGAAGCTTTGTATTGCGTGTGAATTTAACTAAGTTAGAATAGCAGAATTTTTTGTTTTAGTTATTTCGGCGTAATCGATGAGAACTAAGTTAGAACAGCGGAATGTTCTATTTTTAGTTGTTTTAGCATAATCGATGAGAACTAAGTTAGAACAGCGGAATGTTCTATTTTTAGTTGTTCTAGCGTAATCGATGAGAACTAAGTTAGAACAGTGGAATGTTCTATTTTTAGTTGTTCCAGCATAATCGATGTCATCTTGTATGTTTGTACGGCTTTGGAGAGGCCAGTGATCCGAGTGTAAGGCTGTCAGAGCCTGTATACACGTAAGAGTACGACTGGTTTGGCCAAAGGGCATCTGCCGACCACCCAAAATGCAGAGGGCGGATCTCATGCACGCTATGAGTGAGATCGAGGACAGAGCTGCTCCGAGAACCCGAAAGGATTGGTGATCGATGTACTGGTTTATCAAAAAGTTGTTGTAGTTGTAGAATCAACAATGTAAACAAGTATAGTCAACTATAGTCGAGTATATATATCATAATTCAAAGTACAAAAGTAGTACAAAAAAAGGTACATATCTGTATTTGAGAATTAGGGGTAAAAACGCCTAAGCTTGTCGATATGGACGAAGTTGGGCACGTCAGTGTCGTCAAGTCTTGCAAGCCTGTACGAAGTAGGTCGTGTAACAGCCTTGACGATGTATGGCCCTTCCCACGGAGTTGCCAACTTGTGGACGCCATCTTGGCTAGTCTTCCATTTCAATACCATGTCGCCGACCACAAAGAAACGTTCCTGAACATTTTTGTTGTAGTACCTTTGTAACATAGTGAGGTACTTGGCCATGCGTATACATGAGTCAAGGCATCGTTCCTCTGCACTATTCACCTCAAGCTCTCGTTGTTCAGTAACTTGATCTTCGTTGTAGTTCTCAACCTGAGGTGATCGGAATTCAATGTCTGCTGGGAGCACAGCCTCGGCGCCATAAACCATGAAATATGGCGAGACACCAGTATTGCGACTAGGTTGTGTCCGAAGTCCCTAGACCACGGCTGGTAACTCCTTAATCCACCGTCCAGGGGCTTTGTCGTTCTCTCTGTACATCCTTTTCTTCAATGCATCCAGAATCATTCCATTAGCCCGCTCGACCTGTCCATTAGCTCTGGGGTGTGCCACCGAGACGTATTTCACTACAATGCTCCGTTCATCACAGAAGTCCCAAAACGTGTTCCTGGTAAACTGAGTCCCCAGGTCTATAATGATGTTGTTGGGTATACCGAAGCGGTGGATGACCTGGTCGAGGAACTCGATTGCTTTTTTGGAAGATGCATTGACCAAGGGCATTTACTCTATCCATTTGGAAAATTTATCAATCAGCACGAATACGAACTTGAAGTTACCTAGTGCTGGTTTGAAGGGTCCAATCATATCCAGGCCCTAGAACGCAAAGGGCCAGGAGGCTAGTATGGTCTGGATCTCATGGGCTGGCACGTGAACTCTTTTGGAGAAAAACTAACAATTGGCGCAGTGTCTAAGAAGCTTCTCTGCATCAGCTACTGCGGATGGCTAGTAAAAACCTGCATGGAACGCTTTTCCGACCAGTGCCCGAGATGCGGCATGATTACCATAGGTGCTAGAATGTATTTCTTCCAAGAGTTTAATATCGTCTTCTTGCTCAATGCACTTCATCAATACTTCTGCTTTCGCATTTTTGCACCATAGCTTACCTTCGACCACCAGGTATTGTCTGCTATGACGTATAAGGCATTCATTTTCATTTCGATTAGAGTATCTGGTGCCATCTATTAGATACTTAATGAATGGAACACGCCAGTCCGCTATCTTAGTTGAGGTCTGAGATGGTCCCGCTGTGGTGGGAGGTGGTTCCATAGTGGTCGGTGATGGAACCATAGCTACTAGAGGCTCGTCCGGGGGCTTCTCGACCACGGGGTCGCCTTCTTGCTTAATTGATGGTTTTAAAAGGTCTTGAACAAAAACACCATGCGGTACTTGAGCTCTAGATGATCCTAACCTCGATAGCGCATCTGCTGCTTGATTTTTGTCTCGGACCACATGGGAATATTCAATGTCGTAAAATTCGCCTTCAAGATTCCTAATTTCCTTGCAATATGCATCCATCTTCTCGCTAGTTGTATCCTAGTCCTTGTTGAGATGGTTAATAACTAGGGCCGAGTCGTCGTGGATGTAAACGCGCTTGATACCGAGGTCGACTGCAATGCGCAAACCATGAAAACATGCCTCGTATTCTGCAGCATTGTTAGATGCCGGGAAGTGAATCTTGAGGATGTAGCACAATTTCTCATTGGTTGGTGATATGAATAATATGCCCGCTCACACACCATCAATAGCCAGTGAGCCGTCAAAATACATTTTCCAATAGTCAACGGGTCCTTGAGAGGTCGGGATACTTAAGTCTGTCCATTCGACCATTAAGTCAGCCAGTGTTTGGGATTTGATAGTGTCACGGCGTATAAACTCCAGGTCGAAAGGACATAACTCCATTGCCCATTTAGCTATGTGCCCATTTGCGTCTTTGTTGCATATAATGGTACCAAGGGGAAACTCAGTTTTGATCACCACGTGGAACCCGTCAAAGTAATGTTTCAACTTTTGGGTTGTAATGAGTATGGCATAGATCAATTTTTGAATCTGAGTGTACCTAGTTTTGGACTCGTTGAGCACCTCACTGATGAAATAGATTGGGCGCTAAACACCATAAGCGTGGCCGGGCTCCTCGCGCTCGACCACAAGGACAGTGGAGACGACTCGATCAGTCGCAGCAATGTAGAGTTGAAGGACTTATCCTGACTTGGGGGGCAGTAAGGACCGGAGGTGATGCAAGGTACTACTTCAGTTGCCTAGTAATATACTAGAGGGAACGCCAAAGATGCACTTTTTAGGGTTCAACTTCCATTGATATTGATTGAGTGCTGCAAAAGTACGTGTGAGATCGTCAATCAAGGAGTGGGATTCCTTGGTTTTGACAACTACATCATCTACATAAGCTTCGACCAGTTCATCTTGTATCTCCTTTTCAAGGCACTCTTGTATTGCACGCTAATAAGTAGCTCCGGCATTTTTGAGCACAAACGACATGGTCGTGTAGCAATAAGCGCCGAAGGGTGTAATAAAGGACATCTTGATCTGATCGTCCTTGTTGAGAGCGATCTGGTGATAACCAGAGTAACAGTCGAGAAAAGATAGTAGCTTACAGCCGGCCGTGGAGTCCACAACTTCGTCAATGCGAGGTAAGCCGAAGGGGTCTTTAGGGCAGTGTTTGTTGAGATCGATGTAGTCAACGCACATTCTCCATTCATTATTCTTTTTGTGTACAAGAACCGAATTGGCTAACCAGTCCGGGTGATACACCTCTTTGATAAAATCGGCTACAAGAAGCCATGTAACTTCTACCCTAATAGCCTCCTTTTTGTCCTTCCCGAACCGCCGCAGCTTCTACTTGATGGGTTTTGCCTTGGGGTTGACGTTCAAGGAGTGCTCAATGTGGTCTCGAGATACACTAGGCATGTTCGATGGTTTCCAAGTGAACATGCTTATGTTCTCTCTCAAGAACCGAACGAGCGCGTCTTCCTATTTGGGGTCAAGGTTTGACCCGATCAGTGTTGTCTTGCTAGAGTCACCCTCGACCAGCTGGATCTCTTTGTACTCCTTGGACTTGATAGACTTTCGTGGTGCTTCGAGCTCTGGAATCTCTAGCTGGTTGGGAGGAGTCTTCTTTGCCTCCATCATCGTTGCCGCCATGCGCAAGGAGAGGTCGTGGGCTTCAGCCACGCGAAAACTATCCTCTGCACAGGTATAGGCAACGAATACATTGCCTTTGAGAGTGAGGACTCCCTTTTCCATTGGCATCTTAAGCACCAAGTACCTATAATGGGGTACGGCCATGAATTTGGTGATCGCGGGGCGACCAAGGATAGCATGGTAGGTGCCCTCAAAGTCAGCGACCACAAAGTTGACGTAGTCGGTATGGAAGTGGTCTGCCATGCCAAACTGCATAGGTAGGGTAATCTACCCGAGAGGCGTAGAGGTCTGTCTAGGCAGGACCCCCCAGAACTGTGCATCGTATGGCTTCAAGTCAGCTTCAGATATGTTCAATGCTGACAGGCTATTCTTGAACAGGATGTCGATGGAACTGCCGCCATCAATGAGCACCCTGTCAAATTGCACTTTATTGATATAAGGACTGAGGACAAGAGCGAAACGACCTGGTTCATGTCATGCTCATATGGAGACAATGAATGTTGCAGATGTTTCAATGTTATGTTTCAATGACAATGCACATGAAAATGATGGTGCACGTGTTCATGTCATGCTCATATGGATGCACAGATGCAAGGCAAACACCTAGGGTGTTACAGCACACACCATAAATGCCTTGGTAAGGATCGAAAAATACCACAGAGAAGAGACATGAGAGGGTCATACACAGGAATCTCTGAGTTTATTTGAAAATCTTGCAAAAACTTTAGAATAATAGTTGATAAAAGAGCTTGAGACATGGCGCTTGACTCGACCATTCTGTCTTTCAACTACTCAAGACCCAAGTGATGGCTACAAGCCCCATGGTAAAAGGTAATATGAGTGGATTTGAAATCAGGATAGTTCGTTCCAATCCGGAGGAGAGTTCTTGTTCGAACGCATGTGTACTTTTGAGGCATGAAAGCATTGTAGCAACTCCTAATCCATCACCGAGTTTATCTTTGCTCAGGGATGAGCAAAGGGTAAGCTTGGGGGAGTTGTTGACGGTAGATAGGTGTCAATTTTAACCATCAACCAAACATGAAAAAGGACCTAAACGTAATTACCACTTAGATATAGGGGCTTTACTAACAAAATTCCACAAGTTTTGGTGAATGTCTATTACTGTAGGGTGTCAGCTTAAAAGAACCAAGGAAGGCACACATGTCAGGTTTACATAGAGACAAAAGGGCTACGCATAACTTTTCTGTAATCTGGAAGGTACGAGAAGATCTAGAAACAAACGAGAGGCAAAATGGGCCCGCCCCACCTGCAGAGCCAATCAGGCTCCGTCTCGCAGATCATGCCTCCACCGCCTTTGAGGGTGAATATTAATCATAGATCAAGGTCGGTATGATCCGAGGGCTGTGGTGCTTCCTAGAGGGCTATATAAGCAAGGCCCCTAAACCCTAATTCATTATCTCCCAGCCAGGATCAGGTGAGAGGTGTCCCATGAAAGGATGACCTCTCTAGGGGATTAGGTCTAGCTTCTTCAATGTAGTAGATTAATATCTTGGGAGAGAGGGTCGAGTTGGGATCTTGCTCAAGGTTCCGGATCTAGTCATGGAGGCTTGGTAAAGCCTTATATCTTCACTTCAACATTCTGTAAGAGTTATACTTATTCTCTTATTTACATGGCTATGCTTACTTTGAATATATCTTGCTAGTTGAGTTTATCATTCCTTTTGTGTGCTAGTTCATAGAGGGCTTAACCTTCTAGTTTGTCGACTAGGCTAGGTAGCTGAGCCTTGTGTAAGCATGGTGCTTACACGATGCTCTGCCTATGAGTACACCTTGTTCCCTAGCTGTATGGTAGTTACGGGAGGTGACAGCCCTATCCATATCTATCGAGCAGGTTTTTAAATTGTAGGACCATAGTCATATCAGTAGAGGTATCCTTTATGGTGCTCTCTCCTGTCTAGTGGTGTCCTGAGTGCACAAGAGTGTGGTAAGTCTTAGCATAGTTGGGTATACCTTTACCATGTGATAAGAATATCATAGGAATCTACCTCACCCGTTGACCTCCCAAGTTAACTAGTTGCATATCTTTAGTGACCTATCCCATGTGTGTCATATTACATAAATCCTATCATTTCATATATCATTTACCCCTGCTATAGTCTAGTTGGTTTACTAGGTTAGTAGATACATGATGGTGAATTATCAGATTCTTTAACCCTTGCTTCCCTGTGGTAAAATATAAATAACGATACCTGGTTTACTCTTGGTAAAATGCTACAATGGTATGTTATGTGCGCTTGCGGAATCCTTCATATTTTAGTTGCACTTAATTTATACCAACAAGGACTTTAATTGAGAACCCAAGAGATTAGTTCAAAACAAGTAATGCAGGTTTCATATTGATATGGATTACATAAGCACAACACATAGGTACTAATATGGATTGCATACTGAGAAATTCAAGCAGTAAACAATAGGTTACGACATGGATTATATAAGCACAATGCACATGTACCATATTGATTGGTGCAAAATTGCAACTTCAAAATTAAATGATGATGCCAAATTGGCTCCTGCCACTATTGCTTTTATTAATAGTGCACATGAGTTTCTATTTATACAAAGGCTAGAGTAACAATAAAACACAAACATCACTTACAAATGATTGCAGCTGTACAACATAGGAGTGAGATCTTGTAGCCTGGTGGTACTTCACTTTTGCACAGTTTTGCTTGTTCTTCTCAGATCCATGAGTCAACTCTCCTAGTCGTGTTGACTTCACTCTCTTGGACTGCCTTCCTCTAGGATTGATCTTAGCATTGCCTTTTGTCTTGCTGGTGGAGCCCCCTCTACAGCTTCTTTGAACCGGACGCTAAAATTGGAGAAAGAAATTTAAGCAGCAAGTATGTACAAATTGCATTGCTATCTAGACAACAAAGCATTGCATTGCTATCTACCCCCCTGTCCGAACTCAATACAAGATAGAACAAGCACCTCAACTCCAAGGGCCATTGGCTCATCTTGTAAATCTGAATATATTTCATCTGTATCACCAAATCCATCAACTACCTCCCCTGGTTCTTCCATCATCCTATGATTCTTTGTGATTTGTGCCTCCCGCTCTCATTCAAAAGCATTTAGTGGCTGTTTATCTAGATTACAAAGGTATTTATTAACTAAAGCCTCTACCCAATGTCAACATAACAGAGCAAGAGTTTGCAAATAAGCTCCTAACTAGTAACTACAACTTATACAAAAGTCATTAATCCAATAAAGCACACACTATAGGAAATATGTAACCCCATCGCTATCTACATATCCCAGGTTCAACCACTACAATACAGCACACTATCATAAAAGGAATTTGGGTACCTCTTCCTTCGTGTACCTTGGCTACACTTCGTCGTCAGCACCGTGGTCTTGTCATCGTGGTCGTGGAACTGGTGCGGCCGGTGTTGATGAAGGGGTATCAGATCTGGCTCCGGCTAGGGTTCAGATACGGCCGGTCGTGACAGGTGCAGAGGTAGGGGATCTAGATCTATCCTATACAGTCATCAACAGGTGCCAAGGTAGGGGTACCAGATCCGGCTTTGGCTAGGCTGACCTACTATCGACAAATCAAAGGGGATCTAGCTCTAGCTAGGGTTCAGAAAGGTATGAGAGAGGATACAACCGAAGAGTGGAGATTGATGAGTCAAGCTCCTATGCCGATGGTGCTAGGGTCTGTAGTGGGGTGGCAGAGGGGGTGGCTAGAGAGTGGAGAGGAAGGCCATGGGGCTAGGATTTGGAGCAGGAGGAGAGATGGTGGTGGCTAGAGGATGGAGATGGAGGTGGAGACAGTGACTCATTGCGCTTTTATGTGGCCATCATAGTACCACAAATGCCCTTGTCTAAAACCGATGGCATGGTAAACCTAACTTCTGTGAGGAGGGCAAAAGAGAGACATTTAATTTTCGGTGCGTGTTGGCGGCACTATTGGGTGTGGTGCAAAATTTTCGCCAAAAATCAAATTTTTGTGTGGGTAGATCTCCCTGTCTGTTCAGGGCCCAGCAACATTGCAAAATTGAATCCTAAGAAATGGACAAAAGAAACTCAAAAACATAAAACAAATTAGATTTCATAGACTGAGCTCTGGTGGGAACCCCGGCTCCACTGCACGCAAGTCCACGTCTGAATGGAGGTGGGTGGCGGCCAGGGCTGATGTAGCACCGTGGTGAAGGCCATGTGTCACTACCTCCTAGATCCACACCAGCAGAGCACGAACGCGCTCAAGGAAGTTTGGCCCCACCGGCAACACGAACATGACATTCAGCTACTCCATGATGGCTAAAAGAGCAAGAATGAGAAAACCATACCAATTAATAAGGTGTGGTGCCACACAAAAGAAGAAGATACGAAAATGACAATGCCTTACCAGTGAGTTGCGCCTGCGCTTAACCCGCTGCGACTTTAGCCATGGTCGTCTCCCTATCGGCTGCGGCGAGTGCTGTCTCCATAGCATAGAGGCATGACCACAGTCACTTTGCCTCCCGGTTCTCCATGCAGAGAGCCAACCTGGTCACATCTAGGTCTTGCACCATCGTCTCCTCCCTTGGATGCTTCTCTGCCGCCATGGTTCAAGCTTGAAGAATGAGGTGCTAGGGAGGAGGCAGCGAGCAGGAAAGGTGAGTTCTCAAGGTTACAAGGCAACTGTACTGACTCCCCTATTTTTCCTCTATTTTTATAGCAGGGGACGCTCACACGTCTGATGGACCCAAATTCAAGCAGATGCCGGGTGATAGCGGGAGGTAAGGCGAGGCCACATCTCCACGAACTCTAAGGAGAAGGCCTTCCAAGAAATACGTGTCGAGAGATGAGCCACCGAAATGAGCAACTAGATAGCTATTTATATTTTACTACACTCATAAGAAAGTCTGAGTGCGACACATTTGATCTCGTTGGACACTATACAGTACAGAGCTGTGAGTAAAACTATTGCCTACAGAGTGCACTTGGTCACAACATTTGTATCAGTAGTAGTAGTCATGAGTGCCTTTGATCTATGTTGAACCCAACTCGACTTATTTTCATGTATTTGATAAGATTTGTTGAACTTGCGTGCCTCTGCAAACCAAGAGAAATTGAAGCAAGTTCTTAGTCTAACCCTCGATTGTCGTGAATACTTGGATTAGACCGCACTATCTACTTCATAGGATCACACAAGGTCTGGTTGTCCGAAATCTTGAATACCCAAATAATGTGCACCTACATTCTCGCACAGGCGCACGCATGTGGGTGGCATCGATAGCTTGTTACAGCAGGGGATGTCATCTCCTAGCCTATCGCATTGATGTGACAGGTGAAGTCCCACTGCCCACCCACACAAACGTCTCAATCGTGGGGTTGTCGATGGCCCCCAAACTATAGCTGCAGAGACATAGGTCAAAAGGGAAGGTTATACCTGCTGCCTTCTCTCTCCAGAGCTCCTGATTCCATCTCAAAGCTTTTGCCTTCCACCCAACTGCGCCACCAATGCCTCCTCCCAAGACCATGGCAAAGTGGACGAGGTCATCTGTCGACCGGGCTGAGTTCGACCAATTGTGAGAGAGGGGGTGATCCCGGAGGCCACTAAGGAACTCGGGTGGAGATTCCTAGCGTGAAGTGGAGCCGAGGCTGAAGGAAAATGAGGTTGTCTCTTTCATCCTTTTCCACCTTCTTGGGTTCGGGCTGCCGGCGCACCCCTTACTGAGGTGGTTGCTCTACTACTATGGGCTCCACCTCCATGACTTAACTCCAGAGAGGATCCTCCACCTCTTAGTCTTCATCATGCTGTGCAAGGGCTTCTAGGAATACCTACCCATTATGATCTGTGGCAGCTTCTTTTCTAGGTGGTTCTATTAGTGTCCTCTTGGCACCATCGTTGTTCAATGGGAGGTGCCTCGATCAAAGTTTGTCCTAGATTAGAGGAGCGCTACCTAAGCCTTGACCACTAGTATGCCATAGACCTAGAATGGGAGCATAGGTGGCTCTACGTCCCCAACAATGAGTAGCCGTTGCTGCTGACTTTTCTCATGATCGGCTACGTCCTGACATGCCGAAATCATGGTCGAGGATGCCAACCCTTTCGGAACCACATCATTTGCACTTATTGCTGGATGCGATTGAGGATCTAAAGGATCGAGTGTTGGAATTTCTTAACACATAGAAATAATCCGCAAGCACACAAAATTCCCATTGTAGCTTTTCACCTGGAAGTATTTAGGGTATCGTATTTCCACAAGGAATGGATGTGTAAAAGTCTCTTAGCTAGTTCACCTAGGGAAACAAGAAGAAACATAGCTCAGGTAGCAAGGTTTTCTAGGGATAGAAATCCTAAGCTAAGATAGCTTTGCCACTATACACTTACTTTGGGCACTAGCTTATACTTGGTCTGCCAAGTACCTTCGGCTTCTAGCTCTAAGCCATACCATGGACGTGGGGATTACGAGGGACAGATAGGGCTGTCACCACCTACTATGTAACACCCCAGGTATTTGGCTCCCATATTTGCATTTGCATTTGCATTTCATAAGCATGAGCATCATTCATCTCATTTATGTCTTTGTTTTGCTTGCAACATACTCCCATATGCTTGTTTCATAATTGATTAGCTTATGAAATGTGAGTGGTGCAACATGTAGATGCAACATGGGTGTCTCATACTTTGAAACATGGCAATATTGTTAGTATACCATGATAAGTTTAATTATTGCAACAAGGGCTTGAAACATATGCAACATGGTAGTGCAACATTTTGGTGGAAATGTTTATTTTGCTTGTTTCAACTTATGTGACATCTGGAATTGGGGGTAACCAATGTGTAGAGTGGTTAATTATGTCCTATAACACCTTAATTACATTTAGGGTAATTAGTGGAGCAATGTTCATGTTGACCAAAATGACCAAATTGCCCTCCTAAGTGTTGTTGACTAGGTTTTGACCCCTAGAGTGCAACCTTAAACAAAGTTGTAGAGAATTTTATAGGGAACAAAAGCTTCAATATGGCCATCTCATGAAAATGACCAGAACAACGTCAAAAGTGGCCCACAAGGCAGTGGAGGTAGCTGTTTGGGGACTTAGCAAAATTTGGCTAAGTCAAATCATGTCACAGTTTCAAAGTACCTACATTTAGAGCACTATATCTTCCAAACTAAGCTGAACCAGCCCAAGCTCCAATTGGCAAAGTTGTAGAACTCACTTAGTACTACAATAGTGTCAACTATGCCATAACCCAAATCAACACGGTTTAGGAGCTACAGGGTGCCTAAGATCGCTCGTCAGTCAGCCATTGAACTAAAATTCGGAATTTCGGAGCTCCATCAACGCCGACCGATGGCAGGTCGTGTTCGATGTGTGGACACCATGTGCCATGCTCGCCTCCTCCATGTCGCGCTCTGGCCAGCTCGTAGAGAGGAAAACTGCACCCACGCCACCCTCCACCTCCTCACTTCTCCCTATCTCCCTGTTGCTCTCATCCGAAGCGAAGGACCTAGCCGCTGCCGTTATCGCAGGCTCCGCCGCCATCGCACGTGCTCACCACCACACCACCAGCCACTACACCACGTCCACAGCTCCACCACACTGCCCCGCACCTTGTTGACCACCTCTCTGCCTCCGTCGAGCCCTAGGTGAGCGACATTGGGGACGCCGTCACCATTGCGGGCCTCACCGGAGCTCCGCCATGGCCACAACCACATGGCCAGCACTTCTCCGCCCCTTCTCTTCTTCTCTAGCTCTTGTCCTCCACTTATCACCACCCCTAGATGCTTCCGTGAAGATGTTACCGAAAGAAATGGTCTGTAGAAGCCGGAACAGAGCCGTGTCTGGTCGCGTCCGCCATAGCCGCCGACGGGCACCCCTTGGGGCTACCCCTGTCTAAGCCATTTCTTCCCTCTCTAGCAAGCGCATGAGACTTCCCACACCTTGTAGAGCCTAGAACCTAGATGTAGTCATCGGAGTCACTGTCAGTTAGCCGGAACGGCTTCGCCACCGTCATGCTATGGGCACCGCCGCACGGGCGTGCTCATGGTCACGCCGCACCAGTGCACCCCTAGGATTCTAGCTGGCTTGCGAAGCTTTGACACATCTCACTAGTGCCGTAGCCACCATCACTGTGCTCAGCCCAAGCCGGGAATGGCCGGCGTACCACCAAGCTCTCGCCGCCGTCTGCCATGGCCGACGACAAGCCCTCTCTGCTCAAGCCCTAGCCGCCTCACTTACCTAGCCCAGTGCGGGAGGTCAAGGGGAACACGGTGGTACCCTCGTTTTCACCAAAGAGTCCTTCGCCGATGAACTGGAGCTCACCAGAGTTTGGCGGCTCTCCTTCCCCTGCATCTGTTTCACCAATGCGTGGGTCCCGCCTGTCAGCAGGCGCGGGCGGGAGGCCGACGCAGGTTGCGCGTGTGGTGGGATTAGGCCTTGACAAAAGTGGTTTCTATGAATCTTGTAAATACCAAAGTTGTAGTAAACTTCTTAAACTAGCTTGTGTAAAAATTTAGTGGCATTTGGCCCAGTAGTTTAGGAGTTATAGCTGTTTGAAGTTGCTGTCCAGAAATGGCTGCTCTCTGTTTGGAGAGGACAGATTTCTGGAACTTTAAGATTTTTACTAAGTAAACTTGGGAATCAAGTCTTGATGTATGAAAATGAATTGTAGAGCATTTTATAAGCTTTCCAGATTGTCTTGTATCATGTCAATTGGATTTGTAGATCTCCAGTTATGGTTGAAGAACCGAGCTGCTGTCCTGATTTCTGTGTTGCTAATGGATTAGGATTTTGGTAAGCTTAAGTAATGTTGCTCTTGTTGATTGTTTAGGTGTTAGGTCTTTAACTAAGGAAGAGCAGCTATACATTAGGTTGCATAGACTTGGTAAGTACTTCTCTTTTAGAGAAGAGATTTGCATGGGTTGTTAAAGTGATTTGAATAGAGCGTTAAATGTGTTGCAGTTCACATTTGCATTCACTGAGCATGATGCATTCATTCTTATGCATCCATGAGATTTATCTATGCATTCATGCAATAGCTGTGTCGGAGGAGGTGATGCTCTTGGAGTTTGAGGGAGCACCTTAGGCAGAGCAGGAGCAGCCGAGGGAGCCCAAAGAGCCAGCAAGCGAAGGAGTTCCCAAAGAAGAGCTACCTGAGTGCCCTAACCACCGCGCTTCTTCCTTTCTAAAAGGCAAGCCCCGGTGCATGCTAACCTAACTTTTGTTAATCTGTCTTTGAGTACTTCTACTTGTTTATTGCATTAAGTTGTTGGAGTTGAGTGAAAACACTTGCTGCATTATATCTATCCTTGTCCAGATATCAAACTTGTACCCCAATTAAGTCTAGGCATGTGTTATTACTTAGCCATGCTTAGTGTGGTAGAAGTCGGGTGATTTCCGGTCATCCACAAGCTTTAGGATGAAGTGGGTCACGGTTGGCTATACTTGCTATCGTGGAAAAGAACCATACAGAAAAATGAATTGAGATCGAGCGGGAGTTCGATAGTGCAGCCGCAAGACACTCCACGTCTTGGGTGCGAAGCTATGCCCATCTGAGTCATTTAAGGACTGATTTGTTGTACGTCCTTGAGTCATGTTGAACATAGTCTAACACTTAATTGGCCGGATAAGCCATTCCGACTGCGGAGCCGAATAATATAGTTCAGGCCGGGAATCGGGGGTCAAGTGCGCATTCTAGAGGAAGTAAGGATGTGCTTGGGGACACTGGCATAAGACCAAGGGGGGGTTAAAGTGCCTATCACCTGACAGAGTGTTGCCCTTGGGGATGTGGCATCAGTCGAACCCGCACTTTTTTGAACTGTACCAAAGGTGACTTGTGCGACCCTGGCGCAGGGCCTGCACGATGAGTGTTAGAAATACCCCTCCAGCTGGATAGGAACTTGATTCGAATCGCCGTCGCTCCCGGTTAGTGAGCACTTGACTTGAGCAGTGGCAACATAGATTCAATTAATTGAACAGATGGTTAATTGGATGATGATTTAAATGTTGCCTCAATTTATACCTACTATGGTTATTATTGTTTGCTTAATAACTAGATGATTGTGAAGAACAGGTGCTATGATAGATGACAGGTTAATGCTAAAAGTCACTGCTAGTACCGGTTAAAAGAGTTACTATTACTTATGCATTTTTGCAAATAAACTGTCAGCCAGCTCCACTTGAGAAAAGCCTTGCATGATCCTTGGTATCCTTTATTTCTGTTTCATTGGGTAAGTCTAGCTGAGTACATTCCCGTACTCAGGGTTTATTCCCTCCTGTTGCAGATGACATGCTTTATCAGGGCTTCTGCAAGAACTGCCTCCACCCGACGGGTGACGACGACTAGATCACTCGGGCGTGATTGTCTTTTAGTCTACTTTCCTTAATGCTTTTGTGGGATGGTTATCTGTAAGATTGGCAATCGTACTGGAACTAAGTGTGGGTTTAAATTATGCTTCCACTACTTTCCAAACCTGGTTTGTAATAATAGCGACTCCGTAGTGTTGTAAGTTTACTTCCAAACTACTTGTGAAATGTAACATGTGATGTGTTTATGTTGAATGATGCAATCTTGGTTGTAATCGGGTTGGTTTGAAATCCTTCATGATTTTGATTGACTACCGGGATTATATGTGCTCAAGTCCAAAAATTTGAGCGCTTCGGTGCTTGTTTTTGTACTAGTGCTCTTATAATTTAGATGGTTCTGTTACATACGGCCTACCCCTCAACCATCGGGCATGAGGCAAATGAAGGTAACCTCTAGCCTAGACACCATGTCTATGCTATCGACTACTACTCTAGCGCTATACAGGGTGATCCATCTTTATCGGGAGCCATCTAATAGAGTATCCACCACGGGGATGGACGATGAACCCATAAGCAAATAGTAAACAAGTCTAACTTAAAGTAAGCGCTTGCCACCGTAGAAGAACACGAACCTTTGCACTCCAAATAGTACTAGATTCACCGAGGTACAAGTGAAGAGGGAGCTGACATTCCCAGCATTCCTTGTGCTATGTGTACAAGGGGCCCCAAGTACACTAATGGAGGTAGCTGACAATTTCGATACTTCTCCTTCTCTTTCTCTTCCTCACTCACTCTCTAAACTAAAGAGCTATCTAGAGAGCTAAGATATGAATGGAGCTCTTCTCTCTTCTTGCTACATTGTGTCTCCTTATGTTGATGAATGATTGATATGAGGAGAGAGGGCCTCCTTTCATAGGTGAGGAGGGAATGTCCATGGAATATGCTTGATCCCCACTTGGAAAGCACCAAACTGACCTCCATGTATGTTGAACCTAGACGTAACCACAACACCGACATTGGGCATGGCGGAAGATGCAACTGACCAAAGCTTGGGCCAATCGGGGCTAGTGGGGGTGCGGCTGCACCGTGGCTGGGCTGCCTCAGCACCGCCTTTGTCTAGTGGGTCTCTGGATGGTCTTGGATCAAGCCCATGTAGGTGCTTTGCCCAAATTCTTTGAGTAGGTTGGGCCTTCTTCTTTATTCCCTTGCTCAAATCAGCTTTACACCTTATTGGAATGCACCTTTAGATGTGTTTTCTTATGTATTCCATGTGTATGTCCTGAAAATGATCAACTCACCAAAACTTGTGGAATATGTTAGTGTGAAACCCTATTCACTAAGTTTTGGTGTTTGTTTGTATAAATTTTGTGTAAAGTTGGTGGGTGAAAATATGAGTTAAGGACCGCCAACAACTCCCCCACACTTAGGCCTTTGCTCGTCCTCGAGTAAAGTTCAAGGGACTAAGATGGGTCATCTCCTTGATACGATATCTGCATACAAATTATTCCAACCTTCACCTTCACCTGTGAACATTCTGAGTGTCTACCATAGAATCTTGAGTGATTGGATAATAGAATAGTAAGGATTCAAATCTTCCTACTCTACTCTTGCTTAGAAACTTGGGTTTTGTTTGATTTTGAAAACGTAAAAGTTAGCTTTGCTCCTTAAAATGATTCTGTAACACCCCAGGCGTCATAAAAGCCCAGGATGTCACTAACATCCTCTCCCTCATGCCAAATTCTAAAACTTGGCAACATAAACCCATTAACAAAGTAAAGTGCAGAAGCTTGAACAACAATAAAACCATTATTAAAAAAGTTCCACCTTATTTAATATTATTAAACCACGAGGGGTCATCGTGACTGAAAAACTTATTTTATTACATCAAGCCAAATGTATCATTAATAACTCTATGTGTGGGTGAATCAGTGAAGATGTGCTACTAATTCCCTTTCGTTCCATGCAAGCATCAAGTACCTGGATTGAGTAAATGCAAGGGTGAGGTGAAAGATCTCAGCAAGCAAATTTGTTTTGACAAGCCATTTAAATCACAAGTTGAATTAAACAACAATTTAACATGGAGTTCCACTTATAGAATAAACAAGATATAATATCAATATAAAATGAGTGACTTCCAATTCTGAACATAGCCAGATAATAGAGCTTCATAGTAGCATGGACATATCACTTCAATTTACTTCATGAATGCATATGAGTGCAATGCAAAATGTCTCCTATTTACACACCAAACAAGGTCTGGAGCTGCATCCCATGATGTTGTACCGGTACGGTTGTGACCATAGTTCAATGACATAACTTCCAATGCAAATGAATGATGCAATGCACTTGGCATGCTGCAATAAAATTAACATACACCGCCAACGATACTTCAACTTCATCTTCAGGGTTGTGGGCTAGCCACATATAGCAATATGGAATAATAACATCACCATGAATAAATAAATAAATAAGACCACATATAAATAAGGTGGAATAAACCAAGTTCACAAGTTGTGGATATTAGTGGTATGACATATCATAGATATTAAGCTGTACGTGACGAAAATGACATGCCAAAACGGTAGCAAACCACCGCTACATTCTCTTGCCTCTTTACCGAGGATCAAAATCGCTAGCGACATTCCAAAGTGATACCACCTAATCACAAGCAGTTCTCAGTACAAACACAATCATACAAGCAAATACAACAACAATACGCACTGGAGTGCCATCAAACCTGATGCTAAAGCATCTACCATTTAGGCTACAGTTCTTGACAGCAGCACTAACTATTCTCTTTTTCATAGACTTTAGACCACATGCCCAAAAGTTACTAAAGTTCACCAGATTATGTAAAACTCCATCAGCTAAAACTTTTGTATTGCAAGGTTTTGCATAAGATGTCTGCAATATGGTGTAATTAACCATTGAACTCACTAAATATTTCTGTCGACTAGAACAGAACATCAAACTTCAAAAATTCATAACTCGAGATATACTAATTCATAAATTATAAGCTTTACCAATATAGAACTCAGAGATTCTTATGTATGACCCTTCCAAGTCTCTCCTTTGTGGTATTTCTGGATCCTCTCCAAGGCAATTATGGTGTATGCCTTTTCTCTCCTCTCAAAATATGTGGTATTTGTGGTAGCATAGTAACATTATGCCTTCTCTCTCTCACCCTACTTCTAATAGGCTTATATAGAGCTCATAGGTGGGGAGACAGCAAAACATATATTGCATAATCAAAACTATGGATCCAAAGGAACGAGTCATAAAGACAAATCAAGATATGCATGTGTATGGGCTATATGGTAGGTGGTGGTAAATGGATAGAGAATAGAGTAGAAATGGTTATAAGGGGTAAAGGAATGACAATGGTGAATACTTAGCTCCTTTGAAAAATTTCATATACCTCTCTTAGAAACTTGAAGATTTTGAGAAGAACTTGGGCTGCTAAATCTGTCTTTATTTTGAGTGGGACATTTGTCCTCTTTCTTCTCTTCTTTTTTCCTTCTTTCTTTTTTATTTTAGAATACCCAAGCCTCTTTTGGAACATAATAATATGAGGTAGCATAATTGGATGTTTGGAGCTTTATTGAATAACAAAAGGGGCTAGCAATGGATGAAGGGAATTTTATTTTTGGACAGTTCACTCCTAGTATAAGAGTAGAACTATTTTGTAGGTGGATCTAAATGGAATATATGTGGATTTGTACTTCTAGGGTAGAAGCAGAATATATGGGTGGATGTATATGGGTGGATATGGATGAAGATGGATGCGTACTTCTAGGGTAGAAGCAGCATATATAGGTAGAGTGTTTAGGTGAATCTCGATTTTAACCGCATGACTAGTTCCTAAGGATCGACACAGCTTGAGCATACTCAATGCTTCACAAATAGTGAATATGAATGTAAGGCTTCCTAATCTATAAACATGTATATGGCTATGGTAGGAATTCAAACTCTCGTCATACAGGAACTCATCATGTAGCAAGTTAATTTTCAAAAGATAAATTCTCCAGAACTCTAGTATCTCTAGGAACACGATAGACAGCAGCTCAAAACCTTCCCATATCATATCCGTCAACTAACTAAACTTAGATCAAGCATTCGCTACCCACAAGTTCAGGTTTAGAGCAAATCTTAAATCAAAACCATTGTGTCCAAAACTCGGGAGAATTCATGGTTGAAAACTAGGTACTTGAAAGGAATTATGGTAGAGCAACTATTCATCATTTCCATAAAAGAGTTTATTTTAGGGGTTCACTTAGCATGATGAAACTTAGCACACTCTCCTATATTTATTTATCAAACTTAAAGATTATACAAAAAAACATATATATATGAAAACATTTATTTGAGTTTCTATAGTTTATGCATCTTTTTATTTGTTTCATATATCAAAGCAGAAATAAGTAGGTAAGAAAATACTTAGCTGGATACATAGGGGATGCTCTCCCCCAAGCTGGATGTTGACATAGTCTTGCTTGATGAAGCAGGCAGATAGTGAAGATGTACTTCCTTCATCATAGTGCTTATGATGACGATTGTTGAGACAGCACTTCGACAGGGGACAGATTGTCCTTCTGTCTGTTTGCTTTCCTTGATCCTTCAAATTCTGTGAAGCTCAAATAGACAACAAAGCTTGTGGAACTTGATTAAGTGTTAGTGATAAACCTCTAAGCCTTGAGCATCTAGAACCTCTTAATAGATGTATCTTTCTAGCAGGATCTTGTGTACCATATTTTTATGCTTTTATATTTATACTATGCAAGGAATTATAAAGGATGATGAATGCTTCTTTATTTTATTTTTTATGCCACCACAACAAGTAGACTTATGGGTTTTATGCCACAAATTTATTTGCATGGGGCTTAGTAGTTTTATGATGCAATGCACGGTTTATTTGTTTTCTTTTCTATGTAGAAATAAAGTGTAACTGGACATGTGATAAAGGAAAGTAAATATGGTGTGGAAAATTAAATGCAGAACTAAAGAGGGAAAGATTGATAACTACCAAGTTACCTTCTTGGCATAGTATTTGGTGATTTGGGTCCTCCGAACAGAACCTCTTGTTTGCTCTAATCATTCTGGGGCACCTCAGATGGATCGAGTGGTGCTTCTAATTATGCTGAATCTGATGTTGAATTTACCTTTACTTTCCATACCTGTTTTGTTGGTGAGGTTGACTTTGACGAGGAAGCTTGCTTTTCTGTCTTATCTTCTTTGTACTCTTTAGTGACTAAGTCACTCTCTGTTGGTGGTACAACTTCTCTCCTAGGAGATGTATTGTCTTTAGGAAATCGATCTTTGTATCTTGATACTTCTCCTTCATAGTCAGCCCATCCATCCTTGGGGATCTAAATCTTCTGGGTACGGTTACGACACCTTCTTCTGGTTCTGTTCTTGGGTTCTTCGTCAACTATATAGTTATTGTTGAAATAGTGGTGTATCTTCTCTGAGGGGAATTGGAAATGTACTTCTCCTGTTGCAATGTAGATGATGGCCTTGGTGGTGCTTAGGAATGGTCTCCCTAGAATGATCGGTGGATCGTCGTAATCATCTTCTCCCATGTCGATGACTAAGAAGTTAGTTGGGATGAAGTGATCATCAATTTGTACGGGGATGTTCTTAGCTATTCCATCCACGAAGCGAAATGATTGGTTCGCCATCTACAGTTGTGCATAGGTTGGGTCTAAAGGCATAGTACTATATAGATATTCATAAGTTACCTTGGCCATTATGTTGACGCCTGATCCAGTGTCACAGATAGCTTTCTAAAAGGAGCTTCTGTTGATGGTGCATTCAATGGTTGGGACACCTGGGTCGTCTCTCTTGAGCAATTATGGGGACTTGAGCTGATGATCATGCTCTCTATGGATTGCGGTGATCACTCTCACTGATTCCATCTGTTGTGGCTTCTTGTTCTTGTTCTTGTTCTTCCGATTGTTCTTCTTCTTTGGCTCATAGGGATGTTGAGGGTGTGCAGGGAACTACAACACTCTATCCTTGAAAAAGAAGGTCTCTCTTTTTCCTTTGATGTTGAAACATATCTTGGCAGTGTTGGCATACATGATAGCTCCAGCGGTGTTCAAGAACGGTCGTCCCAAAATGATGGGCGACTTCTCATCACCACATGTCTCTATTACCACAAAATCTGCAGGAACATACGAGATGCCTACTCATACACATATCTTCTAAGATTCCCTTGGTGTAGCAAAGTGACTGATGTGCAAGCACATGGTTGTATACAATAAAGGATAATTAAACATTTTGTCATAGATCACCTTAGGCATGATGTTGATGCTTGCACCGAAGTCACAGATAGCTTCGTTGAAGTTCATGCTTCCAATGGAGATCAGGATGACAGGTCTTCCTGGATCACCTTTTCTTGACTGGTAGAGTCTTGTCGTTCCATCCTTTGGAGATAGGGTCACTCCAATAACTTCCTGCATTAAATATATCTACAAGATTTGTAGTTTCTAGATCTTCTGGTTGTCCCAGAATTTTACCTTGGTTAGCAGGAACAATATTGGCAAGCTATTGCAACTAAGACTCTAGCATCTTATTAAAGCTGAGCTGATTCTTAATAGCTGTAGAAAAGCTATCCATTCTGTTATTGATTGTTTCTAATGTTTTATCATTGGATGCTAATTTCTTAGATAGGCTATCCATTAACTTTCCTTGATTAAGCACTAACTCTCTCAGAGGCGGTTGATCAAAAGAATTAATACCTTGACAATTACCTGAGTAGTTAGCTGAGTAGTTAGGCCTTTGTTGTTGATTCCAACCTCGATTCTGTTGAGGACGGTAGTAGTTGTTGTTGTTATTGAGGTAGTTCACATCCACTTGTAGTTCTGGACAATTGCTTCCTGAATGTCCAGTGTCTTCACACTCTTCACAAGTCATGCAGGAATCATGAATGTGCATGACTTCCTTCTTCTCGACGGCTCTCTCATTTAGCCTCTTCATAAGTAGGTCCATCTTGGTAGATAGCATGTCTACCTCCTTTAACTGGTGCATACATCCACCTCTCTTGTGGGTTTGACTTCTTTCTTCATCCCAACCTTGGTTGGACGCCTTTTTCTCCACAAGAGCTGTGACTTGATTGATTGTAAGTGACAAGAATGCTCCTCCAGCGACAGCATCTATAGTCTCACGGATACTATTGGTGAGCCCGTGATAGAAGGTCTGCATAAGTAGCCAATTCTCTATTCCATGATGAGGACATTCTAGAATGTAGTCTTGAAAGCGCTCCCATGCTTTTGGGACTGTCTCATCATGTTGCTGCTAAAAACTTGATATCTTCCCACAAAGAGCATTTGTCTTGCCCATGGGAAAGAACTTTGCCAAAAAAATGGTGGAACAGAGTGCCCACGTAGTATTCTTCTCCTTATTTGCATAGAACCACTGCTTCGCTCTCCCCAAGAGTGAGAATGGAAAGAGGCGAAGTAGTATGGCATCTCTAGGGACATCATTGATGGTGAAAGTGCTGCAAATCTCCAAGAAGTGTTGGAGATGAGCACTAGCATCTTCATGTGCCTTCCCACAAAATTGACTGGCTCGCACCATGTTGATCAATGCTGGCTTTAGCTCAAAGTTTTGCTCGATCTCTGCCGCAGGTCTAGTCCGGATGTTAGCTATAGTTGGAGTTGAGAACTCGTGGAGTGACTTGTCTGCCATAACGTCAAACTCTGGTGTTAAGTTCCAAACTATGCTTGGTCGGCCTTCCAAATCCGAGAGTGGAGCTTCAAGTTGAGATGATGATGTGTCTGCTTGAACTCTCTTTAGCTTGGCTCTTGCTCTTCTGAATAATAATTCTAGATTTTTGATGAAGTTATCTGGACGGCCAAACCTGCTCATACATTACCCTGTATATATAATATATAAATAGACAAAAGACAAGGGTAAGGCTATATGAGTAGAGAAGGATGATGGTTTCTCGATCACATTAGTGGATGCAAGTGATGGCTCATTATCCTTTGAATAGCAATTCAACCTTCCCCGGCAATGGCGCCAAAAATACTTGTTGACACCTCTAATGCCACCTAAGCTAGGTTGTCATCCCTAGCATGACACTAAAGGTGCTGGTACTTAAATATGCAAATGCCCCTCTGAAATAAATATGAAATCCATAAGCGCACAGATAATACCGATGTAGCGTTTTAACCGGGAGTAATCTAGGTATCGTTATTTATATTTTTACCACTAGGAAGGGATGCTAAGGATATTGAGCAATGAGCATCACTTCATGTGATAATGGAGAGCATAACCATGTCTTTATCGATCTTCTCATACAGGGTAAGTGTCACAAGATAAATAATATATATATATATAAAGATTAATAAGAGATAATTGATAAGTACATAGCCGCATATAATGATAAACATCTCAATAGATTACTCTAAACATATAGCACTAGCATTGATTAGGACGAACTATAAGGATAAATCCTAAGTTATTCTAACTATACAGTCAAAGCATACAATGATTAGTGCAATTACACTTGGTAATCATGGCAAGAAAAGGTTATATCTATGAATAGTGATATTACTAACGAAGATATGGAATATAGCCATCACTTCCTCGTAATAGTGGTGCTCTGCCTGCTCTATACTCGGGAGGTGGACTACAAAGGACTCAACAGGACTGTCACTCCTGCGATCTACCACATGGTCCGGAATATAGGGTGCAATCGTAGGTAAATACGGTATAGGCACCACACCTACACAATGTTTACCACTCACCCATGATATCAATGAGCAAGCACTATACGATCCTATACTTAAATATAATTTTGATCGAACTATGCCAAGCATATAATCAAAGTAGACTAAGAACAATATAATTGAGAACATAATCAAATAGAGCAAAGTCATATCCAATATGATAGAATAGACTAAAGTCATATTCATACAAATTATGAACTAGATGAATAATATAAGAACAAATACAAAAGTAGGAGAGAATTACCAAGAACTGTCTTGATAGATCCAGAAATCAAGCAATGCTTGGCTCCTTCTAGTTCTAATCCTTTGTAGCTATGCTAAACTAGAGATCTAATTGAAATGATTGCTCTTGGGCTTCTCTGAATGAATGGAATGAGTTCTTTCTCTTATGAATTGAATGAATTAGGGTTTCTCCTGGGGTCAGGGGCCTTGCTTATATAGCCCTCTAGGAAGCACCATAGCCCTTGGATCAAACCGACCTTCATCAATGTCATTTTATTGATCCTCAAAAGCGGTGGAGGCAGGATCCACGAGACGGAGCCTAATTGGCTCTGTGGCCTGGGCGGCCGCCCATGGGGTGGGGCGGGCGCCCCCTGTCAGCCCAAATGGCCCTCCCCTTTGAGGGGGTGTCTTCTTGAGTCTTCTAGAGTATACTTTTTCATAGTATGGTTTGTTTCTCTCTATGTAAATCTAACATGTGGACCTCCTTCGGTTCTTTCCTGATAACCCCCTACAGAAATATATATTCACCAAAACTTATGGAATTCTATCAGTGTAACCCTTATATCTAGATAGTATTTATGTTTAGGTCCTTTCTCATGCTATGTTGATGGTTAAAAATGATACTTATCTACCGTCAACAAACTCCCCAAAGCTTACCTTTTGCTCATCCCTGAGCAAAGATAGACTCAGTGATGGATCTGAAGTTGCTACAATACTTTCACGCCTTACAGGTACACATGTGTTCAAACAAGAACTCTCCTCCGGATTTGTGCTGTGTGCTCCCTACTCCGGATGGTGATGCAAAGAGAATACATGGGGGTTTACCCTAGTTCAGGCAAAAGAAGGCCCTATGTCTAGTGGGGAAGGGAGAGTATTGTATTTCCTTGCACCTAAGTGCTTGTGTAGGGGTTACAAGCCATGAGAGAGGGAACTGGTCCCAAGTCTCAAAGAAAGAGTACAATGGAGTATTGCTTGAGATGTTGCTCTCGGAAGTGGGGAGGATGTCTGTCTCGTTTTTTCATCGTCCATCTTCCTCCTCTCTGGAGAGCTTCTTGCCCTCCCCTTTTATAGGCTCAAGGGGAGGATAAGGCTTACAACAAACCCTAGGAGGTGCCTTGGAGGAGAAGGCGGAGCATGCACTGTCGATGTTGTTGTGGCGATGTGGCCCGGTGCGTGCAGGCCATCCCTGGGGCGTCGTAGTGATGTTGATGATGGGATGGTGGGACATCCAGGGTGCTATAGGGGACGTGCGATTCCTTGTGGTCGTCGTATGGGTCGTGCTTCTTTTGTTTGACTGATGGCGGTCGAGGCCGGGTCGGGATGTAGCTGAGGGTGGTCGACGGGAAACAGATAAGGCCGAGCCCCAGAAATCCTGAGACATGACGGTCGGACAGTGCTAGTCATGGCAGGAATAGTGGTTGCTTTTCATCATCCATCCCAAGATGGGTAGTAAAAAGTAAGATTAGACGTGGATGCTGCTCCCATGCCGGTGGCGTTGTGGCCACATTGGTGGAAGTGGTTGCATTGAATGCTTTGTTGGTGAGTAGGTGTGTGAGGGGGGGGTCGACGGGGTCGACCCTGGGTCATGCGAGTCAGAGAATTTCTAGAGTCGAGGCTTTCTATCAAGCGAGCCTCGTACGAGTCGGAGCATGGTCGAGGGCACCCCGTCTGTATACATGCGCTGCTTGGATCGGTGTATCCGTGTAGATGGAGCCTTAACTCGATATATCTTAGGAGGTTTTCAGGGCACGGATTCCACGGGGGTTTACTCCTTTCAATCATTGGTTTTGGGTACCCCTAATTTAGGTACCCGACAAAGCATTTGTTTACAGCAACACAACATATTGATTCTAATTACAAAGGTCATGATACGAGATACACTACTAAGCATATGAACATGATCAAGTCCTTAGGAACAAGATGATTTTTACAATAGGTAGCAAGCAAAGGGTCCAAAGGGTTTTGGTCATGGCTACACCAATAGGTGCATGGACATGAGCACTTAGAGAGCAAGCTATTCACATCAAAAGCTAAATCACAGGTTAACATGACCAAACATGCCAATATTTTAGGTCTGCATCAACATGGACAGAAAACTGACATGAACTTCAGAAATACATAACTAGAGTTCTAGGGATCTAAAGAACAGGATCCTTAACTTCATGGAAAGCTTATTATGTTATCTATAACTTTCTTATTATCACCTTAAGATGACTCTATAGCTAACAAGGCTAAACAACATAAGGAAGGTATCTCTGTCCAGATTTGAACAGATTCTGTCATTACACTTCAAAAGCTCATAACTGGAGATTTAGACTACCAAAAGTAGTGATCTTAGACTTTTTGGAAAGCTTAACAAAAGTACTATAGTTCTTATATGATCCCCAAGACACGATTCCGAAAACAAACAGGTCAAACACACCAATCATTCAGATCTGTTCAGAGCATAAGCAAAATCTGACAACAAACTTCTAAAATTACTAGCTTCTAAACCATCAGACATATGGTTACGAAATTTTAGGACAAGCAAGATAAGGAAGTTAGCTATAACTTTGGTATTCACCACATTCATAGAAAACGCCATTATAACTACAAACACCTCACTACACCAGAAACTGTTCTAGCAGCCAAAGTTCAACAAAAGAAACAAAACTTCCCCTTGTTCTACTAACAAGAGAGCACCCAAACGTGTTAATCTAGTAGCTCCAAACATTATTACCTGAGACCAACAATAATTTAGTTTGGTCATAAGAATCACAATTACTTAAGTGAGGTCTAAAGCATTTGCAAAAACTTGTATGAGCAACATATCCACCACTTCGCTAAACTAGAGGACATCTATAAGTTCAAGCATGTAACCTCAATTATTTCTATCAAGGCTAAGCACACCCTATCTTCCAGCACTTCCTATTCAAGCAACACGGAGCAAGGCATTCTTGTCTAACTCCACATAAGGAAGATAGTGTATCACATCTATCACAAGTTACTTATTATTAAAACAATGGTGAAAGGAGCATAGTTATGCATAAAGCAACAATCATGATGATGCATGCTTCGTCTTATTCATCCTCACAAGATTGCTAGCCTATGGTGGTGATCCTGTTCTATATTGGTGGCATAACACGCACTCTCTCGATATATAGTTAGTCGTCAGCTATATTCAACTTATGGATTCGCAGTTAGCATACCTGCAGAAAATTTCATTGCAGCCAAACCCACATGATATATAGCAAAATGAAAGAAGTAAACTAAATACTCTCCATACATACATCCCCCGATGCATATACTTCGGTATCATAGCTACCCGACAGATGTACTCATAATTAAGTACTTTTGCAAATACATGGTTGAACATGTAATTATGCCAGTAACCACAGCTAACTCTCCCCTAGACCGACAGTTGGACGGTCATGCTCTCACAACTCACACTTACCTAAGCGTAGAGGTATTCGATCCATACATTACCACCCAAGTGGATGGCATCCATACAATTGCATGTCGTATGGACAACAAAATAGAAAGCAAGCAATCAACTCCCAAAGTTAGTACTTAAATAAGCCACCTAAGAGTCCTTATTTGGGCATAGAGGAGATGACCACTGGCATACTTAGATTAAAAATTCAGATTTGAACACACCTATATATATAGTGGCTATAAGTTGTCAAAACTGACTTTTGCAAACAAAAACCTTTGTTTTAAATACACATATTATATGTTTAATGTTGAATCTTGCTCCAATGCCGGCTGTAACAGAACCGTCCAAATTATAAGAGCACACGTACAAAAACAATCACCGGAGTGATCAAATTCCCAATTGAGCCCATATAAATCTGGTAGTCTAATGAAATCACGAGGGATTTCAAACCAACCAACATAAAAGCCAAGATTGTAGTGATCTAATATAACAAGTCACATGTTACATCCATTTCACAAGTAGTTCAACATACATCGGAGTTCAACATAGTTATTACAACTCAAGTTGGAAAGTAGCGGAAGCAAAGTAGTTTGAAACTAACATCACCCTTATTTCAAATACATGACAGTACCAAGGTCAATTCCAACAAAAGCATTAGAGACATGATAACTCAGAAGGATCATGCCCATGATCACACTCCGCCACTACGGCAGGAGCCATCCAATTCTTACAGTAGCCATGATACATCACAATGTGCAACAAGTGGGAATAAACCCTGAGTACGAGGGGTACTCAGCTAGACTTATCCATAAAAAATAGAAATAAAAGACACCACGGAGTATGCAAGGCTAATATAAAGTGGAGCTTGCTTGATAATATTTTGCATAAAAGCCAAAGTAGCATAAGTAATTATTTAATGCTTAGCATCAAGTTAATCATCATTAACCTATCATCTAGATTAACACCTATACTATAGCATTCACTTGATTAGGAGCAAACAATATTAACCATAGCCAGTATAATAAGGCCATCATCATATTCATCATTCCTGAACCTTCCATCATTTAGTGTATCTACTATGGAGATTGTGGGGGTATAAACCCCTATACCCTTACGGCTAGACATGGGCAGGCCCAGACCAGACGGTCTGGCCCATTACATGACAACACGTGATCTAGATCATCGGGATGGAGTCTCGCACAAGGCATCAAACCAGACATGGGAATCAAGCAAGGTCTTGGTCGGTTAGATTAGGAATTGTAAGCAGCTCTATATGGCAATTGTAACCAGCTAAGATTAGTTTCCAGATCTATAGCCCTACCTTATCCGGCTCTATATGGCAATTGTAACCAGCTATGATTAGTTTCTAGATCTGTAACCCTGCCTTCCGGACTATATAAGGAGGGCAGGGGACCCCCCTCAAAAACATCAAAACATACTCTAGGGCAATCTAACTTGTAATACATTGTTCGAGATAGCAATAACAAAGCAGAGCAGGACGTAAGGTATTACGCCTACATGGCGGACTGAACCTGGGTAAACTCGCGTGTTGTTCTACATCACCATCTCGTTCGTGGCTTGCACACCTGTCTGCCGATAATCTACTACCTTGGGCATACCCCTCGGTAGACTGTCGACCAGGTAGGGGGGTGTGTACTGCTTTTCAAGCATGTGAGATGGTCATCTTCCCTGATTCCATGGCCACGGTGGCGGGCCTCACGTTCACGATCGGCTAGATCACCTGGACCACCGGCCCCAACGACTTCGTCATCACAGCCATGGAGGAGGTGCAGATCCAATCTGCATCGACTACTTCCCTAACACCGGCATCGACTACGACTACGCTGTCTCTCGCTTCGCCTGCACCAGCACGGTCACCGACCACGCCGGCAACTCATCGACTCCTTCCTCACTACTAGGGGAGGAAACTCGACAACACCGACCTGATCGACTCTATCGACCAGCTTGGTGGCAAACTCTCGTTTACCCTAGCTCTGGTCGACTCGCTCCAAAGATCCACCTGCTAGGGGCGAGACCGATCAGCAGCGACAAGAGCGACAACAGCGCAATGTCGATCAAGCTCAACGTCACATAGATGAAGATGCACGCCTAGCACAATAGCAAGCAGACCGCGACTAGCAAGAAGCTGACGCTGCAGCTAGGCGTAACTGATTGCAAGGGCGCAACCTCAATGATGCTTTCGACATGGTGGGGAACAAACCAGTATTCAAAACCCCAAGCGCTAACATGGCTGTCGCCATTGAAAGCCTGAAGCGGTTACCAGATACCCCGGAAATCCAAAACATCCGGGAGGATTTGCAGGCTTATCTCCAGGCGGCCATGGTTCAGACCAATGAAGGTGCCATGGGCGCATCGACATCTGGTGTGACTAGCAGGAGCCGCCAGCACTCAAGTCGACCTTTCAGGTCTGGTCAATGTGGCTTACGCGCACCCGCCGGCGCAGACCACCACGTAGGCAACGATAATCGCGGAAACAACATAGCTCCTGGTGTCAATCCAAGAGCTGACGGAGGCAACGACGGCAATCGCGGAAACCCTCCCCACAATGATAATCGCCAGCTCGGCCATTGCCGCAATAACAACGACGATGACCGACGTAGCGACAACCGGCGTAATGACCACCGGGACCACCATCGTCAGGGACAACAATACGGTGATGAACGAGATCGCCATGATGGCAATCACGATCTCCGTCGTGACCTCAACAACCGTGACCTACGTCCTCGCATTGAACAGAGAGCTCAGGACCATGCATCCCATGAAACCAGTCGTCGCATGGAGTACGATATGGTTCACGGTCCCCCGGGCCCCAAGCAATTCACCAACCACCTACGACAAGTCATCTGGCCTAGAAGTTTTAAGTTTGAAAAGCTTAACCATTACAATGGCAAGGTCAATCCCGAGCTATGGGTCCAACTTTATGAGACCGCTTGTAGATCTGCTATGGGCGACAAGCACGTCATGGCCAATTACTTTCCTGTGGTGGTCGGCCTGGTGGGGCACCCATGGCTTGTCAGTCTCCCAGAGAACCACTTCGACTCCTGGTATGCTTTGCATCAAGCATTTGTCGAAAACTTCATTGCTACCTGTGAACAGCCAGGCAACAAGTACGATATGCAGCGCATCCGCGATGCCAGGGATGAACCATTACACGAGTACATCCAACGCTTCTCGGATATGCGCATCAGGATTCCCAGGATCACCGACAACGAGGCTATTGAAGCCTTCATTACTAGTCTGCGCTACCACAATGATCTCAGGGACAAGCCCCTTCATAAACAGCCTATAAAGGTGGTCGACCTCCTCACCACCGCTAAGAAGTATGTGGATGCCGACAACGCCAAGAAGCTGTTGAACGAGGGCATCGGCAAAGCACCGTACTCTCCACGACGTGATGACTACCGTGACAACTGTCGCCACGATGACTTTAGAGGTCGCAGCGACATCAGGGACCGCCGTAGCGACAATCGTGATCGGTGCGACAACAGAAATCAGCACGGCGATCGCCGTGACAACTTGAAGGGCAAGCATGCTCGCGATGACAATGGCGAGGTTAACACCGTGAAGAAATTTGGTGGGCGTCGCAATTATGAAGAAGACTATGCTAAAGCCTTGAAGGGGCCTTGCCCAACTCATCCTAAGTCCAACCGTACATTGGAAAACTACAAGGTCCTCAAAGAGATCTACCGTCGCAAACAGGCTTCAGGAAATGCCGACAAGCCTAATGACGCAACAGGCCTGTGTAACCATAGGGACGATGACAAGGATTATCCTGACAAGAACCCTAAGCACCAGTATCAGGAACCAGTGAGGCATGTTGCAACTATCGTTGGGGGCAAGGTGTCTGTTGAAAGCAAATGCGAGAGGAAGCTGCTCGCCTGCGCTTGCCTGAACGTGGCCAAGACAGACAACCTCATTGCAGATCCAAGATTACCCCCTGGTCACACCGAGAAATCAACTTTAGCAGGGCGGATCAGTGGGCCACCATCCCCAAACCAAGTCATTTCGCTCTAGTCCTTAGTCCCTGTATCAATAAAATGCAATTTGATAGGGTGCTCATTGACGGCGGTAGTTCCATTGACATCCTATTCAAGAATAGCCTCTCAGCATTGAACATATCTGAAGCTGACTTGAAGCCATACGACACACAGTTCTGGGGGGTCCTGCCCGGACAGAGCTCTACGCCTCTCAAGCAGATGACCCTACCTATGCAGTTTGGCACGACAGACCACTTCTGTACCGACTATGTCAACTTTGTGGTCGCTGACTTCGAGGGTACCTACCATGCTATCTTTGGTCGCCCCGCGATCACCAAATTCATGGTTGTACCACATTACAGGTACTTGGTGCTTAAGATGCCAACGGAAAAGGGAGTCCTCACTCTCAGAGGCAATGTATTCGTTGCCTATACCTGTGAAGAGGAAAGTTTTCACGTAGCTGAAGCCCATGACCTCTCCCTGCGCATGGCGGCAACAACGATGGAGGCAAAGAAAACTCCTCCAAACCAGCTGGAGATTCCAGAGCTCGAAGCACCACAAAAGTCTATCAAGTCCAAGCAGTACAAAGAGATCCAGCTGGTCGAGGGTGACTCCAGCAAGACAGCACTGATCGGGTCAAACCTTAACCCCAAATAGGAAGACACGCTCGTCCGGTTCTTGAGAGAGAACGTAAGCATGTTCGCTTGGAAACCATCAGACATGCCTGGTGTATCTCGAGACCGGATCGAGCACTCCTTGAACGTCAACCCCAAGGCAAAACCCGTCAAGCAGAAGCTACGGCGGTTTGAGAAGGACAAAAAGGAGGCTATTAGGGTAGAAGTTACACGGCTTCTTACAGCCGGTTTTATCAAAGAGGTGTATCACCCGGACTGGTTAGCCAATTCGGTTCTTATATGCAAAAAGAATAGTGAATAGAGAATGTGCGTTGACTACACCGATCTCAACAAACACTGCCCTAAAGACCCCTTCGGCTTACCTCGCATTGACGAAGTCGTGGACTCCACGGTCGGCTGTGAGCTACTATCTTTTCTCGACTGTTACTCTGGTTATCACCAGATTGCTCTCAACAAGGACGATCATATCAAGACGTCCTTTATCACACCCTTCGGCGCTTATTGCTACACGACCATGTCTTTTGGGCTCAAAAATGCCAGAGCTACTTATCAGCGTGCAATACAAGAGTGCCTCAAAAAGGAGATACAAGATGAACTGGTCGAAGCTTATGTAGACGACGTAGTTGTCAAAACCAAGGAATCCCACTCCTTGATTGACGATCTCACACGTACTTTTGCAGCGCTCAATCAATATCAATGGAAGTTGAACCCTAAAAAGTGCATCTTTGGTGTTCCCTCTAGTATATTACTAGGCAATGTCGTTAGTCATGATGGCATACGCCCTAACCCAGAGAAGGTGCAAGCTGTCCTCAATATGAAGTGACCAGCAAATGTCCAGAAGCTTACAGGGTGTATGGCCACCCTAAGCCAATTTCTATCTCGATTTGGTGACAAGGGCTTACCTTTTTTCAAGTTACTCAAGGCAGGTGAGAAGTTTGAGTGGTCGGAGGAAACATATATTGCCTTTACACAACTGAAGTGTACCTTGCATCACCTCCGGTCCTTACTGCCCCCAAGTCAGGATAAGTCCTTCAACTCTACATTGCTGCGACTGATCGCGTCATCTCCACTGTCCTTATGGTCGAGTGCGAGGAGCCTGGCCACGCTTATGGTGTTCAGTGCCCAATCTATTTCATCAGTGAGGTGCTCAACAAGTCCAAAACTAGGTACACTCAGATTCAAAAATTGATCTACGCCATACTCATTACAACCCAAAAGTTGAAACATTACTTTGATGGGTTCCACGTGGTGATCAAAATTGAGTTTCCCCTTGGTACCATTATACGCAACAAAGATGCAAACGGGCGCATCGCCAAATGGGTAATGGTGTTATGTCCTTTTGACCTAGAGTTTACATGCCGTGACACTATCAAATCCCAAACACTGGCTGACTTCATGGTCGAATGGACGGACTGAAGTATCCCGACCTCTCAAGGACTCGTTGACTACTGGAAAATGTATTTTGATGGCTCACTGACTATTGATGGTGCGGGAGCGGGCATATTATTCATATCACCAACCAATGAGCAATTGCGCTACGTCCTCAGGATTCACTTCCCGGCATCTAACAATGCTACAGAATACGAGGCATGTTTTCATGGTTTGCGCATTGCAGTCGACCTCGGTATCAAGCGCCTTTACGTCCACGGTGACTCGGCCCTAGTTATTAACAAGCTCAACAAGGACTGGGATACAACTAGCGAGAAGATGGACGCATATTGCAAGGAAATTAGGAAGCTTGAAGGCAAATTTTACGACATTGAATATTCCCATATGGTCCGAGACAAAAATCAAGCAGCAGATGCACTGTTTAAGTTAGGATCATCTAGAGATCAAGTACCGCATGGCGTTTTTGTTCAAGACCTTTTAAAACCATCAGTTAAGCAAGAAGGTGACCCCATGGTCGAGAAGCCCCCGGACAAGCCTCTGGTAACTATGGTTCCATCACCGACCACTATGGAACCACCTCCCACCACCGCAGGACCATCTCAGACCTCGACTAAGATAGCGGACTAGCGTGTTCCATTCATTAAGTATCTAACAGATGACACTGGATACTCTGATCAAAATGAAAATGAATGCCTTATATGCCGTAGGAGACAACACCAGGTGGTCAAAGGTAAGCTATGGCTCAAAAATGCGAAAGCAGAAGTATTGATGAAGTGCATTGAGCAAAAAGACAGTATTAAACTCTTTGAAGAAATACATTATGGCACCTGTGGTAATCATGCCGCATCTCGAACACTAGTCGATAAAGCATTCCGTGCAAGTTTTTACTAGCCATCTGCAGTAGCTGATGTAGAGAAGCTTGTTAGACACTGCGCCAATCGTTAGTTTTTCTCCAAAAGAGTTCACGTGCCAACCCATGAGATTCAGACCATATCAGCCTCCTGGCCCTTTGCGTGCTGGGGCCTGGATATGATTGGACCCTTCAAACCAACACCAGATAACTTCAAGTTCGTATTCATGCTGATTGATAAATTTTCCAAATGGATAGAGTACATGCCCTTGGTCAAGGTATCTTCCAAAAAAGCAGTTGAGTTCCTCGACCAGGTCATCCACCGCTTCGGTATGCCCAACAACATCATTACAGACCTAGGGACTCAGTTTACCGAGAACACGTTTTGGGACTTCTGTGATGAACGGAGCATTGTAGTGAAATACGTCTCGGTGGCACACCCCAGAGCTAATGGATAGGTCGAGCGGGCTAATGGAATGATTCTGAATGCATTGAAGAAAAGGATGTACAGAGAGAACGACAAAGCCCCTGGACGGTGGATTAAGGAGTTACCAGCTGTGGTCTGGGGACTTCAGACATAGCCTAGTCGCAATACTAGTGTCTCGCCATATTTCATGGTTTACAGCGCTGAGGCTGTGCTCCCAGCAGACATTGTATTCCGGTCACCTCGGGTTGAGAACTACAACGAATATCAAGTTACTGAACAACGAGAGCTCGAGGTGAATTGTTCAAAGTAATGACGCCTTGACTCCTGTATACGCACGACCAAGTACCTCGCTGTGTTACGAAGGTATTACAACAAAAATGTTCAGGAACGTTTCTTTGTGGTCGGTGACATGGTATTGAAATGGAAGACTAGCCAAGATGGCATCCACAAGTTGGCAACTCCATGGGAAGGGCCATACATCGTCAAGGCTGTTACACAACCTACTTCGTACAAGCTTGCAAGACTTGACGGCACTGACGTGCCCAACTCCGTCCATATCAACAAGCTTAGGCGTTTTTACCCCTAATTCTCAAATACAGATATGTACCTTGTTTCTGTACTACTTTTGTACTTTGAATTATGATATATATATACTCGACTATAGTTGACTACACTTGTTTACATTGTTGATTCTACAACTACAACAACTTTTGATAAACCAGTACATCGATCACCAATCCTTTCGGGTTCTCAGAGCAGCTCTATCCTCGACCTCACTCATAGAGTGCACGAGATCCACCCTCTACATTTTGGGTGGTCGGCAGATGCCCTTTGGCCGGACCAATCATACTCTTACGTGTATACAGGCTCTAACAGCCTTACACTCGGATCACTGGCCTCTCCAAAGCCGTACAGACCTACAGGATGACATCAATTACGCTGGAACAACTAAAAACAGAACATTCCGCTGTTCTAACTTAGTTTTCATCGATTATGCTAGAACAACTAAAAACAGAACATTCCGCTGTTCTAACTTAGTTCTCATCGATTACGCCGGAACAACTAAAACAGAACATTCTTCTGTTCTAACTTAGTTAAATTCGTACGCAATACAAAGCTTCAATGTTTTTTCATACAAAAACATAAATAGCTTTATATTGTACTACTCATTACCTTATTACAAGCTCACCTCTTTGTAGGCACAAGTTTACAATAAGCTTACGAAAATTAACTTCTCCTATGAACTATTCGTAGGTTCCTCCTACTGTTGGCCCTTTGGTGGTTCCGAGACCTTTGGCATGGTCGAGGATGGAGCAGAACATGCTTCGCTAGAAGCCAGAGATGGTGGCATGGGTATTTGACCCACGTACAACTGAATTGTTCCTCCAGTTGATGGAGCTGCAGCTAGGCATAAGATGATGTCCTTGGTGATCGCGGCAGCATGCATCATCTCCTCTGACTGTAGTTCATCAGCTCGCTCCACCCCGACCTCCCTGGGATAACCGGCTTCTAGGCGAGCAATATCTAACAAGGGGTAGTGGGCACGTACCAAGCTTAGTACCTGTGCACTCACATACTCCTTGATGTCCTTCGTCCATTGTTGGAGCCATCCCTAGGCCTTTTGGGATTTCTCGACCAGTCCTATTTTTGGTGCCTCCACTCCAGCTTCGGTGGAGTCGGCACCATTGACGTCGAGCACTGGTGCGATCCCCTTTGCCATTTCAGCGAAGGCGTGCTTCCAAGTCTCCCGCTCCTTGATGAGTATCTTGCATTTGCCATTAAGGGCTTCTTGCTCCTTCATGAGTTTGTTGCACTTTTGGACCATGCCTCGATCTTTTTTAGCACCAGCCTGGTTTTGAAGCTCCAGGTCATCACAATCTTTCTTCATCTTCTCCAAGTGCACTTTGGCATTTTTCTTTACAACTACAAGGCATCACATAAATAAGAATTTAACGCCACAAACTTCAATGAAAGCTATGACAATGATGAGGAATACTTACTCTCCAGATCCTTGGCTAATTTATCATTCTCCTCCTTCATGGCCTCCTGTGTTTGCAGCCATCTGGTCTTCTCTTTGGTCAGCCGGTCATGCTCAGCAGCTACCTGAGCATTTTCTTCATGAAGCCGACTGACTTGATGTCCAGACATATATCAATACTCTAATTATGAATAGTACAGTAATATGGCACCCTACAGAGCTCAAGTACCTACAACAGAAGGGACCCTTACCCGATCTCTGTTTCTCGACCACTTCCAGCCATTGAAGTACCGTGCGCATCTTTTCTTCGTGCTCGATGCTTTGCTTCGCATAACTCTCTAACTGCTGTTGCAGTTTCTTCTGTTCTGCACTCAGCTGTTTGTTTTTCTCGGTTACAGTCTGCAGTACACAGGATCGCAAAGTAGTTCTTATGGATTATACAACAACATATTATACAGTTGCGAGAGGCTTACCTTCACTTCCTCCAGGAATATTTTGTGAACTGCTTCTATGGCCTTGACCTCGTCTCCTACTGGGATCTCCATAGTGTAGGAGTGGGTACCACAAAATCAGCTTTCTTCTTCATAATGCCCGAGGATTTCTTCCATGGCTGGGGCTGAAGACTCGGCTTTTTCTCCTAGTCTAGCACTTCTAGTTGGCTCCTTGGTGGTCTCAACAACCTTTGTAGATTTTGGGACTTGTTTCTCTGAGGCCGGCTGGGGCTGTTCTTATTTCTTTGAGGCCCGCTGGGGCTGTTCTAGGTTTTCTAGGGCTGGTTGGTGCTGTCCTTCTAGTTGTGGGGCCTCCTGTGGTTGTTCTGTCAGCTCTGGGGCCCCACCATCTCCTGCCTGCCCCAAAATTTTAGTTTGCGGACCAGGAACAGATGCTGAAGGAGCTTCTGACTCGGGGACTACCCTCTCTGCTCTGGTCTACCTCAGGACCTGTTGCTCGACGATGGCAGTATTAGGTGGTGGTGGTGTTGCACCGCCAGACAGTTCTTCTAGCCTTTGGGTCGATGCAGAGCTATACAAATCCATAACAAGTTACACAGGTGATGATATAGACCAATTATGTTATACTCATACAAGTTCATGATGACTTACAGGTCGGTACAGCGGAATACGATGGCAAACCGAGATTTCTTCGCCTTCTCAGGCCCAGCACCCTTCTCTGCCACTGGTATAAATTTGAATGCTGGCTTCTTGGTAAGTTTGAATGCTGGCTCAATGACTGTCAGCTTCTTGAAGTTGGGATCCTTTAGATTAAACAGGTCTTGGACCCTGATCTTCACTTCTTTCGGTTCGAGGTCTTCATTCCTCATCCTGGTCAGGTCCATGCGACCTTGGTATTCATATGCTGCGTGCACTCTGGCCTGACATGGCTGGATTCGACGACTGATAAAATTACCAACTACACTTGGTCCATCCAGCCTCGACCATGGTAGCAGCTGCATTATTGCTTCAATCTGGATTGTGTTCTGCGGTAGCTCTTTCCAACTGTTAGTCTTCTCTAGGACCAAGGATACGTCACAGTATGAGGCCTGTCTTGGTTCTTCACGGATGTAAAACCAATGCCTGTACCAGTCCTCTAATGTGGTCTTCCAAGGGCAGTGTAGGTACTCCGCCCTGATCCCTTCCCACATGTTCAGATAGCAGCCACCAACCACATTGGAGCCGCCTCGACCTCCTTTTTTCTTCAACCAAAACAAGTGATGAAAATAGTCGAAGTGGGGTTGGAAACCACCGTATGCTTCGCAGAGATGGATGAAGCAAACAATAAGCAACACAGAATTCGGATGCAGATTGCAGATACTGATTTTGTAATAATTGCAGAGCCCTTGCAAGAATGGATGTACAGGAACACCAAATCCATGAGTGAAGTATTCTTCAAAAACAACAATTTCACCTCCTTTGGGATCCGGGAATGGCTCTGGATCGGGTGCACGCCATCCCACCAGTTCTTGGGCATGAAGCACACCAATCTGCACCAGTCGCTCGAGACTGAGTGGGCTGCACTTTGACATATTCCACTCCTTCTTCATGATCTCCTTGTGAACTTCGGCCTCCGTCTTCGTCTTCCTCGCGGCCATTCCCTGACTCTTTTGAATCTTCCTTTCTATGGAGGAAAAGGAGGGCGCCGCTCTTTCCAGTGGCTAGGGTTTGGTGGCGGTGATCCAAGCGGCGGCGGTGCATGAGGAACTTGGGGCAACTTCGTCGATGCCTACAACGGCGATTGTGGATTGCACTACTGTGGTGGCACTAGGGCTCAAGAGGGCTCTGTGATGCGGCAGCGGAAGCAAGAAGACGGCTGATTGCGAATATGCGAGTGTGAGTAGCTTGGAATTGTTCCCTTTCCCGGTCTTTAAGAGGCCAGGTCAATTCAGTTTTTGAAAGAATGGGGCATGTGGCGTGAGATTTGCGGTAACTGACAAATTTCTTCCGTAAAAATTGCGTCCCTTCGATTTTGGCGCTGTTTGGTCCGCGACCCAAACATGTCTGGTTGCAGACACTAGGGCACTGTTCACATGATGCGACAGAAAGCAACTGCGGCGCCGCACACATCATCAGTGCGTCAGATTGGACCAGTTACAAAAAATGAAAATGAAAAGAAGAAAAAAGAAAGAGAGATATAGAGACAGCGTGGTGATGGATTCGCTAGACTAGCGTGCTCTGGAACTTGTAGCCAGAGCTCTGAGCTCTGGAACCTGTAGCCAGACCTCCAAGCTCGGGGACTCGCTAGACTAGCATGCTCTAGAACCTATAGCCAGAGCTCTGAGCTCTGGAACCTGCAGCCAGACCTCCAAGCTTGGGGACTCGCTAGACCAGCGTGCTCTAGAACCTGTAGCCAGAGCTCTGAGCTCTGGAACCTGCAGCTAGACCTCCAAGCTCAGGGACTCGCTAGACCAGCGTGATCTAAAACCTATAGCCAGAGCTTTGAGCTCTAGAACTGCAGCCAGACCTCCGAGCTTGGGGACTCGTCGCTCAACCACCGAGCTCAGGGACACGATGCTAGACCTTTGAGCTCAGGGACTCTTTGCCAGACCTCCGAGCTTAGGAACTCGTAGCTAGACCTCCGAGCCTTCGTTAGACCTTCGAGCTAGGGGACTTGTTACACCAGTTCCTGCTCCAGGATTCGTCTTGCTCGACTACACGTACTATGCTTGCATACAGTCGATGGACACTTGATATTCTTAGACCTTGCTACAAGGCTCATTTTTCCCTTCCAGCAAGCTTGAGGACTACATCATATATGATGCACCTAACGGTGCATAATGATCATTGGTTCTTGAGGATTCTTTTTTAGACCCTAGCATCATGTGCCTACGTCACCTATTACCAGGCTCGGGGACTAAGTGGGTACACTTCACCTGACGGTGAATTCTTTCTATTTTTCGAACCCTGCGATCCAGAATTTTTCATAAGTTACTTCCATCAAGTATGCACACTTACATTTCTTCTCAGAAATACAAGTGGGTACACTTCACCAGGAAAGAATTTTTTTCTTTTTTGGACCACTATGCAATCTTCATCGACAACTGCAATCTTCATCAACAATCATGGTTTACTGATTTCTGATCTAGAAGGAACACTAGCGCATGCTCGGCTAACATTTCAAGGTGATGTGAAGACGAACCTCACAAGTTGAAGAAGACTAAGACAGTGTTTTGATATAGAATACATACTGCTCGGGGACTAGCTGTGGGGGTATAAACCCCTATACCCTTACGGCTAGACATGGGCAGGCCCAGACCAGACGGTCCGGCCCATTACATGACGATGCGCGATCCGGATCATCGGGATGGAGTCTCGCGCAAGGCATCAAACCAGACTTGGGAATCATGCAAGGTCTTGGTCAGTTAGATTAGGAATCCTTATCCGGCTCTACATGGCAATTATAACCTACTAAGATTAGTTTCTAGATCTGTAACCCTGCCTCCCGGACTATATAAGGATGGCAGGGGACCCCCCTCAAAAGCATCGAAACATACTCTAGGGCAATCTAGCTTGTAATACATTGTTCGAGATAGCAATAACAAAGCAGACCAGGACATAAGGTATTATGCCTACACGGCGGCCTGAACCTGGGTAAACCCGCGTGTTGTTCTGCATCACTATCTCGTTCGTGGCTTGCACACCTGTCTGCCGACAATCTACTACCTTGGGCATAACCCTCGGTAGACTACTGACCAGGTTTTGTCGATAGAGATAGACCCATCAAGTTCTCACTAACCGAAAGAGATGGTGACTCGAATCAAATTACAACTCAGCTGAGGAAATATTCCCAACACTCACCGGCAAACCCCACTAAGGGCAGTTGTCGATCACCTTTGGTACAACTTAGAAATTGCGAGCCCGATCAACGTCACACTCTCAGGGACACCATGCCACTAGGACGATCAGGACCTCCAGGTACCTACCCTTGGACACTAGCAATTTGCAATGACTCCCCTTAGAGGCACATTCAAACAGATCAGTTTTCGGCCTGAGCCGAGCTACTCGGCTTCATGGTCATACACTCAGGTCCAGTCAGCTAAGTGAAAGGCATGCGTTCAACATGACTAAGGAAAGGCTCCAGGAATCGGTCCTTAATTAATACAGATGGAGTCACTATAAGTCTAACAACCCTACAAGCCTCCGCCTGGTCTTCATTCAATTTAATCTAGGTTCTTTTTCACGATAGCAAATATAGCCAACCATGCCAAATATATCTCTAAAGCTCGCAGGTGATAGGAAATCACCTGACTTTTACCGTTTAGAGTACGGCTAGGCATCTACTCGATCTTGATCTATATAGGATTTGAGGTATGCTTTCTGGACAAGGATAGGATATCAATGCAGCAAGTGTTTTCAACCAACACCTATAACTTAATGCATCAATACATGTAACATATATACTCAAGTGTATTTCAAAAATTAGGAGACTTATAATGCTTGGGGCTTGCCTGGAATCCAACACAAGTTAGTTCAGTTAGCTTGCACGTCTTGGTTGAGATCTCCACTTCAGACATGTACTCCAGAGTCCTTCTATCTTCGGGACGGATCCATCAAATATTATCTCTTCCTTTACGTGGTGCATCTAGCGTACCTAGATGAGATGTAAGATGCAAGTACATGAATACATGGAAGTGCAATAGACAAAGCATCAAAGGCATGAATCACACTTAGCAACATGCAAAGCAAACACTAAAACTAGAATCTACAAAATTCTGGACACACAAGCAATAGCTGAGTAATTAAATCATAACTGCAGCTCTATAAATCCAAATGACATGCAACAAGACATTCTAAAAATATTATGAAATTACCTACATTTCATCTTTAAACATCACAGCATGAGAGCAACCAATTCTGTACTCTAACTTTAAATAGTTGTAACTCAAAAACTACTCAGCCAAATGCCACCAAATTTTAACAATAACTAGATAATGTAATTCACCACAACTTTGCTATAGACAGATGCCCAGAAAACATCATTAACATGGGGTAATTTAAATTGCCCCAAGAACAGTCTAGAAACTAATAATTGTAAGAAATAATAATTAACTTATGTTGCAAACATATAATTGGACAAAACCAACTTTACCAACATGTCACACATGACTAATGAACACCAGAAAACATAGTGTCCACCACTAAATAAATTCTTTTAATACATTTCATAATTTATTTGGATAATAAGGTGGTTTAATGAACATACACCAAAAGTACACAATAAATTCTATAAAAATTATAGTAGCTTGCATATCATCTCAATAGTCTACTGTACTAATTTTAGGCTATTTGAACATGTATAGTAATCTCTAAGGAAAATACCAAATGCTAATGCAAGAAATCATGTGAGAGCAAGATAAACCAATAACTCACTGATACAACAACCAATGACCATGAAATTTTTACCACAAATCAAACATCACATGAGTAGCATGCCACAAAAATTTCACTTCAGTTGGACCCCTACATTTGCAGTTATGAAAAAGACAAATATGACTAGCATTAAAAACCTAACTGCATAATTCTATTTTTACAGCTAAAACTTTAAACTAAAACATGCCACATTATAGATCTACTACATAGAAAATTTCACCAGGATTCTAAAAAGTCCTCATTTGCTATTTTACGAATTTCCTATGATTTACTATGCATTATCAAAGTTTTACCCGATTACAACAAATAGGTCCCTAGAGACACTATTCATCTGAGTCACAGAGTTCGCAGATAGACCCCTTCCCTTCTTCAAATTCTTACGTGAGGCCGCTAACAGATTTAACAAAGAGGGGGTTGCCAGAGCTCGCCGTTTATCGGTCGAAGGAGGCTCATCGGCGGCGAACAAGGGCCACCTAGGTTGCGCGGCTGCAAGGAGCATCCACACGCGCTCGAAGCGTGGCCCATGTCCTGCTGGCCACTGAAGCAGGTGGCAGCAGCGGCTGCTGCCTCCAGCGGAATGGCTAACCGATGATGGAGGAAGGCCCGACGCGCACTGGAGCATGCTTGGGACCTACGCGTGCTGGCCAAGGGTGTAGCTTGGCCTGAAGTAGGCCCAGGTGGCCTAGCCACGTGAGGTCGGCAGTGCCAAGATGGCCGTGCCAGTGGTGACGGCTCTCTGGTGGAATTGACCATGACAAGCGCACATGAAGGAGGTAGGGAGGCGAGGCGGAGATAGAGGTGCATGCGGTGGGGCAGAGGGAGCTCAGAGTGGCGGGAACACTATAGTGGCGGTGAGCTTGGAGCTCTGCTCTAACGTCCATGGAGGGAGTGCATCTTGGCACAGAGCGGAGCGAGGAGGAGAGAGCGAGAGGTCGGGGGGCGAGTGAGGGTGCCTAGGGTAGCTAGGTTTAACGGAACCGCCCAAATTATAAGAGCACAAGTACAAAAACAATCACCGAAGTGATCAAATTCTCGCACTTGAGCCCATATAAATCCGGTAGTCTAAAGAAATCGCGAGGGATTTCAATCCAACCAACATACAAGCCAAGATCGTAGTGATTCAACATAACAAGTCACATGTTACATCCATTTCACAAGTAATTCAATATACATCAGAGCTCAACAAAGTTATTACAACTTGCATTGGAAAGTAGTGGAAGCAAAGTAATTTGAAACTAACAACACTATTATTTAAAATACATGCCAGTACCAAGGTCGACTTCCAACAAAAGCATTAAGAGAAAAGATAACTCAGAAGGATCATGCCCGTGATCACACTCCGCCTCTACGGCTGGAGCCAACCGACTTTTGTAGTCGCCAAGATACATCACAACCTGCAACAAGTGGGGATAAAACCCTGAGTACGAGAAGGTACTCAGCTAGATTTTCCCGTCAGAAACCAGAAATAAAGTGACACCAAGGATCATGCAAAGCTGATATGAAGTGGGCTAGCTTGACAACATTTTGCATAAAAGCTTATTATGGATAAGTAATATTAATGCTTAAGCATCAAGTTAATTATCATTGACCTATCATCTATATTAGAACCTGTACTAGAGCACTCACTTTATTAGGAGCAAACAATATTAACCATAGCAGGTATAAATTGAGGCAACTTTCCCATCGTTATCCAATTAACCATCCGTTCAATTTAATGGAATCTACGTTGCCGCTGCTCAAGTCAAGTGCTCACTAACCGGGAGCGACGGCGATTCGAATCGAATTCCTATCCAACTGGAGGGGTATTTCTAACACTTACCGTGCAGACCCCTGCCAGGGTCGCACAGGCCACCTTTTGTACGATTCAGGAATCGCGGGTCCGAATGATGTCGCAACCCCAAGGGCGACACTCTGCCCGGTGATAGGGACTCTAACCCCCCTTGGTCTCACGCCAATGTCCCCAAGCACATCCTTTCTCTCCTCTAAGATGCAACTTACCATTCGATTCCCGGCCTAAACCATATTACTCGGCTTCGCGGTCGGAACGACTTATCCGGCCAACTAAGTGTTAGACTGCGTTCAACATGACTCAAGGACGTATAGCGAATCGGTCCTTAAACGACTCAGACGGGGATAGATCCACACCCAAGACCTCCATGCCTTGTTGCTTCACTATCTTCATCCCGCCCGGTCTCATTTCATTTTATTAACACATGGTTCCATTCCACGATAGCAAATATAGCCAATCGTGCCATATATGAATATACCTATATCTCGCAGGTGACAAGAAATCACCTGATTTCTACCTCTTAAAGCAGGGCTAAGCATCTATTCGATCCTAGTCTATGTAGGATTCAAGGATTCATATACTGGACAAGGAATGATATAATGCAGCAAGGGTTTCCAACCAACTCCTACCACTTAATGCAACAATACTTATAACATATATAGAATTAATTGCTTTGAAGTTAGGAGGATTATAATGCTCCGGGGCTTGCCTGGGATCCGACACAAGTCAGTAGTTGTCAGATGACACTCGCTTGGCGAGCACCTCCCATTCTAGCACTTGTCCCGTCCTTCTATCTTCGGGATAGGTCCACCAAACACCATCTTCGGATTAGGCTCCAACATCTCGTCCTTCACGTGGTGCATCTAGCGTACCTAGATGACATGCAATATGCAAGTGTATGAATACATGGAAATACAATGGATGATGCATCACACACTAAACAAGGCAAGTACAAGGTTATCTAAATACACATAAGCACTTCACATTGCTTAATTAAACACTACACGACCTATCATGCTAAGATAGCAAGGAAAGCAATACCAAACATGACACAAGATTTACAAAGTCTTAGGTGTACTAACTTCATCACCAAGGACATGAATCACACTTAGCAACACGCAAAGCAAGTCAAGATGAAGCAACAACGATAATTGGAATATGCCAATTTCTGGACTTGCAAACAGTAGCTTCATAAAACAATCATCTCTGGAGTTCCATAAGTCCAAATGACTTGCAAGAAGACATTATGGAAAGGTTATGAAATTATCTATATTTCATTTATAACCATCACAGCATGATTCCAAAGTTTAACATGTCGAATTTACATAAACACAGCAACTGATCTAACAAGACAGAGAGCAAGCAATTCTGTACCCCAACTTTAAACAGCTATAACTCCTAAACCACAAGGCCAAATGCCACCAAATTTTAACAGCAGCTAGATACATAAATTATCTACAACTTTTGTATAAATAAGTTTCACAACAAAGCATATTATCATGAAGAACTTTGCTAAGTTTCCAGATCTGTTCAGAAACCTCATTTGCAAGAAATAATTATTAACTTATGTTGCAAACATATAATTAGACAAAACCAACTTTACCAACATGTTACACATGACTAATGAACACCAGAAAACATAGTGTCCATTCCTAAATAATTTGTTTTAATGCATTTTCTTAATTTATTTAGATAATTAGGTGGAATTATGAACACCTATCAAAAGTGCACAATAAATTCTACAAAAATTACAATAGCCTAAATGTGCCCTCAAAAGTCTACTATCCAAATTTCAATCCATTTGGGCAAGTATATCAACCTCTATGAAAAAGACAAATAGCTATTGCAATAATCATGTGAGAGCAAGTTAAACTTAACACTCAACATTTTCTGTGAACACAAGGCCATATTTGAATCAATATGATATAGAAACATCATACTAAGGTAATGGAACAACATTTTCTATTTTATCATTTATATATTATTTATAAGCTATTTATCAAGCTATAAACAAGTTAAATCAATAACTTGAGCATACAGTAAGCAATGACCATGAAATTTATACCACAGTACATCCATAGCATGGCAATCCTACCATAAAAATTTCACATCAATTGGAGCATCACAACTCAAGATATAAAAATGACAAGCAATATAATGTAGATTTCCTTATTTATCAAGGTCAAATCAAAACCTTAAGAAAGCAGTGAACAACTAGTGTGTTTAATATTTTTCCTAGCAAATACATGTCATCACAAAATTAACAAAACAAGAATCACTATTTTTGGATGTCTAAAACTCCAGATCATACTCGGGTTAGGTTTAAAGGAATTTCTAGAGCTATTTTCCAACTTAAATAAACACATTAGAAAACACTTCCAAACACCTAAGATTTTATGATTCTACTGCATAGGGATTTTCTCAAGGTTTCCAAAAAGTCCCCATTTACTATTTTTGGAATTACCTAGCAGGAGATAGGAATTTTAGAAGATTCATATAATTTCTGAAATTCAAAAACGCAATTAACTACCTAACCCTAGATATGCTAGGTGCACCCGGACATGTACCCCATCTTTGCCATCCTTAACACTGACCTGCGGGACCCGCGCCCCAAGGGACCCACCTGTCATGCATACACAGAGAGAGGGAGACGGATGTTTCTTCTACCTCCCGACGCCGGCAGAGGAGGGAACCGGGCCGGCCCGGCCTCGGGCCAGCGGCGGCCAGCGACGGCGGTGGACGGGTTGGCTGGCATCGCGGCTGCACAGCGCGTCTGCCTGCGCTTGCGGTGTGAGCTGAGGTGGCCCGTGGCCTCTTGACCACGGAGGCAGGCGGCTGCGGGCGAGCAGCTCCGGCGGCGGCCTTCCACAGCGGCGGAAGAAGCCGGGAAAAGGGTGCTTCGAGGGCGGCATGTGGCAGTGGAGGTGCGGCGGTATTCAATTTTTGCGGTGGGGCGCTTGGTGGTGGCCGGCCACGGAGCTCCGTTCGGCTCGGTAATGGCGGCCAGGTGATGGCATGCTCCGGCGACTACGCTCCACGGCTAGATTTTGGCGAGCTCGCAGCACCTGGAGTGTATGGCGTCGCGGCTACGCGTCACAAGGAAGGAGCATGGGAAAAGTAGTGCCTATAGCAGCAGCGATGCTCCTGCACGGGAGCCGGCCATGGCTGTGCACGGCGAGGCAAGCACAGAGAGTAGTGGGAGAGCGAGGCAGCGGCGAGCAAGTGAGAAGGGAGCGTCTGGGCCTCACCTTGTCGACTCAGGAGCGTGGGCACATGGAAGGGCATGCGGCAAAGGATGGCACTGGTGGGCGCGTGTCATCCATGGTGGGGGCGCGAGCAGCGCATGGCAGCCACATCGACGTTTCATCGAACAGATGGCGGGTGCCGGGGTAGGCCAGTTGGAGGGCGTGTTTGGGCTACATCCGGGCCGAATTGAACTATGGGCCCAATACGAAGTTTGTTGTGTTGATGATGCTCTACAACTTTTATTAAGGTACCATAAGCATTAGGGCTCTGGATTAGGAGGTAATTAGCTCCAAAGTTTGCACTGTCAACGAATTAATAGCAATGAGCAATTATCCAAATTGATGGTCAACATGAAATGCAACTAGTGCCATCTTCTCATATGTTCTTCCCCATCATGTAAGCACCAACTTTTACATTTGGACCTACTCAAGTTACTTAACCAAATTGGGAGAACGTCGGATGTCAACATGGTGACCAGGAATCTTTGAAATGCTGAGAATAGCAGCCACATACAAACTTCAACCCACAGTTTGACAAGCTTAGAGATGAAATCAGGCTTGGGTCCTTTAACAAAGTTTGTAGCATACAAACTAAACAACAACTTTTATTAAAGGGCCATGGACAGGTTCAGCATGGTTAGGGAGATAAAGATTACCAAACAAGTCAACTTATGGCTGCCGATTCTAGGACTTAGAATATTTTCTGGCTTTGAAAAACAGCAGCTGATTCAACCTTATGAGCTCTATTTGACTAAGTTAGATGCCAAACTAACTCTTGACCATTAAACAAAGTTTGTTGTACCCAAGATGAACTACAACTTTTGTTTAAGGTCAAACCTCATAACTGGTACAGAAGTCCAACTTTTACATTGGTCAATGTATCAACTCGATAAAGCCGAAACTAGGGTTTTAGGCCAATTGGGGCAATTTCTTGACATTTGCTCAACATGAACCCTTCATGAATTTTGTTGTAGAGTTCATATAGAGTCATTTGGGCAAGTTTTCATGGTTTGGCTGATGATCTACAATTCCATTCACTTAATGGTGCAAGTTCCAATAGGAATAGAACTTATCATTTCATGTGACTTTTTGATTCCAAACTTCATGAAACTTTTCCAGGGATCAATATAGATAGATATTGACATGATACATGTGAAGATACTTTGATAACAACACCCAAGCATATTTTTTTTTAATTGAGCCTATATGTAAGCAAGGGTGCAATATCCAAGTTTAGGTTAGGGTTTATTTCCATAGGTTTGACTTTGGCATCGTCATCTCCACTAATCTATCATGTTTGAGCTTAAACCTACTACTTAATTGGTGATAAACACCTGGGGTGTTACAGCCCTCCCCCTTAAAAGAATCGCGTCCCGAGATTCGGAATGGAAGATCTTTTAAGGAAGAGGCACGTTATCTAGTTCCCAATATCTGCTATAGCATTCAGCTAAAAGCTTCAACATCGGTGAACAATTTGACCAAAGGCACTTTCTGATACTTACTCTTCATGGTAAAATTTGTCTGAAGAATTTCCTTCATTGACTTCCATGAAGCATTGTTACTTTGGGAGGAATCCAAGATAGCACATACTGCATTCTCAGTGTACGGAGATCATTTGGTCCATGAGTGAACCACTCATAAGTATCTGACTCTCTAATGAGCACAACATAGGCCATATGAACTTGACACTAGACCAAAATAATCAGAAGTATACTTGTTGAAATGACTCTATATTCACACGGTTTTGAAAAGCAGTTCCCTACCAAAATGGCTTGAGTACAACCTTCCAAAAGGGTGAGATCATAGACGACAAACATTCTCTGAGGCCATAGGATACTGACTAACCAATAGACAAGGTCTATGTTGGTTGTAAACGTTCATTCATTTAGACACCAACTAATGGAAAACTACTTGTGGTTCCATGTGTGCAGTTCTCTTTCTCTGATGACGACACTGTATTATCTGAGTCTGTCGAGGGATTAGTAAATATGATAACTGACTCAGTTGGCTCCGTATTTCTGCCAAATGTTACCTAAGAATATCCTCTTATCCAAAGGCAATAGTCATCTGGGTTGAATCAGATGCAACCTCTTGGGTAAAAACATTGATAAGGTACCAAAGTATGTCATCATTGGAAAATAATTCCCAAGGAAAGATGTAGCGAGGCCTTAAGGACAACAAAAGTTGTAAATATTCACTAAACCGCAGGGAGTAGTCTACCACCAAGCGATTGAGTAAAATTTTCCTTGGTGACTTAGTTGTACTGTAAGTTGAGTTGACTTGTAGCATAACACTTTGTCAGGCCAAATTTCACCTGAGGCTTCCTCTTTGGGATCAAACAGCAGCTCTAAGATAGGAAATCTATTGTTTGACACTTCTCAAATTGCTTTCGAATATTCCTCAACACTTTGTCCAATAAAGTTATGAACAACCCGTTTGTGGCACCTATGGGCACAAGGATGCGGATCGCATCTAGGGCATACTTTCTCTAATTCTTTACTTTAGCTGATAGACACCTTACACTATCTGTGTGGTTGTCCAAGACGGAATTGACTTGATCACAATGGCTCTAGAAGATAGAATATCACTCAAGTTGTTGGCTAGTTGATTAACTTCTTGTTGGTTATTGCTCTATAAGGCATAGCCTTCATAGCTACCAAAGAGTCATTACCTAGCTATAGATTAACCTTCCTATTGGTAACTAATCAGTTGTCTCTCAACACTAAAAAGTTCCAAATCTTCACTCTTGACCACAACAACTGTGGTTGACGTAGAACGAATGGTTGCCATCGAAGTTAGCAATTACGAAGTTATTCTAGAGATGGTTGATTTCGATTGTATGGTCATTATGCATACAAAAGTTAAGACTTGCATAATGTGATGATCAATTCTCCTCCAACAGATGACTTGTCCAACATTAAATGTTGTGTGTCCTTTTTATCCAACAGAGATGGGATACTTTGCTCACTAGATGACGTTCATCAATACTGGGATAACTACGTAGAGTCACTTGTCTACCACCTATTGCAGTCTGTTAATGTTTATGTTGGTGACCTGTTCTTCAAAGGTTACCCTCTTAGCAACTTTAGAAGGAAACTCCACTACTTTCGGTCTAAGATATGGATCTTACGATATAATATAGAGAGATAACCAAGGAAAAGTTCACATGAGAATAACACATTGATGTTGTTCCGCAATGGATCATGACTAGAAACCACGATACCAGCGCATGCCAAGCAGCACAACCTTGTGTCGGCCGCCCACAGGAGGCTTTCAGTTTCGTCGCAGCACCGTTAGTTGCTACTCATAACACCATTACCGATCACATCACCAAGGTGAAATTTCAAGTGACACATTTTGGGTTGTAAGAACAAGCGCCATACAAGGAGGGATAGCAAGCAAAGGTAGTCAAAAGGTTTAGAATCAACATGGAAGCTATTCGCAGATCAAAACACCTCACAAGAGAACATAGCTCCATTGCCGAATGTGACTAAGTACGAGATTTTTGCTTAATTCCACTCACACCTAGCGTTCACCAAAGTAAGGACAAAACGAAAGATTACCATGAGATTTGGTCATGTTGGACCACAACATGAGATCAAGACTGGTAAACATCTCAAGACTTGAGAAGGTTGGGGACGGATTAAGCAAATTCCAAGGGTGAAAACCGATATGTAGTCATAGATTGAGTTGATAAGGTAGATACACAAATTTACAAGCACACGATTTAGAGGCCATAGCAGAGATACATTGCGTCACCCTATCTAACCTTTGAGAGAGGTAACCGGAAGGTCCAACATGGATTTGGGTACGGTCTCCACAACTGGCAATGTACGAACCATGGTCAAAGGCTAGCGTTGATGAAAGTTAACTTGGTGGGTCAGTCGATAAGGGTCTTCCCAAAGAGGGTTGCAAAACATCCACAGCTTACGCAAACATATAGAAGAACTAAACTTTGGGCTTTCGGCCAAGCAAAGGCATGGATACAAACATTCAAGGGCTAACCACCAAGTCTACAGGCTCAGGCTCCTAAGATAGAGAACCTAATGGAAGACAACAACCAAATAATTACGTAACGTGAACGTTGTTCTAGGATAAAGCTATGTGACCCTCGTGTGCTCACCGAGGACAAACAAGGTGACAACTAGGGCACTACCTAGATGACAATCATACATACAACCTCACCGTCAAGCAGACAATTGAGAAACTTCAAATGAATGAGCTTAAGCAATCAATACAAGGCACAAGGCTCACCCACAATAAGCATTTATCTAAAGCAAGAACTAACTACGAGTTTAGCCTAAGACAAATGCTAGTTAAGGTAGCCAACTTAGCATGTGCACAGAATCTGGACAGCAACGCAGTAGTTACTTGTTTCAACCATAACTGAGGTTATAGACATCCCACAAAGGTGATCCTAGACTTTCTAGAAAGCTTAGGAAGATGACTACACTTTAGTTATTCATACCAAAAGCAAATTCATAGATTAACATGACCAAAATTGCTAATGTTTCAGATCTGTACCAATATGGACAGAAAACTGACAAGAACTTCAAAAATGCATAACTAGAGTTCTAGAGACACAACAAGGCTGAGCCTTAACTTTATGTAAAGATTATTAATTTGTATATAACTTTCTTATTATCATATTAAGATGATTCTATATCTAACAAGGTCAAACAAGACAAAGAAGACATCTCTGCCCAGATTTGGACAGATTCTGTCATTCCAGTTTATAAGCTTATAACTAGAGATTTTGACCACTAAAATTAGTGCTATCGGAGATCTTGGAAAGCTTAGAAAAAGTACTACACTTCTTCTATTATCTCCAAGACATGGTTTCATATACACACAGGTCAAACAAACCAAACATTCAGATCTATTCAGAGCATAAGCAAAACCTGACAGTAAACTTATAAAATTCAAAATTCTCAAACGTTAGGACCTAGGGTCATGAAATTTTAGGACAAGCTAGATAAGTAAGTTAGCTACAACTTTGGTATTCTCTATAACTACAGAAAACACAATAATGGCCACAAAAGCATCACTACAACAGAAACCGCTCTAGCAGCCAACATTTAACAAGCAAAACAAAGCTTGCCTTTGTTCTACTTAACAAGAGAGCACACAAACATGTTATTCTAGTAGCTCTAAACATTATTACCTTAGACCAACCAATTTAATTCATTAATAAGAATCACAATTACTTAGGTGAGGTCTAAAGCATTTGCAAACACTTGTATGACAACATATCCGCCACTTGGCTAAACTAAAGGGCATCTATAGGTTCAAGCATGTAACCACAACTATTTCTAGCAAGGCTAAGCACACACTTTTCTCAATCAACATGGAGTAAGGCATTCATATTTTACTCCACACAAGAAAGATAGTGTGCCACATCAATCACAAGTTACTCACTATAGAACAAGGGCGAGAGGAGCATAGCTATGCATAAGGCAACAATCATGAAAATGCATGCTTCGTCCTATCCGTCCTCACAAGACTGCCAACCTAAGGTGGCGATCACGTTCTATGTCGGTGGCATAACACACACTCTCTCGATATATAGCTAGTCGACAGCTACATTCGACTTACGTATTCATGGTTAGCGTACCTGCAGAAAGTTTCATTGCAGCCCAACAATTCCCCAATATATGGCACACAATGAAAACAGGAAAGTACAATTCTAAGTACTCCCATGTACATATACCCCTGTATATGTACATGTAGTACCAAAACTACCCGAATCATCAATCTCCCACAATTAAGTACCTTCATATATACATGTGTATAACATGTAAATAATCCAGTAACCAAAACTAGCTCTCCCCTAGACCGAGGATTGGACGGTCATGCTCTCACAACTCACACTTACCTGAGCGTAGGTGCGACGTTGCATAAAAGTAAACTAGCAACATATATGGCTATTTAATATATGAAGGCTACCTCTCATCTAACACACTAGGTAGCATAGTGTGGGAGAGTCATCACACATACATACCTTGGCCTGGGCGTAGATGCAGAAATGAAAAACCCCTAAGTTAGTACTTATATAAGCCACCTAATAATCCTTATATGGGCATAAGGAAATTGACCACTGGCACACTTAGGTTTAGAATTCAGATTTCACAAACCTATATATAGCTATAAGTTGGTAAAACTGATTTTAGAAAACAAAACCATTGTTTTAAATACACATATGACATGTTTAATGTTGAATCTTGCTCCGATACCAGCTGTAACGGAACCGCCCAAATTATAAGAGCACAAGTACAAAAACAATCACCGAAGTGATCAAATTCTCGCACTTGAGCCCATATAACTCTGGTAGTCCAATGAAATTGCGAGGGATTTCAAACCAACCAACATACAAGCCAAGATCGTAGTGATTCAGCATAACAAGTCACATGTTACATCCATTTCACAAGTAATTCAATATTCATCGGAGCTCAACAAAGTTATTACAACTTGCATTGGAAAGTAGCGGAAGCAAAGTAATTTGAAACTAACAACACTATTATTTAAAATATATGCCAGTACCAAGGTCGACTTCCAACAAAAGCATTAAGAGAAAAGATAACTCAGAAGGATCATGCCCGTGATCACACTCTACCTCTACGACAGGAGCCAACCGACTTTTGCAGTCGCCAAGATACATCACAACCTGCAACAAGTGGGGATAAAACCCTGAGTACGAGAAGGTACTCAGCTAGACTTACCCGTCAGAAACCAGAAATAAAGTGACACCAAGGATCATGCAAAGCTGATATGAAGTGGGCTAGCTTGACAACATTTTGCATAAAAGCTTATTATGGATAAGTAATATTAATGCTTAAGCATCAAGTTAATTATCATTGACCTATCATCTATATTAGAACCTGTACTAGAGCACTCACTTTATTAGGAGGAAACAATATTAACCATAGCAGGTATAAATTGAGGCAACCTTTCCATCGTTATCCAATTAACGATCCGTTCAATTTAATGGAATCTACGTTGCCGCTGCTCAAGTCAAGTGCTCACTAACTGGGAGCGATGGTGATTCGAATCGAATTCCTATCCAGCTGGAGGGGTATTTTTAACACTCACCGTGCAGACCCCTGCCAGGGTCGCACAGGCCACCTTTCGTACGATTCAGGAATCGCGGGTCCGAATGATGTCGCAACCCCAAGGGTGACACTCTACCACGTGATAGGGACTCTAACCCCCCCTTGATCTCACGCCAATGTCCCCAAGCACATCCTTTCTCTCCTCCAAGATGCAACCTACCATTCGATTCCCGCCCTGAACCATATTACTCGGCTTCGTGGTCGGAACGACTTATCCGGCCAACTAAGTGTTAGACTGCGTTCAACATGACTCAATGACGTACAGCGAATCGGTCCTTAAATGACTCAGATGGGGATAGATCCACACCCAAGACCTCCATGCCTTGTTGCTTCACTATCTTCATCCCGCCCAGTCTCATTTCATTTTATTAACACATGGTTCCATTGCACGATAGCAAATATAGCCAATCGTGCCATATATGAATATCCCTATATCTCGCAGGTTATGAAATTATCTATATTTCATTTATAATCATCACAGCATGATTCCAAAGTTTAACATGTCGAATTTACATAAACACAGCAACTGATCTAACAAGACAGAGAGCAAGCAATTCTGTACCCCAACTTTAAACAGCTATAACTCCTAAACCACATGGCCAAATGCCACCAAATTTTAACAGAAGCGAGATGCATAAATTATCTACAACTTTTGTATAAATAAGTTTCACAACAAAGCACATTATCATGAAGAACTTTGCTAAGTTTCCAGATCTGTCTAGAAACCTCATTCGCAAGAAATAATTATTAACTTATGTTGCAAACATATAATTAGACAAAACCAACTTTACCAACATGTCACACATGACTAATGAACACAAGAAAACATAGTGTCCATTCCTAAATAATTTCTTTTAATGCATTTTCTTAATTTATTTAGATAATTAGGTGGAATTATGAACACCTATCAAAAGTGCACAATAAATTCTACAAAAATTACAGTGGCCTAAATGTGCCCTCAAAAGTCTACTGTCCAAATTTCAATCCATTTAGGCAAGTATATCAACCTCTATGAAAAAGACAAATAGCTATTGCAATAATCATGTGAGAGCAAGTTAAACTTAACAATCAACATTTTCTTTGAACACAAGGCCAATTTATGAATCAATATGATAGAGAGACATCATACTAAGGTAATGGAACAACATTTTCTATTTTATCATTTATATATTATTTATAAGCTATTTATCAAGCTATAAATAAGTTAAATCAATAACTTGAGCATACAGTAAGCAATGACCATGAAATTTATACCACAGTACATCCATAGCATGAAAATCCTGCCATAAAAATTTCACATCAATTGGAGCATCACAACTCAAGATATAAAAATGACAAGCAATATAATGTAGATATCCTTATTTATCAAGGTCAAATCAAAACCTTAAGAAAGCAGTGAACAACTAGTGTGTTTAATATTTTTCCTAGCAAATACATGTCATCACAAAATTAACAAAACAAGAATCACTATTTTTGGATGTCTAAAACTCCAGATCTTGCTCGGGTTAGTTTTAAAGGCATTTCTAGAGCTATTTTCCAACTTAAATAAACACATTAGAAAACACTTACAAACACCTAAGATTTTATGATTCTACTGCATAGGTATTTTCTCAAGGTTTCCAAAAAGTCCCCATTTACTATTTTTGGAATTACCAAGCAGGAGATATGAATTTTAGAAGATTCATATAATTTCTGAAATTCAAAAACGCAATTAACTACCTAACCCTAGATATGCTAGGTGCACCCGGACGTGTACCCCATCTTTGCCATCCTTAACGCTGACCTGCGGGACCCGCGCCCCGAGGGACCCACCTGTCATGCATACACAGAGAGAGATACAGAGAGAGGGAGACGGATGTTTCATCTACCTCCCGACGCCGGCAGAGGAGGGAACCGGGCCGGCCCGGCCTCGGGCCAGTGGCGGTCGGCGATAGCGGTGGACGGGTTGGCCGGCATCGTGGCTGCACAGCGCGTCAGCCTGCGCTTGCGGTGTGAGCTGAGGTGGCCCGTGGCCTCTTGACCACGGAGGCAGGCGGCTGCGGGCGAGCAGCTCTGGCGGCCTTCCACAGCGGCGGAAGAAGCCGGGAAAAGGGTGCTTCGAGGGCGGCATGTGGCAGTGGAGGTGCGGTGGTATTCATTTTTTGCGGTGGGGCGCTTTGTGGTGGCCGGCCACGGAGCTCCATTCCGCTCGGCAATGGCGGCCAGGTGATGGCATGCTCCGGTGACCGTGCTCCACGGCTAGATTTTGGCGAGCTCACGGCACCTGGAGTGAATGGCGTCGTGGCTACGCGTCGCAAGGAAGGAGCATGGGCAAAGCAGTGCCTATAGCAGCAACGACGCTCCTGCACGAGAGCCGGCCATGGCGGCCTGGCTGTGCACGGCGAGGCAAGCACAGAGAGTAGTGGGAGAGCGAGGCAGCGGCGAGCAAGTGAGAAGGGAGCGTCTGAGCCTCACCTCGTCGACTTAGGAGTGTGGGCACGTGGAAGGGCATGCGGCAGAGGATGGCACCGGTGGGCGCATGTCATCCATGGTGGGGGCGCGAGCAGCGCATGGCAGCCACATCGAAGTTTCATCGAACAGATGGCGGGTGCCGGGGTAGGCCAGTTGGAGCGCATGTTTGGGCTACATCCGGGCCGAATTGAACTATGGGCCCAATACGAAGTTTGTTGTGTTGATGATGCTCTACAACTTTTATTAAGGTACCATAAGCATTAGGGCTCTGGATTAGGAGGTAATTAGCTCCAAAGTTTGCACTGTCAATGAATTAATAGCAATGAGCAATTATCCAAATTGATGGTCAACATGAAATGCAACTAGTGCCATCTTCTCATATGTTCTTCCCCATCATGTAAGCACCAACTTTTACATTTGGACCTACTCAAGTTACTTAACCAAATTGGGAGAACGTCGGATGTCAACATGGTGACCAGGAATCTTTGAAATGCTGAGAATAGCAGCCACATACAAACTTCAACCCACAGTTTGACAAGCTTAGAGATGAAATCAGGCTTGGGTCCTTTAACAAAGTTTGTAGCATACAAACTAAACAACAACTTTTATTAAAGGGCCATGGACAGGTTCAGCATGGTTAGGGAGATAAAGATTACCAAACAAGTCAACTTATGGCTGCCGATTCTAGGACTTAGAATATTTTCTGGCTTTGAAAAACAGCAGCTGATTCAACCTTATGAGCTCTATTTGGCTAAGTTAGAGGCCAAACTAACTCTTGACCATTAAACAAAGTTTGTTGTACCCAAGATGAACTACAACTTTTGTTTAAGGTCAAACCTCATAACTGGTACAGAAGTCCAACTTTTACTTTAGTCAAAGTATCAACTCGATAAAGCCGAAACTAGGGTTTTAGGCCAATTGGGGCAATTTCTTGACATTTGCTCAACATGAACCCTTCATGACTTTTGTTGTAGAGTTCATCTAGAGTCATTTGGGCAAGTTTGCATGGTTTGGCTGATGATCTACAATTCCATTCACTAAATGGTGCAAGTTCCAATAGGAATAGAACTTATCATTTCATGTGACTTTTTGATTCCAAACTTCATGAAACTTTTCTAGGGATCAATATATATAGTTATTGACATGAGACATGTGAAGATACTTTGATAACAACACCCAAGCATATATTTTTTTAATTGAGCCTATATGTAAGCAAGGGTGCAATATCCAAGTTTAGATTAGGGTTTATTTCCATAGGTTTGACTTTGGCATCGTCATCTCCACTAATCTATCATGTTTGAGCTTAAACCTACTACTTAATTGGTGATAAACACCTGGGGTGTTACAGCCCTCCCCCCTTAAAAGAATCGCGTCCCGAGATTCGGAATGGAAGATCTTTTAAGGAAGAGGCACGTTATCTAGTTCCCAATATCTGCTATAGCATTCAGCTAAAAGCTTCAACATCGGTGAACAATTTGACCAAAGGCACTTTCTGATACTTACTCTTCATCTCCATTAATCTATCATGTTTGAGCTTAAACCTACTACTGTCACACCCCAAAATTTTTGATTTTGGGTTGTGCATAGAAAACACTAATTAAAATAAATGTTTTAATATTCGGATAAAATTTCCTAAGTTTAGTTTATGATTGCATCAATTAGTTATAAAAAAATAATATCTTTCTTCTCCAGCACGTCTTTATCTTTTTCCGCAATCAATATTCCTTGTTTCTCAGCTCGAGTTTTCTTTGGGAGTTTCCTAAAATATTTTCTTTGTAACCCAAATCACTCCTTTCAGTTTCTCGTCCATCAATCAATCTCTACAAACTTCTCGAGAATTTTTCCGACTTTTTCTGTAGCTTGTTTCCACTTGTCTGTGAGCATAATCTAATTTTTAGATGCTCTAAAATATCTTTTCATGAGATCCAAATACTTTACTTGGGTTCCTCATATTCCATAATGTCTCTGGAAAATTTTCCTGAATTTTCGGAGCTTTCGGAGTATTTTTCGCGGCTTAAATAATAATTCTGGACTTTTCTAGAATTATTTTATCCATGAAATTAATTAATTCCGAAAATAATAAATACCTCATTTTCCACCAAAGCCTGTGTGCAATAATCCTAAATGCCCATTCATTTATTTACTAATGGGCTTTAATAATTAATTAGGCCTATTAGTAAAGATGGAGGGTGCAACGTCAATTAGCACCATATCGCTAGTTGACATGGAGGTGGAGAGTTTTTCTCCCAATATATACGCACCTACCCCATGGGCAAAGCACACCAAAAACTACCGTGGAGGAGCCCCTAGTTTGGGAAATCTCTCGTGTAGTAAATCATATTTTTCTCATCCTTCTGTCGCCGTCGCTGTTGTCGCCGCCGCCGCTGTTTCCGCCGCCGCCGCTTTTTCCTCCTTTCTCCGCACCGCCGCGGAGCAGCAGCCAGTCACCGGCCGATCGCTAGAACCCCGGCCGTCCACGTCGAGCCGCCGCTGCGCCAACGAGCTCGCCGCGGTCACCAACCGTGACGCCGCGACCGGCCTTGCCGCAAGCCTGCAGCGCCGCTTGCCTCGGTGTCCGCGAGCACCGCCGTCTTCTGTCCCCGTGGCCACGATGCCGCTCCAAGACGTCACAGCGGCACCTCTGCGCCATGGCTTCTCCGCAACGTCAAGCCGACGTCGTGCTCCACTTCCGCCTCGGTTTCCTCTCCGCCCGCGCCAAGTGCCCAGCCATGCGACGCGCTGTCGACCGCGTCCACCTCTTCCTCCGCTACCAAGCCATCGCCGAGTTCGTCCTCGTCGATCTTGCGTCACGCCTCGGTCGTCGACAGCCGCGACCATGACCCCAAAGCTACGGCTGGACGATGGAGGGCGACGACTTCACTCCGGAGGGCGGCAAGCTCCCCGAGTTCAAGCTAGATGCGAGGCAAGCGCAGGGTTTTCATCTCCTTCTTCAAGAAGCTGCCGCAGGATCCCCGGGCCGTTCGTCTCTTCGATCGCAGGGATTATTACACTGCCCATGGCGAGAATGCTACGTTTATTGCAAGGACATACTACCACACAATGTCTGCCTTACGTCAATTAGGTAGCAGCTCTGATGGAATATCAAGTGTTAGTGTGAGCAAGGCTATGTTTGAGACCATTGCCCGCAACATTTTATTGGAAAGGACTGACTGTACATTAGAGCTCTATGAGGGAAGTGGGTCAAATTGGAGGTTAACAAAGTCTGGAACACCTGGAAATATTGGTAGTTTCGAAGACATTCTGTTTGCAAACAATGACATGCAAGATTCACCAGTCATTGTTGCTTTGTTTCCAATGTGCCGGGAAAGCCAGCTGTATGTAGGGCTTAGTTTTTTTTGGATATGACCAATAGGAAGCTTGGGTTGGCAGAGTTCCCCGAAGATAGCCGATTCACAAATGTTGAATCAGCTCTCGTTGCATTAGGTTGCAAGGAGTGTCTTCTCCCAGCTGGTCGTCCTTGTTTCCCTGCGGTGAGCAGCAGCCCCATGGCTTCCTTGCTGCGTACGTGAAGTGGATGAAAGCCAGGTACAAGATGAACTTATTACGATTTTACGGAATAGCAATATGTTATTCGTTATAATTCCGTTTTGTTTCATTCCGGTCGCGTTAGTTTCGTCACGTCGAGCTCTACACGATAGTACCAAAGTTTTTATGTCACGTGTTTTTCTATATATCGCTAAATATTATATTGATTAATATGTTTGTACTAGCTTTATGATTAAAAGCAATTTAGACTATATACCTACGGTTTCATAAATAAATATTAATTTAATTCATGTTAACATGTGTGTTTATGATTATAATATAGCTAGTATCGATGTTTTTCATGTCACTTGACCATGAATTTATTAACTTGAATGCTAATTAGATTAATATTTATTTAATAGCTTTTCAACTAAAAGCGATATAAGTTTAGTTCCGTTTTGGTTGTGGTACAGCTATGCCGACTATAAGCTACATATTAGTAGGAACGTTTAGCCTATCCCATCTCATTGGATTTTATAAGTTAGATATTAATTTGATTTATGCTTGTGCAATTGAGTTTTTAATTAAAAGCAACGTAGAGTTATGTTTTAGTTCTTGCTACTTTGAGACAGTGTCGACGCAAGCAATGTGTTAAGCCATGCTATTTTTTTTATGTCTCGTGTTTATAAGTTTAATCACATTAATTTGATTAATGTTAATCTAATGTCTTGTTCTTAACTAAAAGCAACTTAGCTTTATAGTTTTGGCCTTCTATAAGTAAAATGCCAACATGATTATTGACCACTTAGATATGTTTATTAATTATGATTATAATTTGCCTCATTTAAACATGATTCATATAAAGCCACATCAAATGCAATTTTGTTGATGTGTATTTATTGTCTTTTAACTTATTAAAAGCAACTTAGATTTATAATCTCGACATCTTGTAAATAAAATGCTAACTTGATAAATAATAACTTAAATATTTTATTTTTAATTATAACTTGCTTAAGCTAATCACGAAACATGATAAATCGATTAGTTGCCGTCACATGTTCTGTGCTTTCTAAATTTAAAATGTTTAAGTATCTTAAATAATATTAAGTGTTAACATGGTGAATATCAACGTTAATGTCTTTTCAATTATGGTTTGCTTAGTTCAACCATAAATCATAAATGTTTACATTTAGTCATTGTCACATGTTCTACCTTTCTAAAGTATAATGCATAAATGACTTAAACACTATAAAATATATATATATATATAAATAAAGTATTGTGTGGAAATATTTATAAAATATATAAACCATGGTTAATTTCAACTCGGTGTTGAGTCCAAATATGATTTGTCTAATCTGAACTAATTACTTTTCCATAATCTTGTTAGCTAAAATAAATAAGTATGTAGTGGTTCCTTTTATAATATAAATATTCCGATAGTCTTTTTCTTTTTAACGATAGTTCCGTTATCGACGTTTCTTGTGTTCTCGTGACCGTAGCTGATAGCTCTCTTATAGTACGTCGTTTTAACTTGTGTGGTGTATTGTTCTTAGTTTTCTATGTTTGCTTCTTGCATGTTTGCCTATGCGTGATGTTCGCTACGAGTAGAATGAAAACCCTCTGTGAGTGTTGAAGATCAAGAGGGGATGGCCAGAAGACAACTGAAGGTTCTTGGAGCAAGTTGCTTTAGGTGTAAAGCAAGTTAAAGGCAAGTATAACATGGGATCATTCTTGTTGTCCTATTCACTGAAATTATCATACATATGCATGTGTCCTCCTTGATAACCCTAGAGATTATAACTTAGCTATTGATATCTTATTTCCTTGTCTCCTATGGGACTTTGCATTGGGTAGCTTTTGCTAGCGCTGAACATAAACTATGATCTGGTAATATGATTAATGGAATATGCAACAACACTAAAAGATGACTTTTTAATTATTGTTTAAAGAGGGCTAGAGCATGGGGTTATTTTTGGTGCTCTAGTTTCTCTCCTTAAGGACTTATCTGTAAGCGAACATCCGGGACTTACAGTACAACTGTGAGGGCTATATGGCTCTGGCTTTAGCTCAGTATGAGGACCTTTTCTAGCTTGTTAGAGGTTACCCTTGTGGCGCAAATGGGGTAAAGCAGACCGTGGATCTCTGCGTGTGTATCACACGGACTGACTTCTGAAACCTAGCGGCCCTAACTTGTTAGACGAACCTTTGAAAGGCTTCATAGTGATTCCCTGCCTGCTCACCTTGGAAGTGTTTTGGGAGTCGCGATCCCGGGCATATGGGTAATCATGACTCACAGTGAAAGTGTACAACCTCTGCAGAGTGTAAAACTGGTATATCAGCCGTGCTCACGGTCACGAGTGGCCTTGGACCCTTACGGAATAGATGACCACTGATGACTATAAATGTGTTTTTGCTATTCATTATTCATATTTACATTGATCATATGTTTATTGTGGGATTAATGCAAACTTGATGCTACTTATGTAATAAAATTTTGACAATTAAAAGCTAAGTGCAGTCAAACCAGTGTCTAACCTTTTGAGCCTCATGAACCCCATGTTATATTAGTTGAGTTCGACATGGACTCACTCTTGCTATTTCCACCACACTCCAGTGTATAGTAAGGTGCTACTTAGAAGAAGGATGAAGGTGTAGTGGAGTTTTCAGAAGTCTTTCAGAAGTGCTTGGTATACGGAGCCCCCAGTCAGCCGTCCCTGAGAAGAATGGAGCCCGAGCAGAAGTTTAGCTACCGTTCTGCGATACTCTGATAGTTGTAAGTGTTAATATATTATGTTTCCCGCTTTATATAAACATTGTTTTGATATCTCTATTCTGTTGTTGTATGTGTGGACTTCCTGGGCACACATATGACGAGCCTAGTTTTGTTCTTTGCAAAACCGGGTGTGACAGAGTGGTATCAGAGCGGTGTTGACTGTAGGACGTATGCCAAGTAGTACTGGACGTATTCTAAAACTCATTTTACTATAAAACTATTTTGACTCATTGACTTTGACTATTTCCTCTTCCTTGTCCTATTGTATCCCCTCCTTGATAGCTTCCTTTGAGCTATTATTTCTTACTCCCTTAGTTTTTATTTTATGTTGTTTTTACTAAAAGTTTTCTGATCTCACCTTTTCCAAAAGTTCGATGGCCTTTCATCATCCATACTTTTCCCTTAGGATGGCCACCATTGTTGAAGAAGCACGTGTAGTACCGATGATGTGATGTGTGCTTGTTGTGCTTGATGTGTTGCTTGTGTGTTATCCTTGTTCTCATGTTTCAAAGGTGGCTCGAAAGGTATAAGTCTTGAGGAGTAGCTCGATCCAAGTTAAGTGGGGTAGTGTCATCTTCTATCCTACTTATCTTTTAATTGATCCTAAATCCTGCCATTTTTCTCTTACACTGTCCTTGCCTACCCTTGGTTGTCATGTTGCCTTCTTTATCTCATCTTAATGGAGGATCAACACATGAAGGACTCATCAATAGTAGTAAGCCTTAAAGAAAGTGTTGCTTTCAATGACATCGTCGGGTGGAACAAGATCTTTGTTAAGTGGGGTAGCGTCCGCCACCACCATCAATCTCAAGTCATGAGACAAGAAGACTCAAAGACCAATCACTGTCATAATATCATCTTTTGCTAGTCCTTGCCCCTTAACCAATATCACTTTCTCGCCATCAATCTTTATCTTTTCTTATCACCTTTTTGTTGATCTTCGATGGTCGTTCTTACACCTCATTAATCTCAAAACAATCTTAAAGAGCTATCTTCAATTTCTTTATCCAACTTTGTTAATCCTTAATCTCTATATTATATCTCGACAAAGGTCTTAGAACAACCTTGTTAATCAGCTTTATCTTTCTTCCTAGTCTCTCCGAATCTCGGGACGAGATTCATGTTAAGTGGGGTAGAATTGTCACACCCCAAAATTTTTGATTTTGGGTTGTGCATAGAAAACACTAATTAAAATAAATGTTTTAATATTCGGATAAAATTTCCTAAGTTTAGTTTATGATTGCATCAATTAGTTATAAAAAAATAATATCTTTCTTCTCCAGCACGTCTTTATCTTTTTCCGCAATCAATATTCCTTGTTTCTCAGCTCGAGTTTTCTTTGGGAGTTTCCTAAAATATTTTCTTTGTAACCCAAATCACTCCTTTCAGTTTCTCGTCCATCAATCAATCTCTACAAACTTCTCGAGAATTTTTCCGAATTTTTCTGTAGCTTGTTTCCACTTGTCTGTGAGCATAATCTAATTTTTAGATGCTCTAAAATATCTTTTCATGAGATCCAAATACTTTACTTGGGTTCCTCATATTCCATAATGTCTCTGGAAAATTTTCCTGAATTTTCGGAGCTTTCGGAGTATTTTTCGCGGCTTAAATAATAATTCTGGACTTTTCTAGAATTATTTTATCCATGAAATTAATTAATTCCGAAAATAATAAATACCTCATTTTCCACCAAAGCCTGTGTGCAATAATCCTAAATGCCCATTCATTTATTTACTAATGGGCTTTAATAATTAATTAGGCCTATTAGTAAAGATGGAGGGTGCAACGTCAATTAGCATCATATCGCTAGTTGACATGGAGGTGGAGAGTTTTTCTCCCAATATATACGCACCTACCCCATGGGCAAAGCACACCAAAAACTACCGTGGAGGAGCCCCTAGTTTGGGAAATCTCTCGTGTAGTAAATCATATTTTTCTCATCCTTCTGTCGCCGTCGCTGTTGTCGCCGCCGCCGCTGTTTCCGCCGCCGCCGCTTTTTCCTCCTTTCTCCGCACCGCCGCGGAGCAGCAGCCAGTCACCGGCCGATCGCTAGAACCCCGGCCGTCCACGTCGAGCCGCCGCTGCGCCAACGAGCTCGCCGCGGTCACCAACCGTGACGCCGCGACCGGCCTTGCCGCAAGCCTGCAGCGCCGCTTGCCTCGGTGTCCGCGAGCACCGCCGTCTTCTGTCCCCGTGGCCACGATGCCGCTCCAAGACGTCACAGCGGCACCTCTGCGCCATGGCTTCTCCGCAACGTCAAGCCGACGTCGTGCTCCACTTCCGCCTCGGTTTCCTCTCCGCCCGCGCCAAGTGCCCAGCCATGCGACGCGCTGTCGACCGCGTCCACCTCTTCCTCCGCTACCAAGCCATCGCCGAGTTCGTCCTCGTCGATCTTGCGTCACGCCTCGGTCGTCGACAGCCGCGACCATGACCCCAAAGCTACGGCTGGACGATGGAGGGCGACGACTTCACTCCGGAGGGCGGCAAGCTCCCCGAGTTCAAGCTAGATGCGAGGCAAGCGCAGGGTTTTCATCTCCTTCTTCAAGAAGCTGCCGCAGGATCCCCGGGCCGTTCGTCTCTTCGATCGCAGGGATTATTACACTGCCCATGGCGAGAATGCTACGTTTATTGCAAGGACATACTACCACACAATGTCTGCCTTACGTCAATTAGGTAGCAGCTCTGATGGAATATCAAGTGTTAGTGTGAGCAAGGCTATGTTTGAGACCATTGCCCGCAACATTTTATTGGAAAGGACTGACTGTACATTAGAGCTCTATGAGGGAAGTGGGTCAAATTGGAGGTTAACAAAGTCTGGAACACCTGGAAATATTGGTAGTTTTGAAGACATTCTGTTTGCAAACAATGACATGCAAGATTCACCAGTCATTGTTGCTTTGTTTCCAATGTGCCGGGAAAGCCAGCTGTATGTAGGGCTTAGTTTTTTTTGGATATGACCAATAGGAAGCTTGGGTTGGCAGAGTTCCCCGAAGATAGCCGATTCACAAATGTTGAATCAGCTCTCGTTGCATTAGGTTGCAAGGAGTGTCTTCTCCCAGCTGGTCGTCCTTGTTTCCCTGCGGTGAGCAGCAGCCCCATGGCTTCCTTGCTGCGTACGTGAAGTGGATGAAAGCCAGGTACAAGATGAACTTATTACGATTTTACGGAATAGCAATATGTTATTCGTTATAATTCCGTTTTGTTTCATTCCGGTCGCGTTAGTTTCGTCACGTCGAGCTCTACACGATAGTACCAAAGTTTTTATGTCACGTGTTTTTCTATATATCGCTAAATATTATATTGATTAATATGTTTGTACTAGCTTTATGATTAAAAGCAATTTAGACTATATACCTACGGTTTCATAAATAAATATTAATTTAATTCATGTTAACATGTGTGTTTATGATTATAATATAGCTAGTATCGATGTTTTTCATGTCACTTGACCATGAATTTATTAACTTGAATGCTAATTAGATTAATATTTATTTAATAGCTTTTCAACTAAAAGCGATATAAGTTTAGTTCCGTTTTGGTTGTGGTACAGCTATGCCGACTATAAGCTACATATTAGTAGGAACGTTTAGCCTATCCCATCTCATTGGATTTTATAAGTTAGATATTAATTTGATTTATGCTTGTGCAATTGAGTTTTTAATTAAAAGCAACGTAGAGTTATGTTTTAGTTCTTGCTACTTTGAGACAGTGTCGACGCAAGCAATGTGTTAAGCCATGCTATTTTTTTTATGTCTCGTGTTTATAAGTTTAATCACATTAATTTGATTAATGTTAATCTAATGTCTTGTTCTTAACTAAAAGCAACTTAGCTTTATAGTTTTGGCCTTCTATAAGTAAAATGCCAACATGATTATTGACCACTTAGATATGTTTATTAATTATGATTATAATTTGCCTCATTTAAACATGATTCATATAAAGCCACATCAAATGCAATTTTGTTGATGTGTATTTATTGTCTTTTAACTTATTAAAAGCAACTTAGATTTATAATCTCGACATCTTGTAAATAAAATGCTAACTTGATAAATAATAACTTAAATATTTTATTTTTAATTATAACTTGCTTAAGCTAATCACGAAACATGATAAATCGATTAGTTGCCGTCACATGTTCTGTGCTTTCTAAATTTAAAATGTTTAAGTATCTTAAATAATATTAAGTGTTAACATGGTGAATATCAACGTTAATGTCTTTTCAATTATGGTTTGCTTAGTTCAACCATAAATCATAAATGTTTACATTTAGTCTTTGTCACATGTTCTACCTTTCTAAAGTATAATGCATAAATGACTTAAACACTATAAAATATATATATATATATAAATAAAATATTGTGTGGAAATATTTATAAAATATATAAACCATGGTTAATTTCAACTCGGTGTTGAGTCCAAATATGATTTGTCTAATCTGAACTAATTACTTTTCCATAATCTTGTTAGCTAAAATAAATAAGTATGTAGTGGTTCCTTTTATAATATAAATATTCCGATAGTCTTTTTCTTTTTAACGATAGTTCCGTTATCGACGTTTCTTGTGTTCTCGTGACCGTAGCCGATAGCTCTCTTATAGTACGTCGTTTTAACTTGTGTGGTGTATTGTTCTTAGTTTTCTATGTTTGCTTCTTGCATGTTTGCCTATGCGTGATGTTCGCTACGAGTAGAATGAAAACCCTCTGTGAGTGTTGAAGATCAAGAGGGGATGGCCAGAAGACAACTGAAGGTTCTTGGAGCAAGTTGCTTTAGGTGTAAAGCAAGTTAAAGGCAAGTATAACATGGGATCATTCTTGTTGTCCTATTCACTGAAATTATCATACATATGCATGTGTCCTCCTTGATAACCCTAGAGATTATAACTTAGCTATTGATATCTTATTTCCTTGTCTCCTATGGGACTTTGCATTGGGTAGCTTTTGCTAGCGCTGAACATAAACTATGATCTGGTAATATGATTAATGGAATATGCAACAACACTAAAAGATGACTTTTTAATTATTGTTTAAAGAGGGCTAGAGCATGGGGTTATTTTTGGTGCTCTAGTTTCTCTCCTTAAGGACTTATCTGTAAGCGAACATCCGGGACTTACAGTACAACTGTGAGGGCTATATGGCTCTGGCTTTAGCTCAGTATGAGGACCTTTTCTAGCTTGTTAGAGGTTACCCTTGTGGCGCAAATGGGGTAAAGCAGACCGTGGATCTCTGCGTGTGTATCACACGGACTGACTTCTGAAACCTAGCGGCCCTAACTTGTTAGACGAACCTTTGAAAGGCTTCATAGTGATTCCCTGCCTGCTCACCTTGGAAGTGTTTTGGGAGTCGCGATCCCGGGCATATGGGTAATCATGACTCACAGTGAAAGTGTACAACCTCTGCAGAGTGTAAAACTGGTATATCAGCCGTGCTCACGGTCACGAGTGGCCTTGGACCCTTACGGAATAGATGACCACTGATGACTATAAATGTGTTTTTGCTATTCATTATTCATATTTACATTGATCATATGTTTATTGTGGGATTAATGCAAACTTGATGCTACTTATGTAATAAAATTTTGACAATTAAAAGCTAAGTGCAGTCAAACCAGTGTCTAACCTTTTGAGCCTCATGAACCCCATGTTATATTTGTTGAGTTCGACATGGACTCACTCTTGCTATTTCCACCACACTCCAGTGTATAGTAAGGTGCTACTTAGAAGAAGGATGAAGGTGTAGTGGAGTTTTCAGAAGTCTTTCAGAAGTGCTTGGTATACGGAGCCCCCAGTCAGCCGTCCCTGAGAAGAATGGAGCCCGAGCAGAAGTTTAGCTACCGTTCTGCGATACTCTGATAGTTGTAAGTGTTAATATATTATGTTTCCCGCTTTATATAAACATTGTTTTGATATCTCTATTCTGTTGTTGTATGTGTGGACTTCCTGGGCACACATATGACGAGCCTAGTTTTGTTCTTTGCAAAACCGGGTGTGACAGAGTTACTTAATTGGTGACAAAGACCTGGGGTGTTACCCTTGGCATCTTCACATCAAGCATGATGACGCATGGGCACGAGGTGAGACGCAAGCCGCGCATGGCCACAACGCACTGGACACACGGCATCCTTTGGGGAAATCTTCTGAACAGGTGGCGAGCGCGGTTCAGTGCGTCTTGGAGGCTATTTTTGGGCTAACTCTGGTCAGATTTGGGCCAAGGGCCTTGAATCAAAGTTGTTCCCTAGATGATGCTCTACGATTTTGCTTAAGGGTGTATGATCATTAGAGTGATGGGTTAGCAGATAATTAGACTCTAAGATGACACTACAAAGACTTGATAGTGATTAAGCTCTGCTCGGTTTTCACTGGTTTATGGAGGCCAAATTTGATCAAACGAATTCCAACTTTTGACATGTTCTTCTCCAAAGAATATACTCCAACTTTTATTTTTTGACCCAACCAAGTTGATTAACAAAAATAGGAGAACGTGACATGTCAACCATCAAAGCTATTATAATCTCAGACAGAAATATTTCCAAGTGCTGAAAACTGCAATAGATTCAATTTTGTGACCTCTATTTGACTCATTTCCAAGTTGATCTAGGTCTTAGTCCAAAAAAAGTTTCTTCTGCATAATATGAACTACAACTTTTATTTAAGGTCCAACATCAAAACTTGTATGGAACCTACAGTTCTACTTTGACCAATGTAGTATCACGATAAAGCTTAAATTATCCTTTGTGATCCATTGGAGCATTTTTTGGACATTTGCTCAACATGAACCTGTCACACCCATTTTTAAGGACAAAAATAGGATGCATAAAGTACTCATGTGCGCCCCAGGACATGATCGCACACATAAGTAGACAAATTACATAGTATCATCACAGTGCTTATTACATAGCGAATAAATATTTAAACATAGTCTTGAACGATATATAATAATAACTAATAGTAGATCTCCAGTGGAAATTCCAAACACAGGGACATGGTTGACTGGTTGACACCAAGACTAGTACTCATTACGATAATCTTCCTCATAATCTTCATCTGTTATGGTGGAAATAGCAAGGGTGAGTCCATGTCGAACTCAACAAATATAACACAGGGTTCATGAGGCTCAAATGGCTAGACACTGTTTGACTGCATTTAGCTTTTATTCGTTATGCTATTAGCAATTAAGTAGCATCAAAGTAATCCACTTCCGACTTGCGAATCAATGATCAGTTGTAATATAGATAATGAATAGCATTAACATGAGCATAATGATAATCAACAATAAGTAAGCATGATATAATAATTATGATCAACTATTCTGTAAAAATCTCCAAGGCTGCTCTTATCCGTGAGCACGGCTAGTATACCAGTTTTTAACTCTACGCAGAGGTGTACACTTTCACTGTGAGTCATGATTTCCAAATGCGTGGGGAGATCAAGCCCAAACACCGGAGAACCATATAAAGCCATTCAAAAGTTCGTCTAACAGGTTAGGGCCATTAGATTCACTCGGCAGGCAGATGTAGAACCCCCCTTCCCAGTGGCACAACAACCGCAGCCTATACACACTAAGGACAGGGGCTCGCCCTACACCCAACGTGGCAAGCCATTCTTACGCCATTTAAGGTAACCACTAACAAGCTAGAAAAGGTCTTTTAAACAACTAAAGCCAGAGCCATATAGCCCTCACAGCTGTACTGTATATCCCAGTTATCACTTACAGATAAGTCCTTATGGAGAGAAACTAGAGCATCAAAATAATACACATGCTCTAGCCCCCTTTTAACAGTAGTAAAATCATCTTAATGGTTGATTGCTTAATCCATTAATCAAATTACAAGATCATTGTTCATAGTTTAAGCACTAGTAGTAGCTACCCATATGCATTCCCAAGGTTGACAAGGAATCAAGATAACAATCTCTAAGTTATAATCTCTAAGGTTGTCAAGGTAAGCACATGCATATGTATGATAATTTCAATGTATAGGTAACAAGGATAGTCCTGTGTTATACTTGCCTTGATCAAAATTCTCCGAGTGATACTGCTGATCTGGCTCAAAATAATACTCCTGATCGTCCAGATACTGCTCACCTTCTATACTTGATCATCAATCAGCAACACACATGCATCCAATCAAACATACACGAAGCAAACAAAGAGATATAATTAGAACAGTACACCAACAGTAGCAAAACAGTAATAAAAGTTTATAAAACTCTTCTACATGTTTCTACGATCACACAGACACAAAGATCACCAAATTCGGAGTTAAAACGTGAAAGTTATGAATTTTCTAAGATTTTCTATAGATAAATAAATACTTAATTATAAACCTGAAAAATAAATTATCAAAACTAACTGTACAACTGCACTAACATGTAGAGCTCACAAATACGAACCTAACGCAACTTGAACGGATCAAATCAGAGTTAAAACGAAGATTTTATGACCAAAACAATCCTAGTGGCAAAACTGTAAATACCTGAAAACGTATTTTTGATTTAACCGGGAGAAAATACGCTTTCAAAACACGAAAATGTATTTTCAACTGTACGCTATGGACGATGGGTTAATTTTTAACAAATCCAGGGGCTCTTTAAGAAGTTTACCCAGCGAAGGGGTAAGTTCTAATCTTGGCCGTTGATCCAAGATCGGATGGCCCACGTTCATCCTAGAGGAGACCGGCGGCGCTACCGCCGCCCCGCCCCAACCCCACGGCGGCGCCATGGCCGGCGGCTTGCCGGACATGCTAAACTCGCGCTATACTTCACCAAAAGACGCGCGGGTGGTACCAATCGAACGAGGAGCTTAATGCGATCTCACCTAGGGCTTCAAAGCGGTCAATCACGGAACGAAAGCGATGGGCGGCTCCAAAAGGCGGGCGGCTGAGCTCCTTCACACGATAAGGACACAACAATGCCTTAACTTCAAAATTGGTAGCACAATTTGGGTCACAAAAATGAGCTAAGGCCAATAGAGCAACTTACAGCGGCTAAAACACGAGGTGGCCGACGAATTTGCCCCCACCGCGGCTTCTAGGGTTCAATGGCGCGGCTAGGGCAAACTACAACCCAAAATCCGAATAAAAAGGGAAGGGCAGGTGCGGTTCTAGCTTATATAGGATTGGGACACCTCAATTTAGTTAGAAATCCCGAGAAAATCGACTTTGATTCGGTGAAGATCACGTTGGAGTGTCCGGCTCGGTCACGGCAAGGGGATGAAGACGCGACTGACAGGTGGCCCCCACCCGTCAGCGACCACACAGAGAGGGGAGGCGCGGCTGCCATGGCGCTGGGCCGGCCCACGCGGTCGCAGGCGCGGAGGAAAGGGCAGCGGCCCACCTATGCCAGCGCGAGGAAGACAGGCCGCTCAAACGGGCCGTCGGGCCGCCAGGGAGAAGGTAATGGTTTTCTTTTTTTTTCATCTTTCTTCTTTTCTTTATTTGCTTGTTTTCAAAAATATTTCAAATAAAATTTTCTAAGCCAAAATAAAATAAAAATAAATCCACACCACATAATAAAATAAATGCAACAGCATGAATGCAACACCAAATATTCTTTTTAAAATTTTAATTCCCCATTAAATGTTATCTAAATTATTTGAAATTCATTACTCCTAAAATTTGGGTGTTACAGAACCTTTTATGACTTTTCTTGTACAGTTCATCTAGATTCATTTGGGAAAGGTTGCAAGGTTTGGTTAATGACTTATATTTTCATTCACTTAAAGTGCAATTCAAGCACTTAGCAAAGCCATTCCAACAAGGATATAACTTATCATTTCATGTGACTTCTTGATTCCAAACATTATGAAACTTTTCTAGTGATCACTAGAGATAGGGATGGATGTGAGACACATGAAATAAGCACCTTGAACACTCACTTGAATTATCAAGCATGATCATCAGGCGTACACACATTGAAACACAGAATAACAAGGTTACGTTGCATATGCTTCAAAGCAATGTTCCAGATGTTTCAAAGCACATTCCATATATGCCTGTTTCACATGTTGCACTAGTATGTTTCATATGTTTCACTAGTGTGTTACATATGTTTCATTCTCATATACGAACGAATGATGCTTAGGCTCATGCAATTTGAGTGTCAAGATGCCACTACTAAATTTTGACCCTGTTGCACCGGCCAATTTTTTATGTTATAGGTCTAAAATAGATGCAATAGTTCGGTGTTGCATCAATTTCTCGTTTGATACCAGCCGATGCAAGTGGTCTTGATGCAATAGCCTTTCGCATCGATTACTTGTGGTTGATGCGAGAAGTAGCTATTGCATCGTCCATCTGTTGTCTCTTGCATCAAAATTGAGAGATGCAATAGCTTATTGCATCCAAATCATGTTGATGCAATACATCTATTGCAACGGCTATCGTTCGATGCAGTAGACTATATTGCATCCATATTAGGTTCGATGCTATATAATCTATTGCATCACCATTTTGATTCAATACAAGAGGTTCTATTGCATCACCATTTTGGTTCGATGCAATATGAACTATTGCATCGACGTTATGCTTGATGCAATTCAAACTATTGCATCGACATGAGGTTGGATGCAATTCAAACTATTGCATCGACATGAGGTTGGATGCAATTCAAACTATTGCATAGACATGAGGTTGGATGCAATTCGAACTATTGCATCAACATGAGGTTGGAAGGACAACCAATTATTGCATCGAATAAATTGTAAAAAATTCATAAAATTACAAAATTCAATGGCACAAAAAAGGCAATCATATTAATAACTTGGATCATAAGCATTCAATAGTTTGTACAATGTAAGGAAGTCAAATGCCTTTCTATTTCCAAATAGGTAATTGCAAAGTTGAACTGCATTACAAACCACTAACTTATGCTACAAATAGGCAATCATGAACAAAAATACATGTCTCTTAGCACAGATCAACATGACATCTTTCTCGTTGCACAATATTTAATTCATTTCAGCTTGCCAAGACTCCCTCAAGGTTGATCTTCCTGAAAAAGTCAAGATGACATGCATTAGTAATATATATAGTTGATCACACAGTTGGAATCAAACGTAGACAAGACATGTATAAGTGAACAAAGTTCATGTTAATAATCTGGACAACAACTTAAAATGACACCTGATTGCTCATACCTTTCCTCCTTTCTTTCTGCATTGTCGCTTTTTATTTGCAGCAGTATTCCTCAATGTTTGTGTTGTAATAAATGTCACTATCTCATTACTATCTTTATCATTTGGGAAAAGTGATCTGTTGGCGCTGCTTCTGAGAACTCTAGGTATGATACTATTATGTTTACTCAACAATACACTGTCTACTACAGTCTGTAAAAACCAGAAGATTTGAAGGGAGCAATCACCACTTAGCAATTCTAAGAATCTGTTCAACTATAGGTGAAGTATATTACCTGTTGCACATGTTCTGATCCTTGGATGGGAGTGGGCACAGCAGCAGGTTCATTATGTGTGGGCAGGACAGATTCTGTACCAGCCTTCATATTTAAAAAAAAGATTCAAACTTTATGTAAGGTTAAATGTAGGTATCCATTACATTGCAGTTTGCATTTATCAAAAAATAATACCTTTGCTAAATCTACACCTTCATTTCCACTAACCATATTTTCAATACCAGTAGCATTAGTTGTGAGTTCTGAAGGATGAGTGGCTGTTTCTGTAGGCTGAGGGGCTATTGTGGTTGGTGCAGCATTCTTGCATTGGAGTTATAAGGAGAAACATTAGCAATCAAGCTTAACTAAAATCAATGATGTTGGTAACAATTAAGTAGTATTATTACCAAAGGCGGTGCTTGATTTTGTTGTTTGATTAGTGAAAAAAGCTCTTGCCTTAGTTCTTTTGTAATCTTGCTACTTGTACTCTCCAGTTGATGTTGCAGTTGCTGAATTTTTTCCTTGTCGCTCTCCCTCTCAGCGGCTTGAATGGTAAGCTGTTCTTTTAACTTCTCTACCTTAGCTTGCATCTCACTATTCTTCTGTTGGGTTGCTGCTGCTAATGCAGATGCACGAGCTTGCTCTTCAATTCGTTCATTCATATGTTAGCTTCGGGTTGGATACTTTTCCAAGTATCCATGTCCAGGACCTTTCTTGCTCCTGCATCCAGTGGTTTCCTTGTAGGTTTCATGAAGAATGTGCTTTTCTTGTTCTTTTGAAATAATAGAAGCTTCCAACTCAATTCTCTTTTCAATTTTGGAGAAGGCGCTTTCCTATATTTAAGAAAACAATTAGTGTTTTTAACTTTAGCAAGTAGCAATAGCAGTTCCAGTTCAAGTATAATAAGAATTAGGTAAAATGGATACTTTAGAAATCAAACTGTATCAGTTAGATTCATGTACTAATTACTTCCTTAAAAAAAATCCAAGTCCATGTTAATCATGCAAATATGATTCCTAGCAAAGCATGTTGAGAGGTAAAAAGCAATGGACAGTTGAACGCTAGCATTTCAGAGATATGTATGACATTAGAGATAAATGAATAAAACATATTATGAGAACATACATCACTGGACACTCATTTACCGAGTAGCCCAGCTCTATTCAAATCACTTAAAGAACATAACTTATAACTACATAAAGCATCTAACATAAGCACCTTGCTTTCCAGCAAGTTCCCAGAAATCTGGGCATGCAACAGCTGTACAGAAAAAAATCATATCTGGAGATATAAAAGTCCAAATGACTTGCAAGAGGACATTCTGGAAAGCTTATAAAATTCTCCAGATTTAATCTTCAGACATCAAAGCATGATTCAGAACTTAAGTAATTCAAAATAGCAGAATTACAGAAACTACTCTGCTGAAACAGAGAGCACCCAAAAACTGGGAGGTAACTTCAAATAGCTGTAACTTTCAAACAAAACCACTAGGCCAAATGACCTCAAATTTGAACAGCAGCTAGATATGACAATTATCTTCGACTTTGGTATTCACAAGTTTCCTAGGAAGCCAACTTATCAAGGTGAACTTCTCTAAGTCCCCAGATCTGTCCAAATGGGACCAACATCTCACTTAAAGAATTAACGATGTTCCAAACTTACATTTGGACGATACCAACCATATCATGGCACATACATAACTCATGGACACCAGAAAATATGATGGACATCATAAAATAAAATTATTTGATGCTTTTCTCAATTTAAGTAGATACAAGGATGCATAAAAGACCATATACAAGCCTTGCATAGAAAATTCTACAAAAATTACAGCAGCTACCATATGCTATCAGGAGACCACAGAAAAAGTTTGGAAGCATTTGGCTTATCCAAACTTGCTATACCAAAAAGAACAGGTGGCACAGCTAAAAACTAAAAATAGCATAAATAAGAAACTAAAGAGAGGATTGCCAAACCGAACACAAGGACAAGGAGATGATGACCTTTTATCACCCAATCAGGGCATGTACAACCATCAATATAATAATTATGTTATATATAATTGCAACATCACTAAGTACTGATGAACAAAGTAGCACTTACATATATTTCCTTAGCAGCATCAGAAGACCATCGGCCCTCCTTGGTGCGTGTACTCCTCCAAAATGTCAAACCATCTGGCTCTTCACCAGTCTCCAGGTTTCTCTAAGATGTGAAAATTGAACAATGTTACTGTTTAGGTAAAAATAAAAGAAGAAGATTAGGTTCCGTATCATTACCTGCTCATAACTAACTTGTGAAAAAGGTTTTGGTCCTGTAAGATGTATTGTTTGTCAATGCTGGGAATTGCTAGAGTTTGTGGTGCTCATTCACTAATATAAACACAGATATGTTAGATGCACTACAAAAATACAGACAATAAACACATATATGTCAGAGGCTTGGAACCTGGAATTTGTCACTTCCAAAATACAACAATTGCCTCACCCTCCTGTGCTTTATCTGTGGGCTGTGGCTGTTAGAATCTAACCTCTTATCCAGGTAGATGTAATTGAAGAAATTGCATTGTATGTGGTTGGAGCAATACTGTATAGCCCTGAACTTCTGGATAGGCCTTTTACTCTGCACGATCAACAACCATAACAGCACTCAGAACCCTAGAATCTTCTTGTAAATCCATGATGTATGCCCCTTGGACCCTTAAACTCTAGAATTCAGTAATATTCTCCTTTACTTTTTTTGGTAAATGATTAGTAGGACTTTTCCCAAAAATGTTATCAAAATTGAATAATAGCACCTAATATTTGTTTTTATTGCTGGTTCCCTATGACAGTGACGTGGAAGACTCATCGTTTGCCTTCTTTGACCTGGAAGAACAGGAGGATCCTGTGGCCATGGCCAAATGGCTGTTTGAGACAGATAACAATGATGCCAATAAAAAGCTCAAGCGCCGAACAAAATAGTTGTCCTGGAACTAGTTGGGCAGACTAAGAAGTGTTCTTCTGTATAGACGCTGAGAGAACTATTTGACGCAGATAAGGATGATGCAAAAAAGCAGGTCATGAGCCAAGCCTACAAGTTGTGCAGTGATCTTGATGCGTGCTACGAGACACTCTTCATCGAAGTCGAGCATGGTGTGCTGAAACCTCTAGAAGAGAAGATCAAGAAGAACAAGAAGTGAATTGCTGTGGTCTGTGGAACTAACGTGTGCACTTTATGTGCTGCTGGTAGTATAGTAACTAATGAAAAACTCTATGTGCTGATGTCTGGTACTTTGTAAGACCTAATACAAGCACTGTATGTGCTTGTATCTGGAACCACTAAGTTCGTGGAAGCCTAAAGGGTGTGCAACTGCTCTATGGACAGTTGGTCAGTTTGTTTTGGGAAGCCAGAACAGTTGGTACTCTAAAATAGGAGTATATTTGTACTTTTAGACCTAATATGATTACAAAGACTGTACTAGACAAAAGTTGAATAAGAAAAAATAACCTAGGGCAAGATTAGCAAAAGGGGAAAAGGCAATAACCATGTCTCGTGGAGCCCTGCTGGTCCGTGCAGATGATTGGTCCTGCTGAGTGCCGTCGTCTGGTGTGGACCGTGGAGTTGTGCTGTCGTGGAGATCGCTGATCGCCCGATCGGTGTCGGCGCTGCCGCGGTCTTCCTCGCTCGCGTCTGCGTGCGTCTCGCGAAGACGTGAACTCGAGTTGCGTGGGCGGCGGGCGTCAAAGGTTGTGGCTCGTCTCGTGGAAACAAAGGCCGATGTTCTCACGTCTCCTTGTGCTGATCGGCCATATTCCGTTAATTAGATTGGAAGAGCCCAAACGTCTCCTTGTGCTGATCGACGTTCTCACGTTTCCTCGTCTCCTTGTATACGTGACTGGCGTACGTGACCGTAGCCGTTGGCCAAAAGCCCAAATACTTCCTACGAGCTGCACTTGTGTCCTGGGGTCTGGCCTCTTCGCTCCATTTGATGATGGGCCATAAGCCTGTCACCACTGCCAGGAAGGCCAGAACGGAGGGCAAGGAATTACGACATCGAGTGACTTTTGTCTCTGTCACTGTCAAAACATGATTAGATAATAGTATAAAAGAAAAAATATACTAGTCCATGCAACAACGTATAACTAGCCTAGTGGTTTGTCCACAACCTAGATAGTCCTAGGGGCACAGGTTCTCAGGTTCGACTCCTCTACCCGGCCCCTTGCAGTAGTTCTTTTTTAAAAATTTCCTCAAAATTAATAGTTCAATTATTAGGTGGAAGTTATTTTTTTATAAATAATTAACAATTTACTTATTAGACGTGTCACTTTTTTAAAAAATTAACAATTCACTTATTAGATAGCCACAAGGTGTTTTCACGTTAGTCAATTTTCTTTCAAAAAATACCAGTTGCATCAAACACAAATCCGTTGCAATAGTATTTCCTAATTGCATCCATATTCTAAACCGGTGCAATACCACCTACATATTGCATCAAAATTCAATACTAACGCAACCAAATGTGTCTGATGCAATAATTTCTACCTATTGCATCTCTTGTTCCAAATGATGCGATAGATCATACCTATTGCATCGACATGAATTACTATCGCATCCAACTCTTTTTCGTTGCAATAACGACCACATATTGCATCAGATTCCAAAAATTGATGCAATAGCAGCCACCTATTGCATCAGATTTGAGTTTGATGCAAGGGGACGTGATGCAATAGGGTCAAAATTTAGTAGTAAGCCTAACCCTAGGGTGTTACATTCACCATCGCTTTGGTGCCCAACACCTCTGTGTCAAGGTGGACATCACCATCACTTCAATGTATGAACCATCTAATCATTGGTAATGGTCACCATCACATTACATTATGATTCGGCAGTGATACACTATTGACCCCTGCCGCATGAGATGAATAGTGGCGTTGTTGTTCGTCTGCTTCACCAATGGCGAGTGTTACAATGGTGATGACAAAATAGACAACGGCCCTTACATCTGATGGCAACAAAATTGCATCCAGTTTTCACAATTCATTTACTAATTTAGATGGGACTTAATAACATGCTGAACACACACCATACGGATATAATCATTACACACCATTCATCATGTCCACAATGAAGAGTACTTTTTATAATAAGAAGCAACATTAACATAACAAATGTGTCAACTCAAGAATTAACACAAGCAGTACATAGATAAGAGAATAAAGGTTCTACTCCCAATAGACTTACATAACGAAAACGAGGTAGATGTGCACTCCTTTAGATTGGCACTCCTGCTTGCGAGACAAAGCTTCCTTTAGCTTGGTAGCTAGAGCACCATGGAACCCCTCTTCTTCCTCCCTTAGCCATTGCACAAAAATCATTCAAAAGCACTCAGACTTCACAACCTACAGAAAGCAACAACATTAATAATATTCAACATACAATTTCTTTCGTTACCAAGGCAAAATTAGACTGTATATAGAATCAAAACAACTCCCTACCTGAAGAAAGAACAGCATATGCAACATTATTGCTCTCCTACTGACTCCATGAATAAGGGAACATAAGGAAGATAGTGAGGTCCCTCCGAACGTGGCCTCTAGGTACGTCTACGATACCGCATGACTTAGGTAGGGAGGACAAGAACTTTTCTGAGGTTCATGTCATATGCCATCAGTTTTTTGTCCTCGCCAACAAGGAAAATCAAACTCCATTCCAGATGAATTGCAATCACTCTATAGTCCACATCACAAACATCATAACCAAATTGAATATTGTCCCGTCCAAATATATCTAGTGTGGTCACCTTATGCTTTAGTGTCCAGTTATCAGTACTATAGTCTTCTAAGATCCACAATGAAAGCTGATACTTCCTAAACATACTAGCAGTACATAAACACAACTGACCCTGAGCTTCATAGATGGAGATTGCTTCGCCACATGGCCTATGAATTTTCCTCCATGCCTTTCCCTACATATCAACAGTAACTATATGGGACAACTCTAGCCAGTGCATAAAACCATTAAGAAACACACTTGTCAAATATGTGCATACAACACCCTCACCCCATTCAGATTCCTTAAACATCCATGATGCACTCTTAGATGAGTAGATGCTCACACCTACGCACTCACTGGCCCTCTTCTTCCCATATTCAATAACATAGAAGTGCGAGGAGACTGTTAGATCAAACCCCAAGCAAGCTGAACCAAAAGAACGGTTGTTATCTGATAGTAACCACCATTTGTGAGTCACAAAATTGTAGACAACATAGCGAAACCCAATGCACCAGCATAGGATGATCCCATGGCAACAATCTAAGATTACAACATCCTCAATGGGGAAGCGCAAAAAGGTCAAGGAGGGGTATTCACCGTTGATGCTGGTGAACTTGCGTTTGCCTTTCCAGTTGCGATAGAAGAATCCAACGACAATCTAAGGCAGCTCCTTATAGTACTTGAATTTGGAGATGAGGTGGTTCTAGGAGTGACAGACACATTTGCAGCTGCACAAGGTGTGGGCAGTGAGGCATTGGAGGATGAGGATGAAGACATGGTCTATGAGGACGACCACTTGGTTCTTCTTGTTGGGGGCCTCCTCATCCATCTTCAGTTCTTGACTAGGACCTGGTGGAGTGAGGCCTGCAATGGAAGCGGTTGTGCTATCGCCTGAATCAGAGAAGGAGCGCTTGCATAGATTGGATCGTGAGCTCCTTAGTAAATAGATGTTTCGTACTCAGATGAGTGAAGGGAAATAAAAATCCAAGAAAGATGGAAGGAAGTGCAAAAGAATTACATTGCCTTTGCATCTTGCAGGATTGGTAGCCACGGCGGAGATCTGTGCGGGCTTTTCTGGTGAGGCATACCACCATGGGGTACTAACTTGTCAGTAGTGAGTGGCGGCTTGCACCCCGCTGAGTAGGGGCGGTCACGTAGTTCAGCACTGGGGAGCAAGGAGTGGCGATGAGGAACAAAAGCTATGGGTGAGGAGAAAGACACAGGGTGGGAGAGTGCTTTGTAAGCAACCCTTTTAGACGTGAGAATGGAAATTGTGCACAACTTTGTAAAAAAAAGTGTAGGCTTGGAAATTGACCAAAAGTGTTACCAATTACCATCTAGACCATATGCAGGTGGCAGTGAAGGCTATCAGCGATGGTGACTAGGTCCTACGAAGATGTTCCAAGAGCCACCGCGCCACTGTCAGGTTGTGGGCATCACTCGTTCTACCTAATTGTAAACCATCACTCGTTCTACCCGATTGTAACTAGAAAAATGTTAGATTAAGGGTCTGTTTGGTTTCCTCCTACTAAAGTTTAGTTACTTTAGCCACATAAGCGCTTTTGATGATGTGGCTAGGTTTTTAAGAAGAGAGAGAAGAAGTGAGTTTTATGAGGATGAAACTCTCTGTGCACAAATACTAACTCTCTACGAGTCATGGAATTAAATGTCTATGAAACTCTAGAATGAAACTCTCCATTGAGAAGGGGTGTTTCATCCATATTTCATTTTGTTCTACATGTCTTGGAAACAACGTAATGAAACTCTCCACTGACAGTACGAAATAAACTAGAACTGAGTCCAACATTCAACAATAAATCTTCCATTAATATCTTATACCCTACATACATTGTATGGGTCCAGGAATTGAAATATGGCATTCCAATGATCCTCATAACTTGATTTGCTTTGGATATGGGTCATTTGCATCTATCTCCTTAATAAGTTCAATCAATGATGGAGCTAGATGCAACAATAAGCTTCTTCCATTTGCAAAGTATGGGGGTAACCCATACCTGACTTAATAGGAGAATGGAGATGGGGAACAACCTTGCTCATGAATATGTAACTCACAATTCCTTAATTAATGCTTAGAATAAAAATAGTAATGTGAGTTGCGGGCTTGGAAATTGACATGAAAGTGTTACCATCCACACTGTCTACAAGCGGCGGTGAAGGCTACTAGTGGTGGTGAATGGGTCCTTTGAAGATGTTAGCACCTAATAATGATAGCCATGTCATACAGTGTCATACATGTCAAAGGCGCACAAATAATACATCCATCACGACCATGGCCGCGGGCTGAAAAGTCAATGACGAGGTCCTCTTGATTGCGAAAGGACGACCATGGCAGGAATCCTGGCTCTAGCCCATGCAGGCCCCCAGACCAAAGACGCTAATCCACTATCACCCTCGCATGCAGGCACCACCACACGGATGGCGGCGACTGCTGCCTAGTTGAGGGCGTTGAAGGAGTCGCTGTTTTCCTCCGACAATTGGGCGGTAACGTGGGCATTGTCGTCGGCATCCCGGTAAAGGAGGATCACCGTTGCCGTCTGCTAGGCCAGGTCATCATTGGCTCGACACAACTCTTCCACCTCAACCTGCGTGGCGTTGAGCTACTCCTCGGTGGTTGAAAAAGGTGACAAGAAAACCCTACAACTGAACACACGATGTCGCATCACATGAATTGAAAGAACAAGATCTTTCCAAAATAACTTACCAGCAAGCCATGCCTGGGCCTCGGTAGCCACATCCTCCGTCATAGCCATTTGATGCTCTGACGTGACAAGCATCGTCTGCACAGCATTGAGGCAAAAGCTGTAGCAGTGGGTCGTTCTACGCATGGATTCGGCGAGCGGTTGTCCTCGCCAGTCACATCATGGCTTAATGGCACCCACCCACAAGTAGTCGTGCACCACGGAACATGGGCGCATAAATTGAAATGGTATGGAAAAGATGGGAATGCATAAGGCTTACTTGGTTCATGCTAGTGTGTGGGCAACCATCGCGCCACCTTCCCTCCAATCGCTTCACCTGCCTAGGTGTCCGTCACGATTATAAATACGTTAGAGTGGTACGGCGAGGGAGGCATTCACTTTAGGTCGCTGTTGACATTTCTTAGTATCATTCTTTACTGAGTTGTCATCCCTAGCATGATGCCAAAAATGTGTTGATGGTAATTATTGTTGACACTTGTAAACCTAGAGATAATAGTAAATGTAAGTATCCGCAAGGGCACAGATAATATACCGTTATAGCAGTTCACCCAAGAGTATGCCAGGTATTGTTATTTACATTTTATCCACAGGGAAGAGCTATGGAATTGAGTTAGCATATAGATATTGACTAATATGTATACTTATGATAAAAACCACTCTTATGCTTTAGTAGGGGTAAGTCAAGTGACAAATAAATAATAAGTGTAAGGTAATAACGGTATTCCAGATATAGAAATAGAGACTCATAAATGTAGTATGGCTAAACAGGAGACTCGTTAAGAGGAAAATATTCCTAAGTCATTCCTAAATACTAAATCTTTTGTACGCTCAAGTATATAGACTCTCATCTATAGTATAACTAACTTTGGATCTATGCATAAGGAACATTATTAAGGAAGATTAAGAGTAGAGCTTGTCTTCCTTCGCAACTAGGTTCTACTTGTTCTACAAACGGGGAGTGGACTACAAAGGTCTCAATAGGAGTGTCACATCCATGATCTATCACATGACCTAGAGTATAGAGTGCATCTATAGGCAAACAATATCTAAGCACCATGCTTACATAATGTCGACCACTTAACTCTCTTGAGAACTGAGTTAAGCGCTTTGCGAACATATGCATAAATTCATCATCAATCATAACTATATCTAACGTACAACTAAAGCAAACTAGCAACATAATATTAAAGTATCACAAAGTCATAAATATAAGAGATACAATGGTTGTACCAGTCTACAGACGGCAGATCCAAAATCTTGAGCAATAGCTCAAACTCTACTTGAACCTTGCTAGCTAGCCTATACTAGAAACTTGAAGAATTAGAGCTTTCCTCTCTTCTCTCAAGAAACCCTAATTTTTGTTCTAATCTTGACTTATGGCAAATGCCCTAAGGGAGGGGGCAGAGGCTAGTATATATAGCCCTAAGCTTGCAATGTGAGCCCTTCGATCAAACCAACTTAAGGAGTAGTGGAGATGCATCATAGGAGGCGGTGGGAAACTGACATACAAAGCTGGCTAACAAGTGGGCCCTAGGGGGTCGGGTAGCCTCTAAGTGGGGTCAGTTAGCTGTTGGTATTTCTTAACGCATACAGAAATAATTCGCAAGCGCATGGAATTACCATTGTAGCATTTCACCTGGAAGTATTTAGGGTATCATATTTCCATGAGGAATGGAGGTGTAAGAGTCTCTTATCTAGTTCATCCATAATAACAAGAAGAAAGATAGCTTAGGTAGTGAGGTTTTCTAAGGATAGAGATCCTAAGTTAAGATAGCCTTGCCACTATAGACTTGCTTCGGGCACCAGCGTACACCAGGTCTGCCAAGCGATACCAGCCTATAGCCGACGTCGAATCAAGATGTGGGGGAGTACGAAGGATGGGCAGGGCTGCCACAACCTACCACCTTCCTCTCAATCGTATGGAACGAGGTAAACAAAGGTAGCCTCTAGCCTAGACACCACGTCTACGCTATCGACTACTACTCTAGCATCGATCAGGGTTATCCGTCTCTATCAGGGCCCTCTACTAGCGTATCCACCATGGGGATGGACGACGAACCCACAAGTAAATAATGAACAAACTAACTTAAAGTAGAACTCACCACCAAAGATAAACACAAACCTTATATTCCAAGTAGTATTCAGATCGTAGAGGTACAAGTGAAGAGGGTGCCGACATTCCCGGCATTCCTTCCGCTACAAATGGAGGTAGCCGACAACCCCGGTACTTCTCCATCTCTTTTCTCTTCCTCACTCACTCCGTACTACAACTAGCTAGAGAGCTAAGATATGAAATGGAGCTATACTCTTCTTGCTACATTGTGTCTCTTGTGTTTTGTCTTTCCCAAGTGTGTTATCTAGAGAGGACGGGGTGCCCTCTATTTATGCATGAGCTAAGGCGGTGTTGCATAACTATTTTTGGCTGAACCTGCATTGCACCGCCATAGCATGGGGACATGCCACCACCACGCTGAAGGAGGGGCCAGGAAGCGCCAGGGAGGGAGCGACCGCCTCGTAGGAGCGGTTGGTCCTTGACCACTGCCTCTGGCCACCGCCTTCACATGGCAAGCCATGGGCTGGACCTTCTTTAATTTCCCACGATGTTTCCCTTTGTTGGAGTTAATTTGGGTGGCGTACTTGTTGCTCCTTTGTGCAATTGCACATCAGAAAGCGCATTTTGGTGAAATCTTCCATGTATTTGTATTTGTGGCTTGCAAAATAACATTATCCAAATACATGTGGAACTAGGTCAATAGCAAATGCATATATACTTAAGATTGTTAATCTCTCCTCTTTTTATATCTTAATTGGCGGTTAGAAATTGGAGTTAAAGACCGCCAACAAGCTCCCCACACTTAACCCTTTGCTCGTCCTTGAGTAAAGTTCAAGGGACTAAGATGGGTTATCTCCTTGATATGTGATCTACATATAAGTTATTCCAGGCTTCATCTACACTTGTGAACCTTTTAAGTGTCTACCACATTATCTTGGGTAATTGAATAATGGAACAGTTCAGATTCAAATCCCCTTACATCACTTAGTTTAGAAACTTAGGTTTTCATTTGATTTTGAAAATTTAAACATAGCCTAGCTCCTCAAATGATTCTCTCAAATCACTCAAGTTTGTGTGTGGTTCCTCACCAAGGCATATCATAGTGTTGCCTTCTTTCTTTCCTACTTCTAAAAAGCTTTTATAAGGATCTTTGGGTAAGGAAAGATATGAAGGCATACTTACTCTGTATATTTTGTTAAGTCAAAGCTCGGATCCAATGAGAAAGATGTCATACCCTTAGACCAAGAAGTGCATGTGTGTGGATATGATGATAAATCTATACTATACTCCTTAGTATGAGTGATCTCTCTCATAAGTTTTATTTTGAGAACATGGCTATCTCCTTTTTTACATGTGCTCATCATTTTTTCTTTTTGTACTTAGACCTTCATGTGCCCAAATTTTTTTTTCAATACCTTGGGACCTTCATGTGTCCCTTTTTTCAATAATTTTGCATAGCACATGTCTCTTAAACCCCATATTGAGAGAGAGATCACTATTTTGTAGAACATGGAGTATTTATTTCTTAGGCATTTTTTGGTGTCTACTCCTAGTGTAGGAGCAGATATTTGATGGTTCTAAATGGGAGCATAATTTTGTGTACTCCCAGTGTAGGAGCAACAAGTGTATGTGGATCTATGCGATCTTGATCTTGGGGGCATGATAACTTTCTCAACTGGGGTCAACAAGACTTAACAAAACTCAATGCAGGAATAAGTAGCATAAATATGGAGGTTTTAAGTTCTAAACACTAGGTATGGCTTTGGTAGTAATTTGAATATCATTGAGGGTCATGCTATTTAAATTTTGATTTTGTAAAATAAATCCCAAGTTCTTCACATGAGAGAGCAAAGTCCATTTTAATCCCACTATATCTCATATCCCAATTACTTAGACAACATGGGGTCCTACGATAGTTGTTCACAGGTTATAGGAATATTGGCAAGGAATAAAGAGTATGCAAATTTTATCGAAGGATAACATAGAGATGGAGCACCATTTTTTTATATTTTTAATTTGTTCAATTTTAATCTTTTATGAATGTAAGGAGTGAGGGTAGTGTTGCACAAACCATCATTGTAGAGGAAAGAATTTAAAGAATTCAGATGTGGTTTGTTTAAACCAGAGGTTCAGCCAATCCTTTTCTAAAGCTATATGTCCTTCAGCATGATGGATCATCCGAGGGTTGTGCAACGTGTTGGTGGGAGATCTTGAATGTGTGTTAGTTGTGCTTGAGAGATCTGCCCCACACTTGTTCTTGTACCTATTTTTATTTGACAAAGAAATACAGACAAGAGCTCTACCGGTCTAAACACCGGGGAGCTTAAATCATTTTATCATTATTTCTTATTAATTATTATTATTATTATTATTTAGTTTTTAGCTTATGCATTTGTTACTTTTATTTATTTATTTATTGGTTCACCAAACTTTTATCTTTTAGAATAACTCAAACAAGGCATATGGCAAGGATGTAGTGTAAATCAGGCCTTGGTTTATCTCCATTTTAGATTACTTCCATTGTTTATGAAAATAGTAACTCAAAGTTCATTAACCAAGATTAAACACCATTTCTAATTTTGATTAAAGAAGGCTATTTTAACCTAAGCACCATGCTTAGCTTATGGATATACCACATGTGCGCACATGTGAGTACACCCAAACTATACAACATATGACATAAACAAGGGATGGATGAACTTGCATGATCAAGTTTTATTCTAATGGGGATAACACGAGTTAAAAGGAGTTGGTAAACATTTATTACCTTTACATACCTTGGTGTACTTGCTGGCAGCATTTGTAGATGGAAGCTTTGAAGCTGCTGCAGGGACGGCTATATATGGTCCATCTCAAGTTATCACCAAGGCTAGGTCACACACATAACTGGTGTGTATGAACCATGGGCTTTAGTGATAGCAAAGGTCTATATATACCTTTCTATGAAATAGCAGGGTGGAGGTGTTGACTATTCATGAATGATCGGGCACCCTAGGCTTGTGATGATTCTTCTTCTTTTTTTATCATAATACTCTTTTTTTAGCAAGGCAGAGCTAACATCATTTTTTAACCAAGATGGGCTTTTGGTGAGACTCTCACCATTCTCCCCCACACTTGGACTTTTGTGAAAGTAAAGTGTGTGGTGTTGGGGGTCTCCTTTTGAGTGTGTCACATCACCAAAGGTCATCACGGTATGTAGTCGATGCAACTCCCATGATTTCGAGCATCGTATGTCCCCTATTCTTCTTGATCTTAACCTATCATGGTTAGCAAACAAGAATACTCGAAGGTGCATACTATATTGAAAACATGATCTTGTTATTGATAAGAAAAAGTTATGTTTTTATGATAATCTGGGGTATCTCCTAGCAGTCCTTAGTTTATGGTCATAAGCTTGATCACCAAAGCCAGGATGGATTTTATAGCTAGAAGCTGTGATTGGCTTCGATGGTGGTGACTCTAAGAACTCATCCTAAGGAGCAGAAATATTTTTTTGAATGGGAGGGCTTCATGGTGAAAAAGAATAGATGGAATAATATTTTTTTCTTTTTGAAAAGAAAGATAAAACACAAGGATACACGGGTGAACTAAGTTTAGAGATAATTACGACAACTGTATTCCGGCAATGGCACCAGAAATGCTTTTTGGTATTTCTCAACACATACAGAAATAATCCGCAAGCGCACGGAATTACTGTTGTAGCATTTCACCCGGAAGTATTTAGGGTATCGTATTTCCATGAGAAACAGAGGTGTAAGAGTCTCTTATCTAGTTCGTTGTTGACGGTTCTTAAGTATCAATTTTAATTATCCAATAAATAAGGAAAATGACCTATATGCGAGCAACACCTAGAATTAGGGTTTGATCTGATAGAATTCCACGAGTTTTGTTGTTTATCTGTTTCTGCAGGGGGTTATCAGGAAATACAAAGGAAAGGCCCACACGTCGGAATTACATAGAGATATTAACGTGTTCACCGATTTTCTATCATCTAGAAGACTCCAGAAGCCATGGGATCGAACGGGAGGCCGAACGGGCCTGGGACCAGGGCGCCCGCCCTGGACCCTAGGGCGCCCGCCCTAGGTCTGCAACCAATCAGGATGAGTCTCGCGGATTATGCCCCACCGACCTAAAGGATCAAGGAAAACCGTGCGATTAATGTCGGTTTGATCCGATGGCCCAGGTTCACTTGAAGGGACTATATAAGCAGGACCCCTGGCCCCTGGAGAGGAGAATCCAAGTCCATTATTTTCATATTTTCCAGAGAGGATTCAGAGAGAGAGGTTCCCTTAGGGTTCCCACCTCATTAGGGCTTAGCATCCAATGTGAGATTAGACTTAGTTCTTCTAGATTGAGAGAGATAGAGTGGAGGTATAGATCGAAGGAAGCCCGGCCTGTCGGTGACTACTTCGAGGTTGTACCTGCAGGATCAAGTTCTCCTAACCCGAGGCTTGCTCCTAGGATTCTTCAGTATTTCGACTTCTAAATTCTAGTAAGTTCTTTGTTTTATTGTTCTTGGGTTTATGAGTTTACTTTAATCTCTTCGCGTAGAGTTTAGAGTAATCATCTCTAGCGTAAATGTCACACCCATTTATCGACCAAATGGAATGCTTACCCTTATGTGCGCCCAGAGATCAATCACACATAAGTTCACAAATTATAACAGAAGTATCATGGCAAATGTTATTACATCACGATATTTAACACATAGTCTTAACACAAATGTAGCGGAAGTATAAATAAAAATCTCTCTCGTGGTAGCTCCAGTCACAGGTACATTGACTGGTTGACAGCAAGACTAGTAATCCTCAGGGAAGTAGGCGTAGTAGTCGCTATTACCTCCATCTGTTACCCATCCGGGATTTTTATCCAAATAAGAGAAATAAACAAGCGTAAGTACATCTCGTACTCAACAAGTGTAACATGGGGTTCATGAGGCTCAAATAGGCATAATCGTGGGTTTATCAGCATGTAGCTTTTAGTTAACCTGATTTTAGCATATCAATAGCATCAATAGGTCTCAATGTAAACAATAAACATATGATCCATGTGAAATGATTAATGAATAGAAAAAACATAAACATAAACAATTAATCAACTATTCCACAAGGGTCCAAGGCCACTCGTGACCATGAGCACGGCTGTTATAACAGTTCTACACTCTGCAGAGGTTGTACACTTTCACTGTGAGTCGTGTTACCCAAATGCCCGGGTTAATTACTCCCAAAACACTACCAAGGTGAGCAGGCAGGGTAAACACTATGAAGTCTTTCGAAGGTTCGTCTAACAAGTTAGGGCCATTAGATTCACTCGGCAAACAGATGTAGAGCCCCCCTTCCAAATGGCACATTGACCCGCAGCCTATACACATAAGGACAGAGGCCGCACTATACCCGATTCGTCAAGCCATTCTTACGCCATAAAGGTTACCTCTAACAAGCTAGAAAAGGTCCTTCTATATGACTAAAGCCAGAGCCATATAGCCCTCACAGTTGTACTGTAAATCCCGGATTGTCGCTTATAGATGAGTCCTTATGGAGAGCAATTAGAGCATCAAAACAACACACATGCTCTAACCCCCTTTGTACAAGAATCAAAATCATATTTTAATGTTTATTGCATATTCCTCTAATCAATTTACATGATCATAGTCCATGTTTAAGCACTAGCCATACTAATCAATGCATCATAATGGGTACCAAGGCATAGGATCAATCACTAAGTCATCCTTAACAAGGAATAAATGCATAATGATTTTAATTGCATAATGTGAATAGGACAACAAGGATAATCCCATGCTATACTTGCCTTGCTCAAACTGGTCCTGAAGATCTTGCTCGTAGTAGGGCTCTTGATCTCCCACGAATTGCTCACCGTCTATACTCGATCAACCATTATCAACAACACACATCCAGAGGCAATCATGCATAGACAAACAAGACTATAATTAGAACAATACACCAACAGTAAGAAAATAAAATAAAAAGTCTTTAAAATGAATCTACAACTCGCTAGGATCACACAGACGCGAAGATCACGAAAAACGGATCTAAAACGACAAAGTTATGAATTTCCGAAGATTTCCTATAGAAAAATAAATACTTTAATTAAATCTCGAAAATAAATTAATCTAAACCTACTGTACAGTTACACCATTAGATAGAGCTCGCAAATATGAATCTAACGCAATTTGAATGGATCAAATCGGAGTTAAAACGAAGATTCTACGGCTAAAACAATCTCAGTGGCAAAACTGTAAATATCAGAAAGCGTATTTTTCTTTTTCCGAAACAAATTACGTTTTCTTTTATTAAAAACGTATTTTTCCAGAATACGCTTTGGACTGCGGGTTACATATTTGAAAACTCCAGGGACTCTTTAGCAAAAACACCAGCGAACCGGTATCTTCTAATCTACGCCATCCGATCTAGATCCGACGGTCCAGATCAGTCGGTGGAGGGAACGGGCGGCGCTCCGGCCGGGCTTCGGCCGCCGGCGAGCTCCCACGGCGGCGCCATCACTGGAAATCGCTAGAACACGGCTCCGGCCACCAAACAAAGAAAGGAGAACACCGGAAGGTCGAGAAACTCACGGCGAACTTACCCCGCGTGAAGATAGGGCCGGGGGATGATCGGAAGGCGGCGGCTAGCTCGCGGTGGCGGCGATGGCGGCGGTGGCTCTTGCGGTGGCTCGTCGGGACGGCTAGAACAGCTCCAAAAGGATGGGATGCGTGCGGTATGACGCGGGGGTCGCGTTTTTATAGCCCGAAGGCATCGCTATCTATGGAAGGGAAGGAGATTGAGCCGCCAAATCGGATCGGAGAAGGAGGGAAAGGTGAGCTCGCGATTGGGAAACCGGAGGAAGAAGAAAGGAAAGGTGGAAGGTGACGCTGACAAGCGGGTCCCACCTGTCGGCGACTCAGAGCGGGGAAATCGGCAGCGCGCGGGACGGGCCGGCTTGCTGGGCTCGGCTCGGCCCAAGAGGAGAAGAGGGTGGCGCGGGAGAGAAGATGGGCCGCGCGGAGAATACGGGCCAGCTTGCTGCTGCAGTAGAAGAAGCGGCCCGGGAAGAAAATCTCTTTTCTTTTTCTTTTCCTATTTTTCAAATCCATTTTTCAAATGATTTTCAAATCAAATTTGAATTTGATTCAAACCACTCAACACAAAACTCCAAATGCAGCAGCATGAATGCTCAATCATGTTTCTACCCTTATATTTGATTTTAAATTTATAAAAATTATTCTTATTCTAAATTTGCATGCTTCACAAAAATAAATATAAAAATCACATTTTCCCTATTTTTCTTTTCTTCAAATTTTAGGGTGTTACAATTCTACCCCCCTTAAAATGAATCTCGCCCCGAGATTCGACCGGTGCTTACTCAAACAGTTGCGGGTAAGTTTTTCTCAGATCCTCTTCTCGTTCCCAAGTAGCCTCTTCTGCGGTATACCGATTCCACTGTACTTTACACATTTTGATTGTTCTACTTCTTGTGACTCTGTCCGCAGTCTCCAAAATCTTAACCGGAAACTCCTCATATGTAAGATCCTCCTTAACAGTGAGTTCCTCTATCGGAATCTGTTCTTCTGGTACTCGTAAACATTTCTTTAGTTGTGACACATGGAACACATCATGTACACCTGCCAGACTCTCGGGCAATTCCAATTGATACGCCACTTCACCACGTCTCTCTATAATCTTGAAAGGTCCAATATATCTTGGTGCTAATTTACCCTTCATGTTAAATCTCTTCACACTTCTCATGGGTGACACTTTCAAGTAAACATAATCTCCTACCTCAAATGTCAACTCTCTTCTGCGAGTATCAGCATAACTTTTCTGTCTAGACTGGGCTATTTTTAGATTATCTCTAATCATTCTTACTTTCTTCTCAGCATCCTTTAGTACATCAGGTCCAAACACTTGACTCTCCCCTGTCTGATTCCAGAACAACGGGGTCCTACACTTTCGTCCATACAGAGCCTCAAACGGTGCCATTTGAAGACTCTTCTGATAACTATTGTTATAAGAGAACTCTGCGTAGGGCAAACTCTTATCCCAGCTAGTACCATATTGTAGAGCACAAGCTCTCAGCATATCTTCCAATATCTGATTAATTCTCTCCGTTTGACCATCTGTCTGAGGATGATAAGCTGTACTGAAATTTAGTTTGGTCCCCAATGACTCATGTATCTTTTGCCAATAATGAGATGTAAATTGAGTACCTCGATCAGACACAATCTTCTTAGGAACTCCGTGTAGACTCACTATTCTTTCCATATACAACTCTGCCAGTTTCGCACTGCTATATGTAGTCTTCACAGGCAGAAAATGAGCAACCTTAGTCAGACGATCCACTATCACCCAAATTGAATCATATCCTCGTTGAGTCCGCGGTAACCCAACTATAAAATCCATACCGACCTCTTCCCATTTCCACTCGGGTATCTGCATAGGTTGTAACAATCCTGCAGGTCTTTGATGTTCCGCTTTCACCCTTTGACATGTGTCACACAAAGCAACATACTCAGCTACGTCTCTCTTTAAACCATACCACCAATATTTCTCTTTCAGATCTAAATACATCTTAGTACTACCCGGATGTATGGAATAAGCTGACTCATGAGCTTCACGCAGAATTGCCATTCGTATTTCCCTATCTTCGGGCACACACAACCTTTTCCTGAACCATAGCGTACCATTTTCATCCTTATGGAATCCTGGAGATTTTCCTTTCGCTATGTTTTCAGCTATCTCTCTCAACTTTTCATCTTTCAGCTGACCTTTACGGATTTCTTGCTCCAGAGTAGGCTCCAATACTAGTTCCACTGCATTAGTAGTAAATCCTAAATTCAGATGCTTACACTCAGCACACAATTCCTTAGGCATAGGCATTACTTGTATTTCATTTGCATAACTCTTCCTACTAAGAGCATCAGCAACCACGTTGGCCTTTCCGGGATGATAATGCCCCTCTAGATCATAGTCTTTTATCAACTCCAACCATCTACGCTGCCTCAAGTTCAGATCTGTTTGAGTGAAGATATACTTGAGACTCTTGTGATCAGTGTATATATCACTTTTGTGTCCAATCAAATAATGCCTCCATATCTTTAATGCATGAACCACTGCAGCTAATTCCAAATCATGAGTAGGGTAATTTAACTCATGCTTCCTTAACTGCCTCGATGCATATGCCACAACTCTACCTTCTTGCATCAGAACACATCCCAATCCCAATCGAGATGCATCACAATAGATAGAGAAAGGTTTATTCAGGTCTGGCAAAACTAAGACAGGTGCAGTAGTCAATCTTTTCTTTAATTCCTCAAAATTAGCCTGACACTTCTCGGACCACACAAACTTAGCATTCTTTTCCAACAATGCAGTCATTGGTTTTGCAAGCTTGGAAAATCCCTCTATAAACCTTCTATAATAACCAGCCAATCCCAAAAAGCTACGGATCTCACTTGCATTGGTAGGTGGTTTCCAGTTCAATACATCCTTCACCTTGCCAGGATCTACTGATATTCCTCCATTTGAAACGATATGACCCAGAAAAGAAACTTCCTTAAGCCAAAACTCACATTTACTCCTTTTTGCATATAGTTGGTGTTCTCTGAGCTTCTGCAAGACCAACCTCAAGTGTTCAGCATGTTCTTCCTCCGTCTTGGAAAACACTAGTATATCATCAATGAATACCACTACAAACTTGTCCAGATATTCCATGAACACCTTATTCATTAAGTACATGAAGTATGCGGGAGCATTAGTCAAACCAAATGACATCACTGTATACTCATATAACCCATAACGTGTAGTAAATGCTGTCTTGGGTATATCCCTGGCACGAATCTTCAATTGATGATATCCAGAACGAAGGTCAATCTTGGAAAATACACAAGCTCCTCTCAACTGATCAAACAGGTCATCAATTCTAGGCAATGGGTACTTGTTCTTAATGGTAACCTCATTAAGAGACCGATAATCTACACACATCCTCTGAGTTCCATCTTTCTTATCCACAAAAATTACTGGTGCACCCCATGGTGACGAACTAGGACGAATAAAACCCTTATCCTGTAACTCCTTAATTTGTTTCTTAAGTTCTTCTAGTTCATTTACTCCCATTCTATATGGTCGCTTAGCTATAGGTGCAGTTCCAGGTAATAATTCAATAATAAATTCAATGTCACGGTCTGGTGGCATACCTGGCAAATCCTCCGGAAACACATCTGGGAACTCCTCCACAACTGGATCCTCCTGATTGGCACCATCATTGAGCTGGTTCACTGTAGCAGTCGCTTGTTTTTGCACTTTGACTTCAACCCTGATCCTATCCCCCTTTGGTGTAGTCAGCACAACCGATTTATCCTTACACTGAATCTCTGCTTGTTGTTGCATCATCCAATCCATTCCCAGTATAAGATCAATCCCGGCTGTCCTCAATACTATAGGGCTAACTGAAAACTCTACCCCCCTTAAGTTGAGACTAATGGGAAGACAGCGATAAGATGCTGGCATGCTTCCACCAGGTGAGTTTACTAAGATAGGGTTCTTCATGGCACACAAATGGATTCTATGTATTCTAACAAATGATTGTGATATGAAAGAATGTGATGCTCCAGAATCAAAAAGAACAGTGGCGGGAGTAGAGTGGACATCGAACGTACCAAGCATAACTTCTGGCTCCTCCACTGCAGTTTCCTGGGACAAATGGTTCACCCTTCCCGAGTTAAGTGCGGGCTTCTGGTGGCTGCTCTGTCTCTGGGGAGTCTGCTGGTTAGGCTTCTCCGGGCAGTTGTAAGACAGGTGACCTTCTTTTCCACAACAGAAACACCGGTTGGGAGTGTTGGGAGCACTGGTCTTTGTAGGAGTGTTGTTGGAAGGACCCTGGCGCTGCACTTGATTCCCATTCTGCTGTGGTGGACGTTGGTTGCTACTCTGTGGCTGAAATGGGGGACGTTGAGGGAACTGTCCACGAAATGGAGTCTGACCACGGTTCCACTGTCCAGAAGGAGGTCTCTGCTGAGTATTCTGTTGGAAGCCAGTGCGTGGACGGGTGTTGCTGTTGGAGGCTTGTCCCTGTAACCTCTTCCTCTTAGCATCCATTTCTTTGCGCTTGTTATCCACCACAATAGCGCGGTTCACAAGCGTCTGAAAGTTGGGATAGGTATTGGACATCAACTGCAACTGTAGTCCATCATATAATCCCTTCAAGAAGCGGCGCTGCTTATCATTGTCATTGGCCACCTCATGCGGAGCATATCGTGACAGTTGAGCAAACTTGTCACGGTACTCAGCTACAGACATTGACCCTTGGGTCAGGTTCCTGAATTCCTCCGCCTTCAATTCTATCATCCCTTCAGGTATATGGTACGCCCTGAAGTTCTCTCTAAACTCCTGCCAGGTGACTGCAGGAGCATTAGCAGGACGGCCATACTCATATGACTCCCACCAATCTTGAGCTTCTCCCTGAAGTTGCCCAGAAGCGAACAACACCTTCTGTCGGTCATCACATTGTGCAATGGTGAGTTGTTTCTCCACAGCACGAAGCCAATCATCAGCCTCCAAAGGATCAGCAGCATGTGTGAACACTGGGGGACGACCCTTCAAAAATTCACCACGCTTATCACGTGGTTGCACTCCAGCAACTGGCTGATTCTGCTGATTCTGCACCAGTTGTTGCATCAACTGCGTCTGTACTGCTAGCAATTGCTCAATAGTTGGTGGCGGTGGTGGTGGTGGATTCGGGGGAATGTTGCCACGACCTCTGCCTCTTCCTCTTCCGGCCATCTGCCACCCATAAACATGCAAACTTTAAGAAATCCAGGTTATCAACCACTTATAAGATTAAGAATGAGATCTGAAAGTTTTCTGGACGAGTAGCAATATTGACAGTTCAGTATTTCAATCATATCTCGGCCTACAGAAGTCCAAAAGAGGCGTGCTTTATATGGTTGGAAAGCTTATGAAATTATCCACAATTTCTATTCAGACCTTAAGACCAGATTCTGTCGTTAAGTCTATGAAAAATAAGGCGCAACAGAAACTGTTCCAGATTCCAGACTGTGCAGAAACTTTAACTTGTGAAAATTATATCTCTCGAACCAGATTAGATAAAAAGGTGATTCCAGTGGAATTTGAAAGATGCTTGAGTCTAGTTTCTCTCATAAAAATTTCATAAATGTTGCACGAACCATTTTTAAACTATAACAGAAACATCAGAGACTGCTCCAGAAAACAGCAAGGACAGGAACGAGATACTATCAAACCCAACTATTATTCCTTGACTATTAAACTTATTATTCTTAATAATGGAACTTGTAGACATGCCTACAAGTCCAGACACTCAAACAAAGATCCAACTCACACATAAGCATAATAATAAAGCAACTAGCACACCAAAGTTCAAACCACACGACAGACTCGACTGACTCAACTGACGTTACTAAGAACGTTCTTATTACATAAAAGGACTCCTACTTCCTAAGGAAGTGGCTCATGCTCTAACTTCTCGTAGATCTTGGGCAAACCTTGGTTTGCTCGGAGCTCATCAATGGTTGCTTGGCATCTCTTGATAGTCTTCCCTTGTGTCCTCACCATCTCTTCTAGTTGCAGCTTCCTGTCCATCATGTCATAGACAAAGTTCACCATCACCCGAGGTAGTGGCTCTAACTGCACTGGATCTGTCATAGCCCAACCAAGCTCGGGTGTGCACGAGGAAGGAAACGATGGATGTCATGCTTCATGAGGTTAAAGCGAAGATAGCGAAGACCCATACATGCTTCAAAAGCAGCATCTTCAATGCTATCCTCAATGGTAGCTCGATGTCCCACATGAGAGAACATCCTGTCCAGCTGATATGCCCCCTTGTCTTGCTTGTGTGCAAAGATGCTTGCCCTTGCCTTCCAGTGTGTGCTCTCTAGTGGATGAGTGTACTCCCAGCAGACGTACTCCACAGCCGGATGCCAATCCGCGAAGTAAGCAGTGAGCATCCCCACTAGGCGAATGTGAGAGACAGCATCCCCTCCATTCCTGTGGTAGATCCTCACAGTCCACCCCATTGGAGGAGGTGGCATATCTTCAGGAGCTTCATGTGGTGGAGACGGGGGTTGTTCTCCTCCATTATCTTCCTCCTCACCATCTTCAATCTCAACGATTTCTGGATCTTCTTCAGGTTCAATCTCTTCCTAGGGAGGTGCTGGTGCTTGGACTGGTGCTACAGGGGTCTTCTCTTGTTCCTGAGGTTCTGGCTCTTGTGGCTCTTCAGTTGCAAGCAGGGCACGAGGTGGGTAGTATCCTCCAAAGCTGATGCGGGCAGTCTTACGGTCACGAGTCATCTACAGAATTTTTAGATGAAGTTAGAATAGAGGCAAAATTTCGTAATAGAATGAGACATAAGAAGCATAAAAATTTATCAAGTAACAAGAGCAAGATAGTGAGCATAAAAATAGTGTAT